>VZSZ01010250.1:9592-26189 GCA_013398815.1 Ibidorhyncha struthersii | reverse complement strand
CCCCGAGATGTGCTGAGGAGCCCCCTGCCGCCACGGCACGCTCCCTGTGCCCAGCTCAGCCAGGTCCCTCCCAGGACACAGGGTTTTTACTGTCCCCAGTACTCCAAAGGGGTTGAAAAAAACCAAAGCCTGTATGAAAACAGGACCTCCTTGCATGGAGCTGTGCTGGGATGAAAGGGCAGTTCTCAAAGCACACAGGGCACATCATTACTTTCAGGCACTTGGAAAATACCCCAAAACCCAGACCTGGTGGCTGCAGGGACGGTCACTGCTGGATGCTGCAGGCACAGCCACGGCCACAGGCATCGCTGCAGGGGATAAATGTGGCACCTTCCCGAATAAAATGCTCTCCCGGAGGCAGAGTGTCTGCTCCACCCTCATAATCAGCCTGCTCTGCGCTTGCTGCTGGCACACAGACAGCGGCGTCAGGAGCCCCCGCGCTCGTTCTTACGGCGGATGCCAGCGTTTATTTGAGCAAGTCTCGGTATTTATGTATCTCATTACATCTGCAGCCGGGAGAATCTGTTTCCACGCTGTATCTGTCAAGCAGCGTCTTATCAGCGGAGCTGCCTTCCCGTCCCTCCCTCCTCTCCTTCCAGTTAAGCTCCCTCTGAAGTTTAGGGGACGGCTGACAGCCCGGCACAGGATGCAGCCAGCACCCGTGGGGCAAACCTCTGCCTCAAGTGCAGCCCGCAGGGCCACGGGGACCCCTGGACCCCCTTGTCCCCATCCAAACCCCCAGCAGCAACCAAAGCCAGTCGTCCCAGCCCCAAGGCAGGGTCTGGCCGGGGCAGGGTGAGACAACGGGACAAGGCAGCCGCCGTGCCCATCCGGGCACCCACGCTGCGGCCATCGCACGGGCATCCTGGCAACGGCATCTGTGAGTCCAACCGAGGGGCTGCACTGGTGTCTCGGGGGGTTCCTCAGCAGACATCCCCCCCATGCCAAGTGCCGCTCTGCTCCCTGTCACCAGTGGCTTTAACCCCTTCAGCATTTAAGGAAAACCACTCCAGCAATCTCAGGGACTTGGATGCTAAGCTGTCAGCACCACATCCACAGCAGTAACAGCCGGTGTCACCCTGTCCTGAGGTCACAGCCCGGAAGCCTTCTCCTTCCCAAGGAGCTGGGAAACCCATCAAAGAAACGCGGTGGAGAAAGTGGCTTGTTTGCACGGGGCGTTGCTGGTGCCTCCCCAGGTGGATACTCTCCTTCCGGACTGCGGGGCCGTGACCTGGCTCAGGAAGAGCAGGAACAATCCCTGGCCAAGGGACCCAGGGCCACGGTGACCTGTCAGGAAGCGGCAGTGTCCCCCCGATAAGGGCTTCGTTCTGCCCCGAGAGCTCCCTGTACGAGCAGGCACAGGCGTAACTTCACATCGGCTGCAGTGACGGGGCCGTGGGGTGTCCCACAGGGAGCATTTGGACGCGAAGAGGGGCTGCATGGGAGCCTTTGCTCAACAGCACTGTCGCCCCCCCCCCACTCCTTCTGTGCTTTCAGAGCTCGGCTTCTGCCTCCCTCCTGCCCTGGGAAGGGAGGTTGCACTGATCAGAGCTAATTACAGCGTGCGAGCCCTCTGCCTAATTGCTCTGATTAATTATTGATGGGCAGAGCTGCTGCTTTGAGGGCAGCAGGTAAGCGGAGAGCCCTGTGCTCAGGCAGGTGCCCGGTGGCCTCCCGGCTCCTAGCAAAGGCGATGCCGGTGGTGAGAGGCGATGCTGCTGTCCCGGGCATCCCATGACCCATCTGGGAGAAGGAACCGTGCCGAGAGGCTCCTGAAAATCCACTGTGCTGGGAAGCACATCTGGGCATCTCCTGGAGACCGCCAGTGCCTAAGTGCTATCGACAAGCAGAAACTCTCTGATGCCATTAGCTGTGCAAGCCATCGATTTTCTTTGCTGCAACAAGAAACTCATCGGAGCTGAGGCAATCACGGGTGGCACCGCCGCTTCCTCCAGGCTGACCAGCTGGGATTCGGAAAAGGGGCGTTTTGTAGTTGTTTTCTTTCCAATGGCTAAAAAGCCCCGTCATCGTGGCACGTTTTGGCATCCGCCTGGGAGGATGCTGGGTCCTGCCCGGTGGCGTTGCTGGTAAATCCCAGCCATCCGCCTACCAGAAGCACATGAAGAGGTCCGGAGCCCTTGGCCATAGACCCCTTCACCACGTCTCTGGCTTTTGTATGGAGACACCACCAGGCACCACCTGAAGGAGCTTTCTCTGCTGGGTTTAGGGATGGGTTCACCAGCCATGCCCGATGCAGAGGAGTCCTGCAGTCGCCCCCCCCCGGCTACTCGCCTGCTCTTTAACCCAGCCCTACAGCTGCCCTCCCAGCACTCCCAGCAGCTTTAGGGAGTGTGTGGGTTTGGGGTACGCCATGAGCTGGGGAGCACAAACCCTGCCCTTCCTCAGCAGACCCGGACCCAGCGCCCATCACCTCCGGCAGTGGCCACGTGCATTTTTTGATCCCTCGAGTTTTTACATCTCACTGGTCTCTGCAGCACCGTGTACCTTCCCTGGTGAGAGCTTAACCCCAGCAGCGGTCGGGGCTCCAGGCGTAGGGCATGAGCTGTTCGCCAAATCCCTACAGCACCAGCTAATTCTTACAAGGGAGAAAATCAGGCCCACAGTGATTTCATCATATTTCCAACGTAGCTCCCAAATGAAAAGTGATTCCTCATTTCCCGGACGGATTTGCTTGGGTAAATTCAGGCTTCTGGTGGCTGGTTCTGTTGGTTTTTGGGTGCTGTTTTTTGTTGTAACCGTGGTGCTCCTTAATGAAAATGGACATGAGTTCTGCTCTCTTCTACAGATGCCTCTATTGCTCTGCAACCTGCTGATTCCCCTCTATGCTGTACTATGCCAAAGGAGGATTTTCCAGCTGAGACGATGGGCTCAAGCCTCTTGCAGCCTTGCACCCTGCCTTTCTCCCTCGCAAGTGCACAAAGTGCACACATCAAGAGCTCCCCGTCCACTGTGCACTGGTATAAGTCACTGCTGGAGGCGAGTGGCAGAGGACAGTCAGTGTGTGGCTGGAAATGAATCCAGCACTCACCCAAAGCAGCAGGTTTGCTGAAAAGTGCATCCCCATTTGCCCACTGCATGGTTGCGCGGGGGGGGCAGGAGCTCACAACCTCTTCCCGTCACACGAAGGGATGCAGAAGGGTCACAGCCTTCCTAGGGACCAGCATGACCTTCAGCCTGGGCCTTACCCTCCTCAATTTCCATGTTAAAATGCCCAGTTTTGGGACCTGCATCGCAATTCTGAACGCGCACCACATTTTTTGTTCCTATTAAAGCTGTGCCTGTATGGGCTGATCTTTATCCCCAGCTAGTCCGTGAACAGAGCAGAAGACGGCACACGCTCTGAAAAGTGTACGGAGTAAAGAGAAAAGACTGAGGGAGGAGAAAAAAAAAGGGCAGAAGTGACCCAGCATCTGATATAATTAAACCTCAAGCCCGTTCTTTTTCCTTAAGTGCATCCCTGAAGTGGAGGGACCAGAGCTGCACCCTCCCTCACCTGGACCCAGGTGACCCCCCTCGATGGGCTCAGCCTTGGGGTGCCAGGGCAGAGGGGTTTGTACTGGGGAGAGCAGGGGAAAACCTCCACCCCCAGACCACGAACCATCTCACGTCTCTCTCACTGGAGGATCTTCAAGACTGCACATTTCAGCCCTGACTAAGCAAATCACCTTAAAGAGGAAGGTTAAAGAACTGTTTATTATTGGAAATGTCTCCCTCTCTAGGACTCATTTTTTGATAAATTAGCTTCAGCTTCATTACTTCATGATATATTTCCCTTGACATTTAATTATACTTACCCCAAACACATTAAGCCAATCAGTCTGAACAGCTTCTTATTAATATGCAAATTTCTCCTTTGAAAAGCCATGAATCTGTGAAAAATCTCTTTAGGCTTCAATTAGGCCCATTTGGGAAGTTGGGAATCCCCTGAAATGNCCCAGTGCCTGTTTTGGGGATAGAAGAAGGGGATGCTGCCATCCACTAAAGCACCTTCACAGGCCTGGAGCCACGAAAAGGAAGAATTTTTTTATGCTGAGGGCGGTGAAACCCTGGCCCAGGTTGCCCAGAGAGGTGGGAGATGCCCCATCCCTGGAAACATTCCAGGTCAGGTTGGACGGGGCTCTGAGCAACCTGGTCTAGATGAAGATGTCCCTGCTCATGGCAGGGGGTTGGACTCAATGGCCTTTAAAGGTCCCTTCCACCCCGAACTACTCTATGATTCTAAGATGGGAAGTTGAATCCTGCAAACCGACATGGTGTTGGCAGCTTATCCCCATCACAGCCCTTCTCTGCAGGAGATGAGGTTTCTCATCTCCACCAGCCCTGGAGATAGGGTGGTCCTCTGCTGGGGACCACAAAGCCTTCTCGCTGCAGGGGGGCTTCACATGGGAGCTGCAGAGGATGCAGTGAAATCACAGCCCAGTTTTTAGCAAAACAAACAAGAATCCAGTTCCCCCAGCGCCATGGGCAAACAGGACGTGATTTGCATTAGGCAAATAAAATGAACCACACAATTAACCATCTGCCCTGGAAAAGCTTTAGGTTTTGCTTTAAAGCATCGCTTCCAGCCTCCCTCTGCTCTCGTATCTGTCTGAATGCCGCAGGATTTTCTACTTGGAAACCAAGAGGGAATAAATTCATTGAATCATTCCTAGAAGTAACTGGAGAGAACCATCAGCATAGGTACTACAGCCCCGGTGGCCTTTCGCCTGCCGGATATGTTTCCCGTGGATTACGCCAATGGGCAAACCGCAAAACTGCTTCAAACTCTTCCAGAGTCTCCGGTTCCCAGCAAAAGCCTTTACTTGCTAAAACGAGATGATTTCCTGGGAGCTGCTGAGTGCCACAACATCTCGTCGAGAAACAGTTACCCATTTCATCCTATTTCAAAAGAGGTTGCATTTTTAAAAAAAAAAATACAATTTGGTATAATTTTTTTTATTCCCTCCAGTTAGACATTAAGATCGGAAATACATTGCAATCAGTGTACTATATAAATAGTCCAATTTTGGAAAACAGCTCTCATGAGCAATAAAGAAACCCAATTTACTATGCACTGTAATAAAAATATCTCTTTTAGCATATAAATCAAACCAAAGTGAACAGATAAAAAAAAAATAAACTCAACCCCCCTGTTTTTTGCCCAAGAGCGCAGGCAGCCGGCCCTGGGGAAGGGCTCGCCTGCCCTATATAAATATATGCAAGAGCAAATCTGTTAAAAACTGTAGCCACCACTTTGTTTTCTAAAGGTCCCAGTTTATCCTTCAGCAGAAGAAGGAGGGCTGGGGAGAGGTCAGTGAGAAACACAATCCTTTCCTGTATAAACAGTATAGCCTGTGCTGATTTTAAGTGCATCATATGGCATATATTTTATGTGTGTGTGTGTGTGTATATAGAGAGATTTTTCAAGGCAGCCAGAGACATGAAGTGATCTTATATCATCTAAAACCAACAATCATACTTGGACTTCTGGCAGTTTTCCTTGCAGTCGTCCCTGCCACCCCCCCTGTCCCTTCCCCCACGGGCTGCTGGTGCGCGCTGCCGTCTGCCCCCATTATTTTTCACAAAGGCATATAAATCACTGGGGAAACTCTTATTATCTTATTTTCCCTCTGCTTTCCTCTTGTCTGTTTTGAGAAAAATTAATGCATTTGTCTCCAGAAAAATGTGCCGTCTCTATAATTCAGTTTTAAAACAAGCACAACTAGCAAATGGATAGACCTCGGTTAGGAGACTCATTTTTCACGCGAGTAATTGAACCCTTCCCTTCGATTTTTCCTTTGGGTGTTAAAGACAACTGATGCCTTCCTGGAATTTGCTGAGGTCTAAGAAAGGTGGAAAGACAGACAGGCAGACAGAAAGGAGAAGCAGAAGGGAGAAAGAAAAAGACAGAGAGAGAGGAAAAGAAAGAAGGAAAAGCTGAAAAGAAAAAAAAAGGAAGGTAGAGAAAGAAAAAAGAGAAGGGAGGGAGGAGAAGAAGGAAAAAGAAGAAATGGAGAAGGGGGGGGGAAGAAGGAAAGAAAAAGGAAAGAAGAATGAAAGAAGAAGGAAAGAAGAAGGAAAGTCTGAAGCACATCTCAAAGCATCAGCTGTCTCTGTAGAGGGAACTTTGGGGAGTCCCCAGGAGAACATCCCAGCTGGGAATTTTCCAAAAGCTGGCAGTGCTTTGGTCTGGAGGGCTCCTCTCTGCCCGGGCTGGTGAGGAAAGCCACCCCCGCCACGCACCTGACAGCCTCTGCCTTAACCTGGCCCTGTGTGCCCCCCGCTCAGCCGCCTGCAAACTGGGGGGCTAGCAGCCCCGTCGTGTCCTACAAGCACCCCGACGTCCCAGATGCGGTGTGGGGGGGAGCACCCTGCATGGTTAATGCCAGCGCTTTCATCCTGATGCCTCTTTCTGCATCCAAAACTCTCTGCTGCTCCCCCGGCCCCATATTGCTAACGGCCCCCACTCCTAAATGGGAATGCAAACCAACACAGTTCTCCGGACAAAGTCCCTCAGACAGCAGCGTGTTTTTCCAGACCACAAAAATCACAGCCAGCTTTAAAGCAATCCCCATCCCTTGTGCCGTGGGGCTCCGGGGCAGAGCCAGAGTCTCCCCTTAGAGCAATATGTACAACACAGGCTCCCGTACGGAATGCGGTCCCCAGACCGCATCCCCATCTCTTATCAGCTCCAAGGCCCCACTCACTGCTCGCGCAGAGGAAGTCAAGAATAATTCCAGAAAAGCCACAATCAAGTGAGCGCTCAGGCCAGCAAAGTCTATTGTTCCTTTGCCTCTCACTATATTATCTCAGTCCCGTGGGAGCTACGTTATTGCCTGCAATATATAATGTGATTTGCTTGTTTTCCGTGTCTACTTCGTTTTTCTTAGGCACAAACACGTGCGCACCTTCAGCCACGCACGCTCACAGCAATGCACATGTTCTTCCCATGGACAAAGAGGAGAAGGGTGGTAGAGGAGGTAGGATGGGAACATGGAGCCGGAGAGAGGGGCGGTGGTTGGGAAGCTGTAGGCACCATGAAGGGAAACAAAATGTTGTCTGGAAATCGGAAGGACACAGATAACCACTGAATGGAGGTGACTGAGGTAAAAAAGGTGTTCCTCCACCCTCCTTCCCTCTGGAGGAGGAAAAATCCTGCCAGATCTCAGAGAGCAAAAATCAGGACCTAGTGAGTGCAGGAACCAAAGTAGCTAAATTAAAGCAGCTGAAGCCGGAGGTAGGGAAATTACACTGGAAATGGGCAGTGGATGCAGCAGGCTGAGACCCACCAGGGCCACCCGGCCAGTCTCAAGGAGTTTTGGATGCCCCCACATCCCTGCAGGTTAATGGACCGACTGCCAGGGTTTGTTGGGAGCAGGGAGAAGGGCTTTCTCCCTTCACTCCAGAGGTAAAAGGATCCATCCTCCAAGATAGTGTTGTGGAGTCCTAAACAATTCAACAGAAATTATTAAGTTACGGAAAATACTGTGACATGCCCTATACTGCTGGAGATGCTTCATGTATATTGTGTGTGTGTGTGTGCGTGCACAAGTGCGCACACCAGTGGAGAGCTTTATGAAAGAGCCAGAAACCTCAAAGGACACCCCCACTTTTGAGAGCAGAGGTTGTTTCTTAAATTATGCTGAGAAGTGACTTCTTTATATACCACTACACGTTTCCTCCTGCTGCAAGGCCAAAAAATCTTCTATCTGTATTATAAAAAAGAGAGCCTGACCTCAGGCTATGATCTAAAATATATGGAGTCACACAAGTTTACCTGCGCAGTCATTCTTCATCCTTCCTTTGCCAATTCTTTGTCCTTTCTGCTAAATGAAACTTTAATGGCTAGAAAAGGGCTCCCTACTTTCATTCCTGGAGCAAAGCAGTCAAGTGCAAAGAGGGCAAAAGTCTCCAGAAAAATAGAAAGCTTAAAAAGATTCCTCCTAGCCTAATTTGCAAGTTCCGGGCAAGGCAGGAGCTGGTCCTGAAGAAACTGCGCCGAGCGATCGCACCCCGGCCTCCTCCGGCCCCGCAGTCTGTTGAGGGATTTGAGCGACAGCTCACAAGGTCACGCGTTAAGAGCTCTTTTCTGTGCTCAGCTATTCCACCTCCTCCCAGGGAACGCATCACTGTCTAACCCGGCATCTAACAGAGGCATCAGACACATTTCAGGAAGTTTTAAGTTGATCGCAGATCTAAATTTCATGAGTGAATTGTACAGCGTCCAGCTCAGGTCAGGCCGGTCCCTAGGTTTGTACCACACTCACCGTCATGTCGCTGCACATGCCCTTGGCATGGCGTGATCTTTCCATGGAGTGATCTTTCCATCACCACTGGGACCCTTGGCGTGGCGTGATCTTTCCATCCCAATGGGACCCTTGGCGTGGCGTGATCTTTCCATCACCACTGGGACCCTTGGTGTGGCGTGGTCTTTCCATCACCACTGGGACCCTTGGCATGGCGCGATCTTTCCATCCCAATGGAAAGAGCTATTGGGCAGGCGAGGCAGCGGCGGGGGGGGCGCTTTGGAAAGTGATTCCATGTCTTGGGAGCCCAAGTCTCCCCGAGAAGCAGCGAGATGTCTGCTCTTAAGGCACTTCGGAAAGCCCAGACAGGACCCCTGGAGATGAAGATTTTGAAGTGTGATCAAAGAGACTCGTGGAGATAGCAAGGAGGATTAAGGCTTTTGCAGAAGCACAGTGAAAGCTTCTTAGTTATTCCAGGGGGGCTTTTTTTCAAAGGGGCCTAAGGGAGTTAGGCACTTAAATCTCACTCCCATCCTTTATTTAGTTTGCAAATCCTGTGCTGGAGCAGTGCAGGAGTGTGACCCCTGAAGCATTACTTTCCGAGCATGTCTGCTTGAGTGAAAGGCTGAATTGATTCTGGCTGTGTTGGTGGCCTCCTGCAGCTGCTCCTTCTCCGTATCAGAGGGAGCGAGCTTGCTGGTGGAAACAGTTGAGGGTACAATGTCTTTAAAGAAATAAAGAAGGCACCAACAGCACACCGAAACCTTGTGGGCTGTGTGTTCAGGGGAAATCACGGAGAGCGGCTCCAGGTCTGATTCCTTCCACGGGGGTTAAAGCTGGACATAATGTGCTGGAAGGCTACTCGCAGCAGATCCAGACTGCCAGAGTGACCTTCAGCTGGGCGAGCAGTGTCACTAGTCCTCCCCGGTGGGTTTCTCCATGATCTCCAAGCTGCAGGAATCACTTATTTCATGAGTTTGGTTATTCTTCACTGTTCAGGTCTCCCTGTACTTTTTTTCCTCCCATCACCAGCCTTTTACAGTTAAAAAATGTAGAAAGAAGACCCAGGGGGGTTTGTTCCCCAGACGGTTGCATGTTCACAGTGCCTTAATCATTCCCACCACCACTAATGCTATCGTGAAGGGTTACAGCTCCGGGAAAGAAATATGAGGAAGTTGGAAAAGGGACACAAACAATAAACAAAGAACCTGTTCTCATGCAAATGTTCCTCGCGACAATAATAACAATAATAATAATAAAAAAAAAGGGCAGATGAGAACCACACGCCATGGTCCGGACGCAGTGAATGCTTTCCGAGCCTTCCCGCCGGGCCCCCTGGCTTTCATTTCATCTCCCCCATCACCACAAACTGGACAGGGAGCCCCATCCGCTGAGCCCCCGGCACAATGCGAACGGGTTCGGTATTGTTGGGAAACACGGCACACATGTGACGTGCTATTGTCCCTAATTTGATTAATGAAGCGATCACGCTAACGGGGCATTCCACACACCCCCCCAGCACCTTGTTACTAACCCACGCCAGGAACTTCCCATCAGAGCATTAATTCCCCAGTACTTGCCTTTCCCAACCTTGTCAGGTAATTGTTTATGAAAAGATGAATGTATACAATAATACTGGGTGAAGGGCGCTGATGTATGTGGTGTTAATGAATGAAATAATCAGTTTGGTAATAACTGGCATGTGTATTTGTCAAAAGGGAACCAGCAGGACATTAGCATTCTGCAGCCACCGAACCTTTATCTCCTGGGCTTGTGTTTGACAACCGCCCCCAGATAGTCCATGAATAAAATACAGAGTAGTACCCAGACATAATTAAACTGCCAATGTGGATGTACCTAAATGAACTTGATATCTTAATGACACTAGATAGCATGCGAATAATGAAGGCGGCATGAAAAGGATGTGCATAATGAACACAGACATCCCGGCTGTCGCTGAGGAACCGCCCGTAGGGACTGTCCTCACCAACAGCGGCCCCCGGACCTCCTCGTTAGCGCGCAGGGCATCATCGCCGGCGCTCCTACACCGTGTCAAGGGCACCTGTGCCGTGGCCGTGGGGCTCATCCACATCAGTGTTGAGGACAGAGTGCTGCCCGGGTCGGGGCAAGGGCCGGTGCCCTTCAGTGCTGGCCGGGCTGTGGTCACGGAGGACAGGGTGGCATGCGGGGACAGGGCGCTCAGACCTGCCTGCTGGCACGTCTCACCCTCCCTCCTCCAGAAATCCCTCCTTTGCCCCATCTCTCTGCACTGAATCCTCACCGGTCCTGCTACAGCTGCTCCTCCAGAGACCTCCGGCATGCTGTTGTGCAGCACAGACATGATTTTTAGGAGCACTCGATATGATTAAATTACCAGACATGTTCCTTTTTTATTTATTTTTTTTTCAGCATGGAGATCGTTTTCCAGCGGAAAAGCGACTCCCTTGGGGACGGGCTGCTCAGAGGAGCCCAGCCACCGGAGAGGCAACGTGTCCCGCGATAGCTCAGCAGCACGTGCAGAGCCCCAACCCCTCCTCATCCCCAGCATCCACAGACATCAAGCCGGCTGTCTCCTCTCCCGGCACCCATGGGTGCCATCCTCCTCCCTCCGGAGGATGCTGGGCACCCCCGGCAGACCCTCAGCTGTCCCTACAGAGCCGCTGCGGCGTGGCGCTGCCGCTCGCGGGCGCTTGCTGCCCAAAGGCAGGTTTCAGCTGCCTCCTTCGGGGAGGCACGGCGCTGGGTTCACACGCCACACCGCTCAGAAGGTAATTGCCACTTATTGCTCTAATGCTCCGATTTTAGCAGCGAATGAGTGATGTACAGTAAGTATCAGTCTTATTAAAGAAATAATAATGGGAGATTAGAGCACACGCTACAGGGAAGGAACACTCCCCCGGTTACGTGGGATACAGCCGTGCTGGCGTTTGACAGCAGCAGAGTCCCTGCCTGCTGCTGATATAACTCCAATATATTTGAATACAATAAGTTCCGCGTGTGGGAAAGCAACCAGCTCAATACGGCTCGGCTTGCTCCGTAATGACCGAATCGACCGGAGGCTCAGAAATAGCTGCGAAGCCAGCATGGGAAATGCGAACTGGAACAGGTCCTATCTCCCTCTAAAAAGGAGATAAGGGAAAAATTGCTTAATGAAAATGAAAAAAAAAAAAAAGTACAGCAGGTTTGGGGGAAAACATTATAAAAGCCAGCAGACAACACAGTCCGGACCACCACAGGGAGAGCCAAGGCAGAGAGGAACCTGCTGGGGGTAGCACAGCAAGTCGTGACACAGGATGAAGTACTGAGATGGGTTAAAAACTGTAACTCTTGCTTGGGCCAGAAAAAGGGGAAAGGTGGCACCGGTGTGGCCCAGCCTGCCCAAGAGGGACCCGGGCACGTGCTCACCACCACCGTGTCGTCAGCAATGACAGTTACCATTAGAAAGACCATAGAATCATAGAATGCTTTGGGTTGGAAGGTACCTTGAAGATCACCCAGTGCCACCCCCCTGCCCTGGGCAGGGACACCTCCCCCCAGCCCAGGTTGCTCCAAGCCCCGTCCAACCTGGCCTTGGACACCTCCAGGGATGGAGCAGCCACAGCTTCTCGGGGCAACCGGGGACACTGCCTCACCACCCTCAGAGTGAAAGATGCAGCCAACGAGCTCCAGGTCCCCACCAGGTGAAACCTTCAGCTTACTGCACGCTGCCTGTTTACCCCCGCTGAATATTTGGCCCCGTCTGCCAGTTATTTAACCTTCCCAGGTTCCCAAGCTCTCCTTCCCGGGAAAGACATCCCCGTGGTGCACCCTCATTAGACAGTAATGGTGATTTCATTAGATTAAATAACTCCGATGATCCCCAGAGACCAACAGCACTTTAAACATAGAGCCTCGGAGTTAGAATTACTGTTATTTAACATTGATTAGATTACAAGGCAAATCCAATTTTTCCCCTAAACATATGATGGCTGTGATTTGCCTAGTGGGAGATGTTAAGGACGGCATTCCTGGAAATCTGTGCTGCGGCGGGGGGGACCGTGCCTGAGTCAGCAATGTCGGGGTGACCCACAGGATCGTGTCTGAAAGTCCTTCTGCGTGAACGGGGCTCCCCACCATCCCTGTCCTCGCTTTGCTCCAAAGCCGGGGGGTCAGGTGGACCCGTATCCGCCGTGTCGGCTTATCACCCCCTCCCGCAGGAGTATCACCAGGAAATAATTGGGCCCCTTTGACCCATGGCCCTGCGGTGGCCGAGGCTGTTAATCACTCCTTAAAGCTCCCTCCAGGCCCTTTTTCCCCCGGGAGCCCCATGGCCCGCGGCTCCCAGCAAGGGACGCGTGGCACCCGGGGGTGCCTGGGGGCAGAGGAGGGAGCCAGAGCACCCGGGTCTCTCCCTTCTCCTCATCCCTGGGATCCCGCAGGAATCCGTTTTACGGCTCTGGGGATCCCAGGGCTTGGAGCGGGGTAGGAAAGGTTGGTCAGGGCAGGAACGGGAACATCTCAGGGCTCCACTCCTAAGTATGGGGGTGCGGTAAGTGCCCCCTCCCCGAGGACAGAGCAGGGAGGGGATGGCTTGCAGTGCGCGGTGCACTTTCCTTCCAAGGCCTTTCCTAGGATGTGCTGTGCACTTAATGCCCGGCTTAGGAGGTCAGCCAGGACAGAGCTTCCTCCGGACCCCTTTGCTGATGCATCTTCGGGAAGCCAAGGGGTCAAACAATTCCTAAATGTATCCCCCGCACTGGGCAGAGCCACCTGCGGATCCAGGGATGACGGGCAACCCCAGCAGCTGCAGACAGGCAAGAGCAGAGCCCACTCAGACAGACAGACGGACAGACAGACTCCCGCGAGAGCAGGCGCAGCTGCTGGTGCAAAACTCACTGGTCTGATAAATCTGGCTTTATGCCGGGGATGCGTAAGGAGAAGGGGAAGCTCCAGGAAGAGCTGGCTCCCAGCAACCAGGGTGACCACAGAGGTGACCACGAGCAGAGGACAGACCCACCAGGGCACCCACCCTGGGCTGACCATGGATATTCAGCAGAAGATCCCAGGGATGGAGGGGAGGAGAAGGACCTGTGTCCTCATCCATACCGAAACACCCCATGGGCTCCAGTCTGGGTCCAGACTCCTCCTCCACTCCACTCACCCAGGATGTCCCCAGGGGGTGACGGCCAGGAAAGCCCCTGGGAGCGGCCAGGGTTGAGCATGGCTCTGCAGGTCACCCAGGCTTGGGCTCCTTTAATTTCGGCGTAGGCTTACACTAGCTCTTACAATGCTGCTGGATTTGGCCAACGGAACCAAGCGCTGCTTTCAGGGCTTTAATAAAATCCAGAGTCCCTCATAATTTTAAGCCAGATTTACTCCAGAGGAAACACACCCAAATTCCTTCCTTGCCTCTGCAGTCACCACCCCTGATGCCTTTCCCATGTACCTTCCCAGGGCTTTAACATGACCAAGCCCAGGCAGCTTCTGAGCGAGAGCGGGGCTGGGGGCATTGCACTGGGGTGACAGCTGAGAAAGCAGCAGAAGCACATGCTGGAGAGAAGCTTACATTGTCCAAAATTAAATAATAACTTAAAAATCCAGCGCTGCAATAGCATATTTCTCATGTACCAGAGAATCCAGACGTACACGAGGAAACCTGAGGTTTTACGTCTGGCCTGGGAAGGCTGGTGGGTCCTGATGGATAAATCAAGCCCATGGCTTCTCCTCTTGGCTGCTGAAGGAAACCACCTGCAACACCAATGCCCAGCTCCAGTGGCCGAGGTGGTGATGAAGAAGCATCGATTTCTTCCTCCCACCTTCCTTTTTGGGGCAGACTGGAAGGAAAGGCGGTGACAGCTGGATTTTACTGTCGCAAAGCCCCTCGAAATAGCCGGGCTGCAGGGATGGGAGCACCAGAAACGGGGACACAGCCAGGCATCAGCTGCGACCCGGCAGTTCGCTGTCACTCGGCCAAACAGCTCAACTGCAATTAGGAAGCAACGAGCAGATGAAGCCGGAAAACTGGGCGGCACAGCCCCCTCGGAACCCGCAGCTCCCAGCCTGGCTCACCGACCCTGCCGCGTCGTGCCGCGGAGGCAGCGGGTCCCCGCGACATGACAGAGGGCTGTGACCCCCCGCGCAGGCAGGGCAGAGCTCAGCCTGTCCAAGTGCCAAACGAAGCGGCTCCGGCACCTCGCTGGGCTTCGCCGCCCAGGGCTGACCCCGACCCGCGGCACTGGAGGCGGTCAAACTCAATTAAATGCTGTGTGCGGCATCTGGGTCAGGCTGTGAAGTCCTTCCCCCTGTCTCAGCCCCTTCAGAGGCTCCCGGGCTAACTGCTTGCATGTCCTACTAAATTCTTTCTTTCTGAGGATCTTCCAGTGCATTTACTGCTGCTGGAAGGGAGGGTGGCAGGGCCGGGAGCAAGCAGGCACAGCCCCATCGTGACTTCTCGCGAAGGCAGCTCCAGTGGCCAAGTGCTTCTGCCCCGAGCCCGGCTCCCATGCTGGGAAACAACATCTAAACCCGACGTGACTCTGCGTCTGACTCTGCGTGTGCCAGCGCTCAGAGCAAACCTGGAGAGGGTGATCCTGGGGGGAGGGATCCTGGTGCTCACTGAGGGCAGGGAAACATAGAATGGTTCAAGTTGGAAGAGACCTTAAAGACCATCTCATTCCACCCCCCTGCCCTGGGCAGGGACACCTCCCCCCAGCCCAGGTTGCTCCAAGCCCCGTCCAACCTGGCCTTGGACACCTCCAGGGATGGGGCAGCCACAGCTTCTCGGGGCAACCTGGAACACTGCCTCACCACCCTCATGGTGAAGAATTTCTTCCTGATATCTCATCTAAATCTCCCCTCTTCCAGTTTGAAGCCATTCCCCCTCGTCCTATCACTCCATGCCCTTGTAAGTAGTCCCTCCCCAGCTCTCCTGGAGCCCCTTTAGGCACTGTAAGGGACTCTGAGGTCTCCCCGGAGCCTTCTCTTCTCCAGGCTGAACACCCCCAACTCTCCCAGCCTGTCCTCCCAGCAGAGGGGCTCCAGCCCTCGCAGCATCTCCGGGGCCTCCTCTGGCCCCACTCCAACAGTCCCTGTCTTTCCTATGTTGGGGGCTCCAGAGGTGGACGCAGTACTCCAGGTGGGGTCTCACCAGAGTAGCGTAGAAGGGCAGAATCACCTCCCTTGACCTGCAAAGTCCCTGCAAAGCCAAGTCCCAGCCCCCCTAGGAGAACCTTCAGCAATGACTGTAGTTTTTTGTGAGTGACCTCATCAGCACAACCCCATTTCACAGATGGGGAAACTGAGGCACGGGACAGAACAGGCCCTTGCTCACCATGACCCAGGCTGAGTAAGTGTCCCAAAGCCTCCTCGCTGCCCTGGACATGACACAGGAGACAGGCAGCACACGCCGTCTGCGCCACGGCAATGCCCGCACCGTTCCTGGGAGCTCAGCTCTCTCCTGTCACTGTAGGCGTACAGCAAAATCCCATCTCCTGCCCTAAGGAGGGTCCAGCCCGAGCCAGACCCTTGGGAACAGCGAGGTGGGACCCAGCCAGCCTAGCTCAGATGAGGAGCAGCAGCCCAACAAGAAACTCTTTGCTGTTTGGTGCGAGGCATTTAATGTCCGGGCTTTCATCCTTCACCTCTTTGCTACGAAATGCAGAGATTCCTCCTGGCAAGTCAGCGTTGGTGGTCTCTTTGGAGAGATGAGCGTCGGCAGAAAGTTCTCCTTCCAGCAGCCCCAGCACACAGCTCTGGGCTCCCCTCTCCCCTCCTGCCCACCCCGCGCCTGCTCCCCAGGACGACATCTCTCCTTTGCTACACGACCTCCTGCCGTAGGGAGCAGGACCGGCGATGCAGCCGTCCCTGCCCCGCCTCTCCTGGGGGACACATCACCTTCCAGCCACCCAAACCCACGGACGGGCTGGTTTTTGTGTGCTTGCTCAGAAACCTCTGGCAGCCCTTTAAAGCCAGGCAGGTTTGCACGGGGCAGAAGAGCGGGGCTCACACCTTCCATCGGGGCAGCAAAACCCTCCAGCAGAGGGGCAGAAATGAAGAACCGGGGCAGCCGGACCTTAAAGCGCTCCAGATGTTTGCAAAGCAGAGATCAGTCCCGGCGGGTACCTTAGAAGTGCCTAAATCTGAACGGATGCTTCAAAAGTTCAGCCTTCAGCGCTCCCCCAGCTCTCACTGGCCTGTAAGTGGTATCTTTCTTTTTTTCTTTGCATCTGGTAGGAACTAACACAGTTACGGGCTCTTCAGCACAGGAGCCGACCGGGCGCAGGCGTCCGATGGACACTTATACTGGAATGACCCAGACCGTGGGTACAAAGCGCAACGCTCCCTTCTCCGCTATCAACCACCAGCCACTCAAT
>VZSZ01010249.1:73215-102784 GCA_013398815.1 Ibidorhyncha struthersii | reverse complement strand
GAGGAAATGTGTTCAAGTTATGCCAGGCGAGGTTTAGATTGTATATTAGGAAAAATTTTCTCACTGAAAGGGTTATCAAACATTGGAATAGGCTGCCCAGGGAGGTGGTGGATTTGCCATCCCTGGAGGTGTCTAAAAAAAGGGTAGGTGTGGTACTTGGGGATATGGTTTAGAAGTGGTTTTGTCAGGTTGGGTTAATGGTTGGACTTGAGGATTTTACAGGTCCCTTCCAACCTCAGCAATTCTATGATTCTGTGATTCTACACCAAGCCCTTACCCCAGTATGTGAGAAATGCAAACTGCAGCCTTTTGGCAAAGCTCTGAAGGTGCCATCTACACTGTCTTCTTTCTTTCAAACCTTTATCTTTCATCTATTCCTTTTGCTTCTGCCCAGCTTTTGAAACTAAGCTATCTGCATTCTACAATTTGCGTTTCAAATCCACATATAACAAAATTCTAGTTTGAAGATATTACTTGTAATAAGGGTATTTTTTTTCTTCTGATTTTCTCCTACTTGTTACACGCCTCTTCTTTTCAGGAGGACACCATGTTATAGTCAAAAATTCTTTAAAATCTTCCTAACTCTGGGAAATGACACTTTCTTTCAGAACATTCCTAGCTGTATAAAAACAGATGATGTTTAAATAATGCAGAAAGATGTGGGGAGCTGTCAGTTTTGTCAGCTGTGGTGAAATGTGATGCACTTCTCTGTGTTTAAAAAAAAATAATTAAACACACGGGGGGGGGGGGGGGGGGNGGGGGCGGGGAGCGGGGAGGGAAATGTACCACCAGGGGAAGTATTCCCATAGTGCCTTGGGGTGCTTGGCTTTAGTTAATGTGAGAGCAAGCAGGATACTTTTTTTTCTCTCAAGCTAACCTTGGGAGAGAATGTTGCTCATATATTCATGCTAGACAGTTTCTAATTAATATAATAAAAAGTTCTTTTCTATTCATAGTCTTTTTCTAGCCAAAAAGGTAGCTAATTTTCCTCATCATTCTGATAGAAAAACAGAAGCAATATAGAGAGGGGAAGAGATTTTTTTTCCAAGGTCACTCAACATGTCTTTGGTGGTATGGGGAGTCTTTGAAGCCTTTTTGCCCAAGCTGAATCACTAGACTTTGTTTTAAAAACCCTTTTCTGTAGTTTGAGTGGTAGAACTGGGATAACCCCACCAAAAAGAGAGTGATTTCTCAGTCTTCCTCTTCTGCGCACAGGAAATTGTCACAGCAGAAGCCTGGTGCAGTCCCGTGATTAAATAGCAGCACCCACTTACTTGACTCTTAAATACTTAAAAAACATTGTAAATGATTAATTACTCTGTGCAAGGAATGACAAAATAAATAGGCAGCTTTTTAAATGCTTACTTGAATACAACTTGCTTCAGCACCTACAATGATTTAATTATTTATTAACTCTTATTAATTTAAAACAGCTAATTGCATGAAAGCACTGCTGTGAGATTTTTTTTAAAGTGCCAAACCCTGAGTTATTTATTCCCTCCATTTTTATGGAGTCTTGAGTGTCTGAAATCATTGACAAAACTGACGTTTGGTGATTCTGAAACAAACAGAAAAGGTCATGAAGTCTCTTTGCACTGACACAGGCAACTCCATGTGTTTTCAGAAGAGTTACAGCTAGCTCTAAGTGACCACTCTGACATTGTGTAGCTGTCATTCACCTGCCATGGGAAACTGGGCAGATCTTCATTTATATCTTTCTAGGAGGCTGTTAATTTTCTTAATCTTAGCAGAGCATGAATTAGCCCCACAGGTTTTGAAATAAACCAGCTTTACCTAAGCCCTCCTATGTGGTTTTCTAAAACAGATGGATTTTAATATCCCCCCATTTTCTTATGTCAAAATTGCATGATTTTATACAACAAAAATCTTCACAGTATTAATTTTCTGTGGCCATGCTATCAAGGACCGTGGGTTGTCTGCTATGAAGTCGAAGCTCTTAAGTGCAGCTAGGTAAAAAAGTGCTTTATTTCAAACACAGCACAAAAAGAGTTATTGCCATTATGCAAGGCCTTTTCTTAACAGTCTGAGCAAGACTGAGATGAAAATTTCAAGTTGTTTCCCCATTGCACAGTGTGGTTTCTGTGGGACGTACCTCAGCTATGTCAAGGATTATTTATGTCACTTTTAAAGGCAGCTAACCAGTCGTTAAGGGATTTCCATCAGGGTAAAAAAAACCTGATGGGTAACAAAGCAGATGTAGCCACATCTGGGCCACTGAGCTGCCACCGTCTGAGTAGTTGCTGGTTGCAGGATAGCTGTGCAAAGTCTAGACCTAGGTGGGGGAAAGCAGATCTTGGATCTAAGAGAGAGATTTAAGAGTATGCTCTCTCCGCATCCACTCTGTGCTGCCTGTAAGGCAGCTCGCACATCTGGCGTTTTGCTGGTGCCTGATCCACGGTGTTTAATCCCGTACTTTTGGAAAAAGGCTGCCAAACAGTAAGATCTCTTCTGGCAGTAAGGAGTATTCCCCTGGTCACGTAGTCTTGAGGGGCTGCTGACTCCTACCAACAGTGTTGCTCAGGATGCAGTTCCACAAACAAGGAAGAAAATTGAGACACGTTTGCGAAGCTCACCAGGGTCTGAAAGCAGACAGAAAGTGTCTAGATGGTTCCACCTAAGTGTGGGACATTGCAGTAGATGGCTCAAAGTAACTCATACTGTAGGTGTCTTTTAGAGTTGTTACTTTCATTTTTGAAATGTTCCTGATGTGATGGAATAAGTGTTTTGCTACTAAATGATACCACGTAGGAAAAAAGTCCATTTCAGGCACACTTATGGGGAGCTCTGTGCAAAGGTATTATTAGGCAGTTCCCAGCACTACTGAGTATTTAGCTGTCACACTGCAGTCATGGGGAGGGAGAGCTTGAGGGAGAGCTGCATTGTGTATCTTGTGAGGAAAGTGGATTACATAAAATCGTCAGGGAAACGCTAGTTAGAGATTTCTATTGTGTGGGAAGCAGAGTGGTGCTTTTCACAGAACACACGCCTGTCTTGGAGAGCTGAAAGGTACCAACACTTGAAATAACACACTTGGAAGAAGGTCTCTGTGTGGTTCCTTAGGTTATATAAGCAATACATGTGCATGAGTCTTCTGCCCCAAAATTCAAGGCTGCTGTGAAGCTCTCCTAGTGGGGCTGGCTGCAGGAGAGAACCGAATAGCGTGTGTGGACACATGCTGAAACTGATGCTGTGAAGTATTTTGCTAGCGGACCCCAGCAAGCTCACTACTGGGAGGCTGTGCGTAGCCCTCAATCCAAAGTGTGGCTGAACACACCAATACTTTTTATCTGGAGAAGAGAGATGATCACCTACCTGCATATTTTCCCCTCACTGTTTACCCCTGAAAATCCAGCAGAATTAGCTTATCAAGCAGTGGTTCGGTCCTTCCTGAATTAAAAAAATTGCATATTACTCAGGTCTTCTCCAACTGCAACCTCATTTTAAGCTTCTCTGTTGGAGGGAAGGTCATGGGTGGATAGCAGTGACTGAGCCATGCTCACTGACAACTTCTGTCAGCTCAGCTGGCAACAGAGCAGGGACACTGAGTATCCTTGATGGCTTTGCTTTGGACAAGAGGAGTAGTCCAGGCAGGTCTGTTACCCGTGAAAAGCCTTTGGTACCACTGGCAGTCACAGGACTGAAATTATATCTCTGAGGGTGGGCGCAGTCTGCAGTGAATCTGTTTCTCTGAGAAGATGAAATATGATTTTGAAGTAGAGGAACGGTCACATGTGGCTTTCCCCACCTGGAAAGCAGTGAGTTTCCATTCAGCTGCTCTCCCTCATCAATGCATATGTAGCAGCACAGACCAGAGAGACTATTTTAGGCTCATTGCCATTACTGTGCAGAAAATACTCCACCTGATGTCCTCTTTCCATCAGATCCAAGCAGGAATGTTTTTTTTCTCCATCAGTCTCCTGAGCTAGAAGGGAGCCTGGAGGAAAATGTGCTGGCTGTACCTTCTCTCAGAAAACAAAGGAGGGCTAGGCTTTGACTATCATACCCTTCGCATCGGTCATCACCTTTCTTTCTCCAGCTTTTCCATGATGAAGACAGTTCTGTCTTGCCTCCTCCCAGGCACCATCACCACGCAATGCGCTTTGCCCAGCCCTAGCTAGTCCTCTGGTTTGAAGGTGCCCTCTCATCTTTCTTCTCCTCCGCCTGCACTCCCCAGTTCTCCCAAGGCTGTGGGTAGTACAGATCTCCTGTGTGACACAGGAGATGTTACTTACCATGGGCATTGTCACTCACAATTCAAGCAAGGCTTTGAACTGTGTTTTTCATGGCAAATTAACTCTTTCATGAGTCCTGTGATTAATAACGGTTCACAGATCAGAGCATGCTCAGTCTCTGGGCCTATCATCTGACTTGTTTAAACTTAAGTGTTTTTTTTGTGCAGTATATGGTTGCTGTGTGAAGACCAAGAAGAGACTTTTCCAGATACCAGGCTACTGTTCAACTATGTTTTGCTGCTGTGACTTTATTTCAGGATGTTCTGGGATTTTATGTTTTTACATAAGTGCATCAGCAGCCTTAGAACTGTTTCTTCTTTTCAGTGTCTGTTGTGGAAGGTGACATGGCCTCATGTAGGGTTTCCCATTAGACACCCCTCCCCCCAAGTTCCCCAAACCAGCAAGCTGGTGTAGAAATTCCTGGCACTGCGTGTTAGAAATAAGAATGCAAGTTCTCGGTGCAGATCGTGGAAGATAACTAACTAATCATAGTTTGTGTTGCATTGCTGGCCAAGAAAGGGCTTGTTCTGAATGTTCTGTTTTTATCTCTTTGACTTTTATGTAGCAAGGAACGTGCAGCTGGTACTGGTTCAGGGACAGCAGCTGGTCTTGCAAGTGGACACCATCGGGAAGCATGGACTACAAAAGGACCATCATATGAGGACTTGTATACCCAGAACGTTGTCATCAGCATGGAGGACCAGGAGGATCTTAACCGGTCTGCAACTGAAGGAAAGCCAGCCAGAGAGAGGCCGATTTGGCTACGGGAGAGCACAGTGCAGGGGGCTTATGATCCTGATGAAATCAAAGATGGTAAGAAAATTCACAAAGCAAAAGTATTGCTCTGCTTATGTGGCGCTCTTAAAGCGCTGTCAAAAATATGTTCCCCTGTGTGTGTAGAGCTGCTGGTCCCAACACTCCAGATTTTGTCTGCCTCCCTCTGCTGTGCAAAGCACCTGTGTGTAGGTAGATGTAAAAAATCCTGATTTATTAGATCCAGGATTGAAATCTAGGTCAGTAAAGCTGAGTTGCCCACAAAATTGTTTGTGGGCTTCTAAAATGTTAATTATCTGTTATGTCTTCAACCTTGAAAGTTTATTACTTTTGGATGAAGGTCTTTCAGTTTCATCTGGAAAGCTGCCTCTCTAATAGGTCACTGCTGAAAAATAACATTTATTAATATTCGGTGATTCTAAAGCCTAGCAAATCTACCAGCAGTGTTTTTGTGCTCTGAGCCTTCTTATTGCCAATTGTTTTTCAAAATGTGTTTTATGTGAAGAATATGTCAGAAATACAGCTTCTGGAAGTACAGTAGGAAGGTCTGTTACCATGGCAGGTGAGTCTTTATTGCTTTCTGTTTGTTTCTCATTATCTTTGCTTTTATTTTCATTCATGTTGGGGTCCGGTTGTCAGTAGACTATAGTCAAGATCTTGTAACCACTAGTAGAAACATTCTGCTTTGGTAAGTGCACTATTTCAGCTTACACACTAAAAACAGGAAATAGAGACCTTTTATGATTTTTTATGAGAGTGAATCAATAGATGCAATCTCCCGAGTCATTTGAGGATTAGAGACTGAAACTTTTGATGCCCTGGGAAGAGAAGATGGCAAAAGGGAACTGCGTGTGTGAGCATGAGGCCCTGGCACCAGTGCAATGTGCAGGAGAGGAGTGGAGTATGTAGGTATAGCAGAAGTGAAGAAAATGGATATGAAATAATAGTCAGAAGATATGTAATGATCTTGTTTGCATGTAACACCCTTCAAATGTACAGATCCCAAAACATTTTCCACATAGATTAAATAAAGTGAGGTGATTGAAACAACCCCCTCCTGCAGTCAGTAGCAGATGTTGTTACTCACCAGCCATGGTGAGTTCTCACCCCATTTTTCTGCTAGACATTCAGTTCACCTGTAGTTTTAATTTGGCTGCTTGAGATGACATTTGGTGTACACAGCATAAATGTTCCTCAGATGCCACTGAAGGACATGGAGGGGGGAGTATATATCTTTACAGGATGATGGCATCACTGCTTAACCTCCACCACTACTGGAGACCAAAGAGAGGACTTGTGGAAATAGCCTGAAATTGCTGCTGCAACACAATTCTGTAGCTCTTGGATGACATGAACAGGGAGGAAGGAAGCTTGGAACTGTTGACAGAAAAGGTTCGCTGCTTGGATCCAGCAGGAGCAGTTCTCGCAGGCAAGAGACAGGCCCATGCCTGAGCCACAAGGTCAGACGTTGTGGAGCTACCCCAGGCTGTGGTCACTTCACAGCTCTCAATGTGATGAGCTTTGACATTATCTCACAGAGATGCTCTCCAGTAGCCTCTTATGCTCTACAGTCACAAGCAACAAGCTGAGCATGAGGCTGCCAACACAATGTCTTCATTCTTCCTTTCTTTCAAGAATTCTGCCAGTACCTTAATAATGGAAGTTGCAGCCATCACCCATTACTATGACTTAAAAACATCAGTCCAATTAAGTTAGGGGTGGCTCTTTTGGCTTTTATTTTACCACAGGAGTGACCACAAACTCCGCTGGCTTTTAGGGCTAAATGCAGAACTTACTTCCTTATTACACGTGTTTCTCAGCATTTTTTTCATCTCAAGTTGAAAGAAACTAACCAGTGTGTTTTTGACCCTGGGGGAAAGGCTTGGGTGCCAACTGCCTGGATGTGGTGCTGAAACCATGAGGGTCCAGGTCTTGGAGAAGCAGGCAAGTGGCGTTAAAGTATGAAGGCAGAATACCATCACCTCAGCTCCAGCAGTTGTTCGTAGGCAGCGTCTTTAGGTGCAAGAAAAAAAGTTTGCCACAGGGAGTCTGTCCTACTTTTCAGGCCTTGTTTTTAACATAAGGTTCTCTCTATTTCAATTTTTGTCCTGGGGTTATTTATTCCCATACTGTCTGTAGGTTTGTTCGTCCTGGATGGACTCATGGTCTTCTCATAACATATAGGATTAGGAGAAGTTTTCTGCAGAATGCCACTTTTTGAACAGAATTTTACCTTTTGGATCCGTGAACTGCAGACACCCTGCCTACCCAAGCCATGTCAAACCCTCCCAGCTATTGTACAGCCAAGCTGACTGAAAGAGGAGCTCAGGACGTGCGTCTGTCAGCTGGGAAACTGCAGTCCCCTTCAAATAAGAGGGCCAGGTAGGGAGCCAGAGAGGCTGGCTGGGCTGCGTTTCAGCTTGGAGAGCAGGAGCTGGTTTAATGCAGCCTTCCACGCTGTGCTGTGCAACTTGGCTGCAGGCTGTAACCTGCATCTGCTTTGTGAGATAAATCCCGCTCGCCACCACCATGTCCCAGTAATGAGCTGTTCCCCTTCCTGCCTGATAGGTGCACCTCTGAGCCTACCAGGCACAGCTACTTTGAATGTTGTTTTAAAACACATGGTTTCTGCATATTTCCTGTCTGCCTGGATTCATCTGCTTCTCCACCTTAATCCTTAGAGATGGGGATCTCGACAGGGAACTGCCTGGTTTTGGTTCTGTGTTTATGGTCTGTGCCAGCCAACACCCCATGGTCTTCATCATCACCGCAAGTCCTCCAGGCTGTGGTCGTACAACCTGGAAACAAAAGGGGCAAAAAGGAAACAGCCTGCGCTTGTTCACCTGTGAAACAGCATGGAGATACTTGCTGTAGCTGACAAGTACCATCATTAGGTGCATAGTCTGGGTATCTAACTCAGACAAGCATCAGCATTAGGTGCAAAGTCTGGGTATCTCTGTCTCTGGCAAGTGAGTCATCATTGAGTGCATAGTCTTAAGTATCTAGAAGCCCAGATTTAGGTCCCAAGACTGCTTTCTGCTCCACAGTGAGGAAAGTGTGTCAGCCCAGCTGAGCGGTGCCTGAGTTGGTCACCTCCCTGGAGGGTCTTTTCCAGGTGCCTGCCCATCATGCATTTGTCGTCTTCTCTTGCGATGTGCTTCTGACTGAGGCTGCTGGCTGCAAGCCACAGTGACTCCAGGCCTCCCAGTTCCTAGGAAATGTCGCTACTTGCTCTGCTGTGATGAGGAAAAAAACATAACTATCTCTGTCTTTTAAGGGAGAGGAGGAGCTGGCGTAGAGAAAGGATGTGACCTGTCCAAGCGTGCTCGGTGGCAGTAATTAATACAGGTCCAGAAGGCCTTCAGGGCCATCATCCAGATGTCTGTGAGGAAACTCTCATTCCCTTGTGTGTCTTTTCAGGGGGCCGGGATCTGGATACCTTCCAGGAACGTGAGGAGGGCCGGGCAACTCTGGATGATAATGAGGAGGTGATGCGCGCCCTGCTTATCCACGAGAAGAAGACACCTTCTGCTTCAACAGTCACGGTTGGAGGTGCCGCTCCTCTCTCCGGTGCCAACGCTAGTGACTCCGAGAGTGAGACAAGCGAGTCGGAGGAGGAATCCCCTCCCCGTGCTCCTGCCACGGCCACCACAACGTATGGGCTAGAGGAGGAGGATGAGGATGAAGAGTTTGAGGTGGTGGCAGAGGACCCCACTGTCACAGTGGCTGGGCGTCCGCACTCGTACAGCCAAGTGAGCCAGCGCCCTGAGCTGGTGGCCCAGATGACACCGGAAGAAAAAGAAGTTTACATAGCCATGGGGCGACGCATGTTTGAGGATATGTTTGATTAACTGCTTTTTGCCATGGCGTTTTTTAAAAAGTGACTTTTTAAGCCAGAGACTCCCTAGTAAAACAGAAGACTGAAGGGCATCTTTCCTCCCCTATGCGCAGGGACACACTGGGGCTTGGGACTGCTAATTTTGGGCATCTTGCCCACCAGAGAGGGGGAGCAGCAAGGCTGCATGTGCCAAAACAGGTAGGGGAGGTCAAGTGTCAGAAGTAAGGATGCTTGCAAGGTAAAAATCTGCTTCAGGTTGCCCTGCACAGGCGCTGCTTTAACGTTCTCCAGAGCCCCAGCAGCTGCCTCCCCCCGATTGCTTTGAGTTGATTTTTGTTGCAGATGCTAGTGAAGTCCACATCCCTGCCCTCAGAGGACATAAGTGCTCCATGGTCTGATCAGAGTGTTCTGCAGAGGAGGGTGTAAGTAATGTTACAGCTGCTGTGCTCAGTGATGGGAGAGGAGAGGGAAGCACTCGTCTGCTGATGGCAAGCTTGGGCAGGGCTTGTAGCTGACCTCCGGCCAGCAGCCACTGGCCGCTGGAGTGGCTATTTTTAAGCAGCCCTGTGGGCAGCAACTTTTTCTTGCTCCCATTTGCTCCTTACTAGGTCTCAGCACCTCAAGGTCAGGTGTAACTTGAAGCATGCAGAGTAAAAGCTTTGGCAAACACCCAGAGTCAATCTTTGTCAGTGTAATGAAAGCCCTCCATGGATCTGAGCTGTCAGAGTGCTCTGACTTATCAGGAGATACCTTCATTTTCCAGTATTGCTGCCTGTCGCTTCTGCCTAGCCCTGTCCAAACTCCAGTGTTGCAGACGGTTCGTAGCAGGCAGGGCTGCAGTCAGGCAGTGCCAGAGAAATAGCATAGCTAGGTTTTATTTGCAGTCACACCAGGGCTGTATCATTTTAATAGGAATTATGCAATTTTGAATTCTGCTTTGGCACACTCTTTTACCATAGAAAAACATTTATCAGTGCCTACAGAACAATATTGTATTTTTAATGTTTTTCTCTTTCAATTGAAAATGTTGGGGTTTTAAAATTGTTGTGTTTTTCTATCCAGTACTACCATGAAATAAAAGGATAAAAGAATTTTGTGTTCCAGAGGGTAGGGGCAGTATTATGTACTGTTCAATTTCCATGGGCAGCATGAATTTGTTGTTCACTGAGACTGTAAATCTGTTTTATACTAACTATGCTTTCTGTGTTCTGCTAACCTTGTAATGCCTCCTTTGTGGTTTTATTTTCAGCTTCCTGATATTTTGAACCCCCTCTTATTTTTTAAATAGTGTTTAAATTTGCTTTTAAGTCATTTTAAAGAGGAATAAATAAACAGAAACTTCTCTGCTTTGTCATCTTCCAATTTGTCATGTGCCTAGTTGGGAATGTTGTTTGCTTATCATTTTGATTTACTCGATTCAAGGAAAAAAAAACACTTTGGGGCCCTCCTTTGAGGGGAAGGACTATTTGAAATCCCACTGCATGTTGTTTCTCTTCACCAGAGCTTCCTTGAATGCCTCCTGGAATCTCTTGCACTTCCAGGAAGGATATTGCATTAGGCTGGTGCTGTAGGAGGCCCTTTCTGATCAGCACTTCCATCCTTTCCCCCTTCCTTGAGGGACACATAGGCTGATGGCAGAGGTCTCACAGACATTGTATTGCTAGTTAAAATGGTACTCTTGTGTAGACAGACTTCCAAGATCTGGTATCAAGCTTCTAGATAGCAAGCCTGGTAAGTCAGCTGATAAGTCAGATTCAGCGGTCAGCTAATAGAAAAAAAAAAAGTGCTGTACCAATTCTGTCTAGATTTAGTCTGGTTGAATTCAAGGCTAACACTGGAGAAAAGCAGGTGGGTTTGCAAGGAGCCAAAGACAGAAACTGAGAACTAATCCTGAACACAGTACAACTTCTCATGCTCATAACTCACTGGTAGTTTATACTGAGTCTTCAGTCTGCAAAATGAAACTGTAGGTTTAGTAAAGCTTAAGTGAAGAAATATTGGGTTTTACTATAAGAGCACTGATACTGCATCTATATCCAGCATAATCATCTATAAAGTAGTGGTTTTACTTAATAAACACATTTAATTTGTGGTTGTAATTTTTGTCATTCAGCAAGGCAGGTCCTGCCCACAAGGGAATCGGTGCGGTGGTTTGTAGGGCATGCCTTCTGCCTTTCATCTACCACATGCAGCCCTCAGGAGACCTGGCGAGGTAAAGATACATGAGCAGATGCCTTCATTGTTTCCTGCCCTTTCTAACAGCTCCTGGCTCTTGGAAAGGATGGCTGCTCTGCTCTGTTCCAGCTGGTTAGGGCTGTTATTGAAGGACGACTGTCGCTACTACACTGTCATGACAAGCAGTGCCTGAATGAACAGGAGCAAGTACAGTCGATAGTGCCTTTTTTTGTTTGGTTTTTTAGGGTTTTTTGGAATTGAAGCAGGGCCCTGCATGCATACCAGAAGAGGAAGAACAGCCGCTGCTGCAAGCAAAGTCAGCCACTGCCAGGAGGTTGGTGCTAATGCAAGGGATAAAGCCATCAATTCTGAGGAAGGTCCCAGCCATTTCCTCTGGCTGCTGGACCACATGTGCTGCATTACCGCTAACCCAATAATGCCATGAGCGTGGTCGAGCGCTGAAGCCTTCCTGGGTGAATGTTCTGTCTAACCCCATTCAAACCAGTTTCTGTGTCTGCTTTCAGCCTAAAGTGCGTTTTATCTGATGAGTGCACTTGAGGCCAGGGCACTGCAGCTTAGGCTGCAAGGAAAAACACATTTCTCAAGCTGCTCATACTCCTCTCCCCAAAGGTCAGAGACGCTGGGTGCCTCTCCCAGCTGGGCGAGAGCTGCCTCTGTCCCTGCTCCCACTGCAGGTCAGGGAAACCGCAGCAGAGTGGTGTCCTCCCTGGCCCAGCACAGAGCAGGGCCAGAGCGCGTCGGTGAAGCTGTTGATGGAGGGCAGGATCACTATCAACCCTGGAAAACAGGAATGTTTTAATCTTTTCTACTAAGCTCCCAAACATTGGCTTCCTCCATCCAACTCTTCTTTTCCTGTGTTGCTGCCTTCTTCAAACAGACTCAGGTTAAACAGACTTGCTCTGTGAGAGTTGAGGGATTTGAAGATCCCCCTGGAGGAAGGGCAGACAAAGAGCATCATCTCCTCCCTGGGACATCTAAGGAGCCCTGCCTCAGTGATGCCTGCAGTGCCAGAGCGTGCTGCAGAGAAGTTTGACAGGGCCTGGGGGGTGGAAGCAGCCAGCTGTGCTTGGGTCTCTGTTTCCCACCGTGCCCTCATTGGAGGAGGGAAAAAATTGTCTCAGAAATCAAATGCAAGATGAAGCCTTCATGGAAATGGAAAGGTTATGAGCAGGTGGAAGGACATGTCAGCAGCAGGGCAAACCAGCGGGCTGCCTGATATGCTCTCCCGGGTGGGTTGTGGAGGAGAAGCAGCAGTAGCCCCATTCTTCTGCTCTGGTATGTGTCAACGTAAAGAAGTGAGGCTGTGGGCTTGGTCCCTTAGAGGAGGGAGGCATCACACAGTGCTGCAAAAAATTGCTCCGGGCTGTTCTAGGACTGGTATTGTCTCATCCCACGGGAAGCCCTGGGCAAGGTAACCATGTCCCTAGCTTGTTCACAAGAGGCTTTGGAGTATTGATCTAAGCATGGACAGCCAAGGATCCCGAAGCGTCGTGATACACTCCAGTTTAAAGCGTATTGACTGTGAGTCAACACAGCTTTTTTTCCAGGAGTACAGCAGCCAGGGCTGAAGAGTAGCTTCTGTCTGCAGAGCTACTTCCAGAATAATGATCAATATTTATAAAGTCCAAGAAGATCATCACTCATACAGTCTTGACAGGAGGCGTAGCCAGATCGTTGAACCTGTTTAAGATGTGATTGCAACAGGGAGTCATGGAGAGGCCACTGCCTAAAAGGAGTGGCAGCCCGAAGCATGGGGAACGATGTCTGACTGCTGGTGCTCCTGGAAAGCTGCCTGCCTGCCTGCCTGCCCGCTCCCCCCTAGCAGAGAGCAGAGCACCGGCAGCACTGGGCTGTCCGGGAGTACAACCCCGTCGCTATGGCAGAGCTATTTTCTCTCTCTTTCAAAGTTATCAAGGGAAATCTGGGCTTTTGCCTGTTTGAGATACCTAAATGAGCTGCAAGAAGGTGGTTTCTTATTTACCAGCATTAATTAGATTGAAAGAGAGAATGAACCTAGTTTATATTTAAACAAAAATCAGATTTTGGAAGCACCTGCTCTGTCATTAAAAAACATATTAAGGACAGTGACTATTTGTGCAACCATCCTGGAAGCAGTAGACAGAGAGTCTCTGAACAAGATGCTTTAAATATAATAGGTATTTTTGCTTAAAATATGTTTCTGACCTAAATATAATTTAATTTCCATCCCTTTGAACAGTTCGATGCTAATGAACCAGCCAGGGATGGCAGAGAGGAGGCTGAGCCAGCCGCATCGGAAGCGACTCGGCACCACTGCAGTGCATTAAGAGACCCTGGGTGCGCTTCACCCCGGCTGCATGCAGCGACGAATGCGAAAATCCTGCCGAGAGCTGGCCGCAGCAGCAGGAGGAAACCTTGGGCTGCTCAGCCAGAGAAACAGGCAGGGATCCAGCCTGAAAATTAAGGCTGATCAAATATTGTTCCATGAGCATTAATGTCTGCGTACAAAAAAACGTACATCTGGCAAGGAGGAAAAATCACATCTTGTACAGATTTGATTAAAGCCCTGACATACTGCTTCTGCTTATTTTTCACCTGGAATCCATATCGCCAGCCTCTGCCATCCCATTACTTGCTGGAAGAAGGAGGGTGAGCAGTGCTAATTTTGCAGTGAGCTAAAATTGTGTGTAGAGCTGAGAAGCCTGGCTCACCTGGTAAAGGGATCCTCTCAGTCTTAAACTTTTTTGTTTGTGCTTCTCACAATGGAAATCTGCCTGATCCAATGCCAAATTTGCCAGGCACTGTTAGCAGAGTCCGTGCTTTCCCTGTGTCAACATACGTTAGAGGGGCACAAGTATGCCCAACACCATTTAGTGGTTGGTACCAGCTGAGCTGGGTATGCTTAGGTTGAAGGGTCTGAACCAGCCCTGTCCCATATGGGGGAATGATGGGTTGCGTCATTTTGGTCAGGTCTTTATAAGGGCATGTAGTGATAGGACGAGGGGGAATGGCTTCAAACTGGAAGAGGGTAGATTTAGATTAGATATTATGAAGAAATTTTTCACTCTGAGGGTGGTGAGGCACTGGACCGGGTTGCCCAGGGAAGCTGTGGAAGCTCCGTCCCTGGAGGTGTTCAAGGCCAAGCAACCTGGTCTAGTGGGAGGTGTCCCTGCCCATGGCAGGGGGGTTGGAACTAGATGATCTTTAATGTCCCTTCCAACCTAAACCATTCTATGAGTCTATGGTTATCCATACCTGCGCTTTGCAAAGGTGCTGGTTGTTCTTCTCCCAGTCAGTGCTGATGGGCTTACATAAACTCAGCCCCTTTGCGATCACACACAGGTGTCAATTTAAAACAAAGTCTCAGTCCCCTCTCCACCACCACCACCACCACCACCAAGCAGCTCTGTCTTGTGCCACGTCCCCTCTTGGGGCATGTGGCATTGTCATGCTGAAGTCCACCATGCAGGTCTCGGCCATGACTGCCTCGGGCTGTACCACGTCCTGGCAGAGAGGTTTAATGAATGGTAGGTCTGTGCCTTCTCCAGAAGTGAGGTTTTGGCTGGGCTCGGGGGCAATGCCTACTAGGCCCCCTCATTTCCTACAGTTGGGAGGGAACTGGCATCAGCCCCAGGCTGGTCACTCCCTGACACGCAGTCTTTGCTGCTTGAACTCAGTATGATTTGGTAGGACTGGATTTGATATTTCTTCTTTTTTTTAACCCTTGTTGGTTTTGTTCCTTGGGAATATTTTGGGTTGCTGAATTTCTCATGTTTCCCTGCTGCTTCTAACAAAGAAAAACCCAACCAACTTTTTTCTTTTTTTTTTAAATGCAAATGAATCTGTAAAATCTTTTTAGGGAGACATATCTGTTCTCCCTGCGCTGTCAGCACAATTATTCTTCCTTTGCCATACAATGCTTTCTTCCAAGAAGAAGTGCTTTCAACATCTCTAAGCCCTTCTGGTGATGTCAGGAGATGAAAACTGTCCCCATTACAACAGGGGAAAGTAGAGGGAAATGGGGTTAGAGGGAAATATGGCCTTTAGAAAATGATGCGTCTTGAGAGAAATTTCACTTTCGCAATACTCTCCCAGGCCACATGGGTGCCATACCCAAACAAAGAAAAATACAATACGCTGAAGAGGGACTTGGCTCATGGTGCGTTATCCTGGTGCATTCCATTGCCTCAGAGCCCATTACGAAGGGTAATATTCTCCAAGTGTGCCAACCTCTTGGAAGTTATAGAAAGGCACCAGGAAAGTCCCAAGTTACCAACCAACTTCAGCAGGAGCCTGCAGGTCCGTCTGAATGGTCTGATTCCTACTTTCACCATGCTGGAAAGTTTGGTGCAAGAATACCTCGCAGCAATGAGTTGCCAAAATGAGTTCTGTGTCACATTAAAAAGTATCTCTTTCTTTGAAGGTTTCATCTGAGTGTGCTGTTATGTCTGTGTGTGAGAAACAAGCACATAAAGCCACGCAGGGGGCTACCCAGCCCCCCTCCTGAAACATCTCTCCCTTTGGGAATGTTAACAGGTAAGGAATTTTGTATGGTTTAGGTAGGAGCTACTGCCAAGAGCAGCAAATAATAGTTGAAGGTTTTGTTATCTAGACAGTCACATCATTGCAGCCTGTCTGAAGTCCAGAATAAAAGAGCTTATCTCCATAGATGGCAGACGTGGCTTCTTGCAGTTGGACAGGTGTTAAAATACCACTTTTTCAGCCCTTTCAATGTTGGGTGGTTTGATTTTTTTTAACTCCTTGCATGGTTTTGCACCTCATGCAGCAGGCACTAGTGTCTTCAGTGCACCAGTGGATCAGGTGCTACCATGAACTGAAGACCTCTGGCTTGGCGCTGTACTAATGAGCTCCTTGTGGGATTGGTAATTCACTTGCTAATGGAGTCTGCCCCAGGAAAGGTGTGAGTCGAGCCATCAGAAATACCAAAACCAAGCCAAATGAATACTCTGCGTGGAAGCACATTTGCTCAGGTGGTCAAAACCAATGAACAGGAGATGAACAGCTTCCTGTTTGCAGAGAGTGTCTAGTGCACTTCAGGTCCACAGTGGACATGAAAACTGCTTCATGTGTAACTCAGTAATAAAAAGAGTACCAACACTGGAAATCCATATTGGAAGGGAAATAAATCATGAATTACTAAGGTTTTATTTATAATGTTTGTTGAGGAGAAAGGGGCAGTGAACCAGAACCTTTCTCTGTCCCATATGAAACACCCTTTGGCACCTGGGGATGTAACAACGAAGCAGAAATGGGAACCACTCTGACCTTACGGCTGCCGATGGATTGCTCTGAACAGCAAACCCACCATTTTTTAGCGCTAGAAGGAGCCAAACATTCAGGGAGACCGGTGCAGCCTGTGCCGTAACAGCAACAGCTGCAGAACCACAGAGAGAGCAGTTGTGATTCAGGTATTTGTGCTTGTCCTCTGGTTCTTACAGGAGCTGTGGCTGCCCTGCAGGATTCATGGAGCATGTTAGCAAGAAAGAGCTGTAAGCAGAGTGCAGTCTGCTGGAGGTGGTTAGTCCTGGTTCCTACCTGGCCTGGAGACTTCCCCCTCCCTTCCCCGAGCCCTTCTCTTGTATTTTGAAGAGGGAAAATATGAAACAAACTAATTTGCCCTTTAAAGTGGGAGAACGAAACAGATGATACCCAAGCCTATAGTTTAATGGCAAGGAATCAAGGAGAAGAGGTGGCTGCAGGGGACTCTCGGTCCATCTTGCTGGTAGGTTTTCCTCACACCAAGGGCTGTAACTATACAAAATCACAGAATCACAGAATGGCTGAGGTTGGAAGGACCTCTGGAGGTCACCTAGTCCAACCCCCCTGCTTAAGTAGGGCCACCTTGAGCAGGCTGCACGCAGGACCATGTCCAGATGGCTTTTGAATATCTCCAAGGATGGAGACCCCACAATGTCCCTGGGCAACCTGTGCCAGTGCTCAGTCACCCTCATAGTAAAAAAAAAATTCCTGATGTTCAGACAGAGCCTTTTGTGTTCCAGTTTGTGCCCATTGTCTCTATTCCTTTCACTGGAGAACAGCCTGGCTCCATCCTCTTCACACCTTCCCTTCAGGTATTTATATACATTAATAAGATCCCCCCCTGAGCCTTCTCTGCAGCCCCAGCTCTTTCAGCCTCTCCTCATAGGACAGATGCTCCAGTCCCTTCATCATCTTTGTAGCCCTTCATTGGACTCTCTCCGGTATGACCATCTCTCTCTTGTACTGGGAAGCCCAGAACTGGGCACGGGACTCCAATTGTGGCTTTGCCAGTGCTGAATAAAAGGGAAGGATCACCTCCCTTGACCTGCTGGCAATACTTTACCTAACACAGCCCAGGATACCATTAGCCTTCCTTGTGGCAAGGGCACATTGCTGGCTCACATTCAACTTGGTGTCTACCAGGACCCCTCAGATCCTTTTCTGCCAAGCTGCATGGGGTTGTTCCTCCCCAGGTGCCAGACTTTGCACTTCCCCTTGTTGAACTGCATGAGGTTCCTGTCAGCTCATTTCTCCAGGCTGTCAAGGTCCCTCTGGATGGCAGCACGACCCTCCCGTGTATCAGCCACTCCCAGTTTTCATCACAGCAAATGTGCTGAAGGCACACTCTGCTCCATCATCCAGATCATTAATGAAGATGTTCAACAGGTTTGGACCTAGTATTGACTAAAGTACACTGGTAGTTACTGGCTGCCTACTAGACTTCATGCTACTGGTAACCACCCTCTGGGCCTGGTCCTTCAGCCATTTTACAGTCCACCTCACTGTCTGCTCATCCAGCCTGTGCTTCATCAGCTTCTCTATGAGGATCTTATGGGAAACAGTGTCAAAGCCCTTCCTGAAGTCCAGGTAGACAATATCTACTGCTCTCCCCTCATCTACCAGGCCAGTCACTTCAAGATTATCAAGTTGGTCCAGCATGACTTCCCCTTGGTGAAGCCATTCTGGCTACTCCTGATGATAACGCATGTCTGCTTGGAGGTGTGGATGCTTGGAGCAAGGGTTTTGCTCCCAGCTCTGCTTCCTTTACTGCCCAGCAGTGCTGCCTGTGAAGCGGCCTTCTCTATGACGTGTGGAGCATCTTACTATGGTGCAGGCACAGGAGAGTGAGAGCTGCATTGCGGAAGCTGAAGGGGTCTCTCCTCTTCAGCTCATCCGGAGGGGACAGGGCAGGGGGGTCCCATGCGCATTTCCAAGGCACTGCATGACTGCAAGGTGAAAACTGCCCATGGAAGTGGAGAGGAAAGTGGAGAAGTATCAGGAGAGCAATAAACAGGGCACTTATCTCCTCCTTAATCACAGCCCAGCCTTCAGGAGGTCTGCAGGGAGAGCTAACGGATTAAATACAGGTATTAAATGAAATCTTGGCAACGTTTCCCTCACCTGGCATGACCGAGAACCTGATGATACAAGGGAGCATTCCCAGTGCATCCGGGCTGTAAGAGGCGGGCAAAGGAGTGAGGGCCGCGGTTGCTCTTAGCTGGCCATGGTATTTAATAACCTGAGTTTGCTCTGTTGGTGCCGAGGCCAATCCTGAAATTTCCTGAGTATGTCCTTCAGCAATTCCAGATGGACTCAACAGGGTGCTCCTTCTCAAGTTCCCGTTAGTCTGAGGAGGAGGTCAGTCTGTGTTTTGTTTCGCTATGGGTACTTGCTGCAGTGCTTGACCATCTCCAGGGCTGGGCCCCACGCATGAGGCACGTAAGCAAAGAGCCACAGCTCTTTTACAGCCAAAGACTACAGCAGCATCCTAAGAGATGCCTTGATCAGTTATTGATATGACCTGCACAAAATCTTGCAAGGATTAAAATGCTTATTTGGGTCTCTAGGTGCCCTTTTGTCAGAAGGATGGCTCCAAAATGCGTGGCTGAAGATGAGGGGTGATCTCTGTCCTGGTGCCATGGGTGGCTGAGTGCAGATGGGAGCTCACCAGGAAGGTTTCAGTGGGTAAAAGCACTATTCACAACTGGGAAGTGGAGATGGAACAATGTATTGTTAATCATATACCTTTGTGCAATGGGTTTTAATGCTGGCTACATTCCCGGGCCATAGGATCTCACTTTTGGTGGTGCTTGCAGCAAGGATGCAGTAAGCTCTCCTCCTCCTTCCTCTCCTGGGAACTCCTTCTTAAAAACATTAGGAAAAGAAGTACTTTTTAGCATTTCAGGGGTTTATCCAGAATGTGTGAACTAGCCCTGCCCCTCAGGTGACTGTGGCACAGCTGGGTACGAGAGGTTGTCTGCTTTCTCTTTTACTAAGTGGATGAGACAGTTGGAGTCCCTTCACGACCAGGTGGCTTGCAAGTGTTCGCTGAGAGGGCAGCTCTGCCCCACAGCTGAAGCTGTTATTAACTATGAACTCAACTCCAAAAACTAAGCTTCAAGCACTGCGGGCAAAGCTAACACATCTGTTGGGAGAAAGCAAATCACGTTAATAAATGGTACCATAATTCAAAGTATTTTCTCAATATAAGGCTAAATTAATGTAATGCACTTTTTAGGGACAAATCAACAGCAATCAGGCTAATCAAATTGACGTTTAAAATAATCTGACACAAGTAGAAAATCCTATTTAGCTAAGTAATGATGCCTGTCATTTTATCCAGTCACTTTCAGCGTATAAAGAGTATTCTTCATCTTTGAAGTCGGTGACGTTAGCTTCTTCAGCTCCTTCTCCCTTTCCTGGCACACTTCCCCTTGCTCTCGGAGGCTCACTGGCCAGGACATCTGTCTCCCACCATCCTCATGCCATCACCACCTAAATAAAACCTCAGCAGAATTCATGCTCCATTAATACACACCATTAACACCTTCTGGTGGCATTATACAAACATTAGATGCCAAATTGTCATTAGAGGTTGCTGGAGCACTACAGGGACTACAGACTCCCTGCAACATTTTAGACACTATTACGCTGTGCTCGCTGCTGCGGCTGTATTGGCAGTGGGGAAAGGCCAGGGAGATGAGGTGTAGCCAAGACCAAGGTCAAGATCAGGTCTGCAAGGAGCTGCGCTCGGTAGCTGTTGTGGGACTGTGGGAGACAGCGACAGCACAGCAAAGCTGACCCCGCCAGTGGAACCTAATGTCATAATTCAAGCAACAGTAATTAAAACAAAGCAGCAGAGTGTTACTTGGATAATAAACCTGCTTTAAAAGCGTCTGTTCTCAGACCCCTGAGCTAACTCAGCCCACTGGTCCCAATGACAATGCTGTATCAGTACCATCCCTGCTCAAGAAGCAGCCTCAGGTGAAAATGGGGTGGAAGGATATAGGCATGGAAATTAAGAATTAACAGCTAATTCATTCATCAGATACACGCAGGCTTTGCCGTCTCCTCATTAGGTTGTAACACACACAGTCCCACTGTTACACTCACTGTGCAATTTTAGGTTCTTGGCTTCTTTTGAATGCAAGTAACTGTTCACTCATTGCTAATTTGCCTCCTTTTGTCATTTTACTTCAGAAATTAAGAATCATCATTTCCTTCTGTTTGTGCTCCTGAGAAGCAGTTGCACTTTTGTACAGCTGTGATAGTCAGCATGTGCAAAGGTACATAACTCAGACGCTTACTGTCATTTTCTTCCTCACCCAGGCTATCGTTTGGGCTTTTCTAACCATCTTAGTTTTGTGGGTGGGTGATCTACCTGCTTTGACTTCTGGAACCATCTTCCTGCCCAGGAGTCTCCAAACTCCAGAAATGTTTTTGACCCATTTCTTTTGCTCTGGACTTGACTCATCTGTTTTTTATCCCCAGAGCCCCAGCAGGGAATTAGCCCTTTCCTTTGGTCCTTGGCTATGCCACCACCTCCACTGCCCTGGTGTTAAGGAGTCCATACGCAGGAAGCTTCTTCAGAAACTCTCCATTGACCAGGGTTGCTCTTCTCCATCTCTGAAGAGAAATGACAATGAAGTTGCTCATCTGTTATGTGATCTGCCATCTGGAGAGACTACCCCTCACACAGAAGGGAGTTGACGTGAGCCGTGGGATTCAAGCACATCTCAACAGTTTGAATATATGTGAACTTCAAAGAGGATTAGATGCAAAAAATGTTACCATGCCATTCCAGCACCAGAGGCACTGGAGATATAAATTTAAGGATGTAGCCAATGCAACTACCTGAGCTATGGCTTCCCAGGGACACCATGTCTCCTCTCTCTTTCCTTACTCTGGACACCGGAAGATGGATATGTGCAATCAGCTCTCTGCTCTCCAAGATCCTGGAGATCATCCAAGGGCTCAGCTACTCAGGTGAGCAGAAGAACTTCAATTACATGGAACATAACAGAGAGCAAAGAGCAAAAGTGCCACAGGGGCTCTGCAGAGGGGAAGTGTGGACCTGGGAACGTTTCTTCCCTGTTTCTCTTGTTCCCACTGGCTCCCACACCCCCCAGTTCCCTGTTAGCTCAGACCTGACTCAGTGCCACCACACAGCCCTGCTCCCACAGCACAAAAAAAAAGTATGGCACAGAGATACATGGGTTGCTCTGGAGTAGCAGGAGTGCCATCAAACCAGTTGCCTTTGCAGTTCATCTGGCTTTACACAGAGAATTGTTTCACAAAGCATCGTCATGCGCATCCTGTGCAGAGCCCAGTGGCTACATGGTTTAATCACTGTGGCTCCATGCTGTGCAAAAGCTTCCAAAGTGCTTCTGGACAGCGGCTGGTAATGGCAGCGATGGATGGGCTTGCAGAGTGGGGCATCCAAGCCATAACACCACCCTGGACTTGAAACAGTACTACAAGAGCCAGCTCCCATGTCTCTGCAGCACAGAAACCCCACAGCCTGGACAAACAACCTGTAAGAAGCTGGGATTTTATTATATTTTCAATTATGTGTGTCTCCACAACAGTGTCCAGCAACCTGCTGTCCCGCTCCAGTGACAGGCACCATGGCACGCTCGGTCGCCCATCGGGGTAGCACTGTCAGGGAGGGAGAGAGCTGCTGCAGGCTGCTCCATGGGATGGCACTGCTGTGGGCTCAGGGGAGGAGTGGATCCTTAGGGAAGAACGGGAAACCATCACTCAGAGGCATTGCGTGAGCTCAGGAGCTGCGCGATCAAGTGAGCCAAACACCCTTCTTCTATTGCAGACTTTCCTCTTCATGCAGCCACCAAGAAGTCTCAGCTGGGATTTTTTTTTTTTCCAGCCTGTGCTGGTGGCAGACGCCTGTGGGGGGACTTTGAACTGAAGGATTTAGCTGCACCAGTGCAAAATCCCTGCTGTAAACAGGGCTGACGCCTGTACCTGCCTTTCATTCCTACAGCAGCCTTTTCCCCTCTGCCCCTTCTCCTCTCTAATAAAGACATCCTGGCAAGCATCATGTTTTTCAAGAAGGCTCATAGTTGCCCATCGCCCTGGCTTTGGCTTCACACGGGCCTGGAAAAGGAAAGGCGGCCTCTTCCTCTGCCCTCATTAATTCCCCCATAAATTGGATCACAATGAAAGAGAAGCGGCAGTGTAATTTAATTGTCCTCCCAGCACAGTGAGGTGGAGAGGGATGCTGGCAAGGAGGAGCTCTAGCTCCTGAGGCTCCTGAGACGCCTTCTTTATTCCCCTATATTTTACTTTGCGGGAGGGCAGGGTGGGGTGAGTGTGAATGTGTCTCGGCATTAGCTTCCTCTCTCCAGGTCTCTTCTCCTGCTGACCAGGAGTGAATTGTTGAAGTTTGCTGTGTTGCAGCAATCTCCCCGCATTGGGAGAACGAAAAAATCGAGATGTCCTCGCTCCGTACTGGCTGTAGGGGTGGGGGATGGGGATTAAGTAGGCAATCGTTGCACAGAGTTCTGCAATACAAAGTGCTCCCTCGTTGTGGCCGTCAGGCAGCCCCTGTAACTTGGCAGAGCACTGCTGGATCCCATCCTGTCTCCAGCGAGTGGGAGCTGGGGGGAGCAGGAATAGGGAGAGAGGTCTGTGTCAGGAGCATTTCCCGCAGAGCGACAAGCTCGTTAACAAAGAGCGCAGGGGCAGCAGCCGGAGTCGCCGCTGCTGATGCGGGTTGTGAAATGGCTCTGGAGCTCAATTTAAAAGCACCAGAGGCTCAGGCACACCGACTGACCGCCTTGGGTAGGAAGGCACCTTGCGTGAACCGAGCACCGACGCCTCCGTGTAACTGTGCTCTTTCCCCCAGGCAAACTCACGGTAACACAGATGACGATGCAATTTTTCCTCATCAGGGCTTGCAGCTTTGCTGGGATACCTGCTTTCCTACGCAGGGTAGTAGGAGGCAGAGGGACAGCTACTCTGCTCCGGCTGACGCACGGTAACGTGTTTGCTGTCTCGTCTTTCCGTGAGCTTTTCCTTGAAGACAGTGTTGGCTCTTTCCTTCCTCTTAACTTCTTTGCATTCCACTAAAACTTTCTCCAGTTTCTAATCCTTCAGGGAACAGTCACTAACAATTGGGAAATGACATTAAAGCCATGTTTTATTGGGGAGCTACTAGCTGGTATGGTGGGAAGGCTCAAGAAAGATGTCAAGCTGGAGCCAACAGACACTGGGACTTTCCACTTTGATCTCAGGTGAATTTATTCTCAGAGACTCTGACACGTGTAAGCTCATATATGATGGAGAAATCAGTGACAGGGGCTTCCTGAGTGCAGATGGAGGACACTGGACAGGTCTCCTTGACCTGTTCCTTGGCTGGAACAAGATGGGGGAGTAGAGTGGGACAACCTTGAGCCTCTCTGCAGGAGGTGAAACGGGAGGGCTCAGCTCTTTATTCAGCAATGATCTGCTGAAAATAAAGCAAAGGCAGCACGTGACACAGCTGGGGAATAGGGTTGGCAGAGAGAGTCCCTATCAATATACTGGAAAACCCACATGGATAGATGGGACCAACCCGCCTTGTTGTGGGCCATGAAGGAAGGGAGGATACACAGTGGTGGTCTGCTGTAACGTTGTCAGCCTGTCACTGAGATACCAAAGCCTCCTTCCACTCAGTGTTGGCCCGACTGTCACCCAGCACCTTGTGCCATGGCTGTAGGTGCTGGATTTCCCATCTTGCCTTGCAGGGAGAAGTGGTCTCTGGTCTTGCTTCTCCAGTGCCTCTGCAGCCTTCCCTCTTCTCTGGACATGGTGTGTGTGGGTCCCCAACTGGCTGCTGCAAGGGGGTCATGCTGTCCTCCTGCAACCAGGTAAGAAAGAGAGTTAAAGCAATGCTGTGGTTTGGGTAGCTCCACACAGGGCCACAGCTGCCCGGCACAGTCCAGCCAGAGAGAAGTTTCAAGGAGAAAGCAGGTCCCTCCTCAGCTCTCTGGGAGGTGCCAGAGGAAAAGTGGTGGCTGCTCATAAGAGAGGCAGCTTACCTGGTACAGGAGGAAGGCTTGAACACACACCAGCACTGAGAAAACACTGTGGCATCTCTGCAGGGAAGGATGTGTTTGTTGCTGTGCCTGGATGCTCACTGCACAGCCTCCTGAAGAAAAGGGCTGAAGTTAGAAGGAGCCCGGGGCCTGGCTGCAACACCCCCAGGCAACATTTATGGGTAACAGCTCCCAGAGTTACGATCCACAAACTTGCTACTGCGATCCTGAGCTCTATTCCCCATCTTTCACCTGCTCCCAACTCCTTTGTATAACCAGGTATTTATTGCCCTCTTACTGGTTGCCCAGCATCTATTTCCTTACATCTTCTCGAGTTCATCCCATCATCCTGCTCAGTCTGCCTGTGCTTTTTCAGTCCTAATCTTCCTTCCCCCAGTGAGGCCTCACCTATCACCTGCGGTGGCAGTGGGCTGGAAAGCTGCAGCCTAGGTACTTGTGATGAATTGGAAGCAAGTGAAAGCAGGGTCACTCTAATTGCTGCTGTCACCAGACTTGTCACTAGAAGGGGTCTGCTGTTGACCTGTAGGTAAGTTGAATTTAAATAGTCACACGCACAATGTGCAGCACCTGTGGGAACCTCTCACCAGCCCTTCAACTGCTGCTGGACACCAGAGACCATTAGCTGCATGAGGCGGTAGCTACAATTACAGGCACGTACATTTTCATGGTTTGGGTTGTTCCGTGCTCTCTGCCCTGCACTTCCCAAGCTGGTCTTCAGTTCCTCTTCCCCGTCAAGACTGAAATGTCTCACTGGTAAAATATTCCTCTTTCCTTACTTTAAAATGTCTGGAGTAGAAAGTGTACATGCTTCTGACTTCCCCTCCAAGTGTCTTGTGATTTAATTAATCCCAAGTCACATTCAAATATCTTCTGAGATGTAGACATGATACTAATCCACTCGCATAGGAAAAGGCATATGAAGATAATTGCTTCTGAGTCTCTTTTAATATGGGCAGAATGTCTATCGGATGGAGAGTCACTTCCTTACGTATTTCTGATGAATGACTGTTTTCATTTAAATCCTAGAAAATAATGATGTAGGTTGATGTGCTTTTGAGACTTCTGGCCCTTGAATTATTGCTGGATCAGATACTTACTGCTGGCCAACATTCAGCCTACTGCGGGCTGCCTGGGTCTGCAACGTCAGGCTGAGATGGACTGGGAAAGATCTCCCATGTGAAGAGTGGCCCTCACCTGCCTGGATTAGGCTGTACGGCTGACCAAAAGTGGTAGGAAATGCTTTGCGGGAGCGTGGCTATTCTGAAATCCTGCCGGAAGTAGATGGGAGCAAGGATGTACCCGGTTCATCAAGTGACTTCATCTGCTGTGGGACTGAGCCCTGGTTCCCCAGCGCTGTGTCTCCTCAGCAGCAATGTACTTGTGGCCTCCAGGTCCCTTGCTCCTTGCCAGCACTTCTGGAGTAATTTTTCCTGGTTTGGAGCTGAATATTCACTTTCCAGCCAGCTCTACTAACTGGCTAATACCCAACCTGTGTCTAAATCAGATTCCAAGTTCAAACACAGTCATCACCAAGGACACAGCTGCAGAACAGGCAGAATAAGACAGAGATGCAAACCGGAATGGCAGGCAGACGCACTCAGACTTTGACACCTGAGATGTTTATAACCCAAACTATTTACAGTGCGATGTCAAACATCATTTGAAGATGAACAAATAGTCTTGCAACTAAACAAGCAGGAGAAATAACGGCAGCTAAAAACATGCGTGAGATGCCTCTGAGCCTGGTCGCTTGAAGGATGGCTTAGAAAGGATGACACATCTGACAAACCCAGTCCCTTCACTTCCCATGGCGTAAGGAACTGCAATATCAGACATCCTAAAAAATGCAACCTGATTTCTTTTCTGGTGCACGTAAGACCAAATCCCATTGCCTCGCCTCCACCTGACCTGCAGGATGTCCTGGTCTGTCACTGCTTCTGATGGGTTTTTCTTCTAAGTAATCTTTGTAGAGAACTTGCCACACACAAGTCCCTGCTGGGAAAAGCTAGATATTGACAGCAATCACCGCAACCTTGAAAGCTTAAGGAGTGTATCTCACAAATAGAAGATATCTTTGAACAGACCAAATTGAAAATACCATGTCTCTCTTTTTTTTGCACTCACAGCACTACTCACTAGCACTGTGTGAATGGCAAATCCCAGGAAAAACACTCTCAAGCTGAAGGTGAGGCTGTAAGTATGTGTGCCTGTGTTTGTGTGTATACACATTTAGATCTATAGCCTATTAAATTACTTGTACCAGGAAGAAACGCATGGCTTGCCTCCAAAATGTTCTCTTTTGCATGAGAGGTGAGTTGTGGAATACAGTGCCCTTATGTGAGGTTGTCTTAGCTCCTGTATTTAAGTACAACGAAGTTAACTCAAGGCTTACCTGATTTTGAACCTTGTACAAAGCTGTCAGACATGGTACTACAGCTTTATAACTGTGACTTGATAGCACTGGAATCTATGTGCTATCTTGAGTCTAAGTAATTTTACTGGGATTTGATGCTAAAATGTATGGTGTTGCTAGCACTTGCTGGCGGAAGGAGTTCTGCATTGAAATATGCACATTTTAATTTCCTGTCCTCATTGCTTGATTAATAGGCAGCCTTGGAAGGTGGTCAGAGCATTTCAGTTTGGTGCAGCTCTCTGCCTGCAAAGTCTGAAGGTGGAGGTGGGGAGCAGAAGTGAGCCTGCGCTTATGCTCTTGACAATGTAGCACAGACTCACAGCCTGGGTACTAGAGCAGCAGCAGGAGGCAAGTGTGTCCAATTTCTTTACAGGATGTGATTTCCATGCTCATCAGATAGTGGAAACTGGAATAAATAGAATTAATGAGCTCTTGGGACCATAGCAGACAGTGTCAGCAGTTGTTCTTAGGCAGAAGCTGCACTTCCCCATTCGAAGTGCTCTTAAAGGAGGGTCCTGTTTTACCTCAAACCAGGACATTGAGTCACCAAATGTGCAAAGAAGGGCAATACTGCTGATATCCCACACTTTCTCCAGGCAATTCCTACCTCAAATGCTCACAAATGAATGAAGGATGAGATCGGCAGCAAAAGTAGGAAGAAAAGTTCCCCTCTCCCACTGGAGAGAGGATGCTCTGGAAAAATCACTGCTCAGCCTAGTGCTGCCCCAGGAAGACTGAACAAAATTGAGAAGTGATCCTAAAGGGGTGCAGAAACCTGGCAATTACCTGGAGAGGAGCAAGGTGCAGAGCGGGACCCTGTAATAGCTGGGTCTTGGAATATATATATTGGAATACAGGCTGCCGCCCCCCAAGTTTATAGCATCCTTGAAAGGATATATTAGCACTATAGGGTGACAAAACCCACAAGAGTACTGTCACTTCAGTGTCTTGTATCCCTGATTCTCATGCAGAGACCTGCTGCCTGCCCAGTCCGTATGCAGCCTCCCAAACCAGGACATTTCAGGGGAGCGCTATGTGCTGAGGTTATCCCCTGTCCTTGCTGAGGAGCCGTGACAGAGCTGGGAGGACCTAGCACTGCCAGGTCCTAGAGTTAGACAGGGGGAAGATAGGGAACGGTCCCTCTAGGAGGAGAGACTGAATAGTTTAAGACTCTTGCCCAGAAAGATGGTGAAGACCCCAGAGGAAGCATTATTCACTTGCTTATGTGATTTCACCGGGTGCCTGTCGTTCTTGGGTTATCGCGCAGCATCTTTGCGAGCATCAGGAAGGGCTTTTTCCACAACACACCCCATGCACTGCGGAACTAATCACTGTGGGATGTTGTGAGGGCAGAAACCATAAACTTGTTCAAAGACTCTTGAAAAAAATCAGCAGATGAAGTTTGGTGTTAGACGAGATGTAGTTTCTGATAAAGCAACTGGCTATTTAGGAATGCCTTCTTCCCTGGGCTCTGTTTATTCAATCCCTCCTAAGCTTCTTCCACCGATTAGACTGGCAGCCAGCCCCAGTGGTCTCTTGTCCTAGCACAATATTTTTTAATGTTTAAGTTTATTTTTTTTAAGTCTAAAATGGGGAGATACAAGGCTCTGTCCTTTTCAGTCTTGTCGTCTTGGGAGCTAGTAAGATCCTCAGTGAGATAGCTTTGAGCATTGGGCTGCTCCTGGGACTGTGGCCCGTGACTTACAACAAGGTCTGTTTCTTCCTATCACAAAGGGGGACGTTTTTCTCTGCAGATTACTGAGCGTTTGTAACTCTGATGCCAGTATGTCCTTCTCCCCAAGAGCCAAAATGTGTGTGTCATCCTACAAATTCCAACCCCGATTCTGGAAGGACCTGCTGCTGAGATGACAGCTATTTACTTATTTTACTTAAAAATCCACTCTTCACAGTGAAAGAAGGAGCTGGAAAAAAAAGAAAATTTTAATTAATGGTTTACGGAAGAAACGCAGTGAGAAACACCTTTGGTGTGAGAACTGATATTAAAAAAAAATATAAATTACTTTTCCTCCATTGAAAGCAAAAATAATTAACTCTGAAGTGCTGGCAATGTAATACCAGCTCTGAGTGGTAGTGCATATATTTAGTACTTTAGTTGTCCAGTTCTGAGAGATGCTGGGGGATAGGATTCATAACAAGTATATTATCTCCACATCAAAGAGGTATTTTTTTCATTTTAGAGAAAGTTCACAGTCACAGAAAAGTCAAGCTCTGCACAAGCCATAATTAAGAGCAAGGCTGACTACGGGGCAAAACAAATCTTTGGAAATGGACAGATGTTTATTTCCCTGGATGTTTAGGAAAAGATTCTGGGGAGCTGCATTTGCTGAGATTAATCCCAAATTCTTGTCCTGGGGTCAAAGACTCCTGGAGGAAATACTGAGCAATCGGGAGTATTTTCCCTGATCAAAAATCATTAGAAGCATAACCTCACTGTGCTTCAGTTATGTTTTGTCAGTCACCTCCGGGCTTCAAGGCTCAGTATATTCTGAGATAAAACTTCTCATTCTTTAGTGCTTTAGGAAGATTTACTGGATCCGTTATACAATTGATGATTGTCCCAAGTCAAGTGAAAATGAAGTTTAATTGTGTGACCATTGAGCAGAGGCACGCTGCATACCGTGCTGTACGCCATCCCAGAACAAAGGCTTAGTGAGACGCACCGATCTGCTCACTACAATGGGAAGAAAACAATTTCCAACCCCTGCTCTGTGCTGATCAAGCCTCATCTTCCCAAATCACAGGGAGGGGAGGGGAGGGG
>VZSZ01010249.1:45408-73016 GCA_013398815.1 Ibidorhyncha struthersii | reverse complement strand
AGGAGAGGAGAGGAGAGGAGAGGAGAGGAGAGGAGAGAAATGGGGCTGGGCTTGGCTAACAGATGCCACATGGGAAGAAAAAGCATAGCTCAATAAATGAAGTTCACAGAATCACAAACTAACTGAAGTCAGGAAGGTGCTCCAGAGGCCTTCTAGTCCAAACCCCCGCTCAAAGCAGGCCCAACTAAAGCAGGTTCTTTGTGGCTTTGTCCAGCTGAGTTCTGAATATTTCCAAGAAGGCAGTTTTCATAACTTTTCTGAGCACTGTTTCAATCTTTGATGACCCCTTATGATAAGGAAGCTTTTCTCATACCACATCCGAATGTCTCATGTTCCACCTTGTGCCTGTTGCCTCTTCCCCTGCTACAGCGCATATCCAAGAAAAGTCTGGCTCCATCTTCTCTGTACCTTCCCATTGCAGACAGCAGTAAGATCTCCCCATACCTTCTCATCTTAAGGCTGAACAAACCCAGTTCTCGCAGCCTCTCCCCATGTGTCATACGCTGCTGTTCCCTAACCATCATAGCAACCTGCCTCTGAACTCTGTGTTAATATCTTTCTTTACTGGGGAGCTCCAAACTGGGCATGATACTCCAGATGCATTGTGAGGATGGGTGAAAAAAACCCTGATTCTGCAACTGGAAATCCCAAATTTAGTGTCAGCAACATTCTCCGGGTCTCAGGATAAGAAGTTTCCATCTCTCTTGCTGGCACCACATGCCCGTAACCAGACTGGGGATTTTGCGCAAAGCGCAGCAGGAATGCTGTAAGAAAAAAAAAAAGAGTTTTGGCAGATAATTAAGAATAAAAATAGGTGTAGGTGTCAGATGAGCCATAAGTCCAAAGTGCCACAGGTCCAGGCTCTGAATATCCTTTAAAATGCATGTGTTTCTGCACACCATGGCAAAGGCAGCAGTGGGGTGTGAAGGTCAGATGCACCCCGGTTGCGAGCAGTCCTGCCTGCGTAGGAGCACAGCCCATTCCCTTTCTGCGGGATGACCGCGGTGGCAGCAGATCACAGGGTGGGAGGAGAAGCGGGTACAGGACCCTGCAACCGCACTCAAGGCAGGAAAGGGTCGTTGAGGCAAAGCCACCTGGAGAAATTACATCAAATAAGACCTTAAAGACTACAACCATTGATGCTCCACGGCTCTTGCAGGCGAGGAGGAAGGCATGGGGATGGATGCACTCGGGAGCCGTGAGCTGTGGGGAATCTTTTTTTTCTCCGGGCTGGCTGTTCGCTTGGCAATTATGGAAGTTCAGCAGATCCTTTCTCTGGTGCCGAGTGGGTGGGTGGCGGGGGAGGGAGTAATGCAGCTAGCATGGTGGGTTTTAAGAAGCATCTGTTGAGCGTGCTGGCTCGGAGGCAGAAAGCAGTGCCGAAGGAAAAGCAAGGGACTGCGGAGCCGTCCCTCCCACCCACCGTTCTGCTGGGCTGCTGTTACTGGGAGGCAGTGAGCTAATGTCTTCATGTGGCTTGAAACAGCTTGTTAGATATTGTTAAACAGCTTAAAATTCTCAGGGAGATTTGGATTAAAGTACAGACTTTCAGTACTTATACTATTTATATTTGAGACTGATGTTGTTTTCTCCCTCTGTTATCAGGCTGCAACTTTCCATATATTCCTGTGACAAATCACTCACCCTAATTGTGCCATTTGGAAAAAAGCAAGGTGCTGGCAGTGAGAGAAGGTTTTGCTATATTATGCATGTATATACACATATACCATTTATTCTAAATGGACTGTTGCAGGCATGTGCGAGGCCCAGGTCACTGAGAGGCAGATGCCAACATAGAAAATGTGTTTTACCAACAAAGCCTGTTGTTAAAGCCAAGTCCCTGTTTCCAGAACCCTGAATTATCAGGAGCAATTCCCATCCCATTGCTCCCGACACATGAACATAGGGTGCTTCTCTTCATAGGCATCTCTTGTCCTCCAGTATTCACTCACTCAGAGTTACAGCTCTGCCATTTTGCTGTGTCAGAGATTCTCCTGAGAAGAGAGATGCATTTTCAATGCATGTGATGAATGGGTTTTACTTTAACTTTTGTTTTCAGAAGCAAATAGGCGATTGCCTCAAAGGAAGAGAATGAATGAACCTCACAAAACTCACACTGGTCTCATATAACTCATTAATGCTGAAAGACTTTCCCTGCCGTGCTGCCAGCGTTGTTAAAAACGTCACCTGTTATTTACGTCTCTGCAGCCATTTATGACTGTAAGTGAGCAGCAGGCTTGACGCACAAACGAAGACACCACGTCCCACCCTGTGTAACCACCCAGTGCCCATCGCTGCCCTTGGGTGTTGCACTGCCGCCCGCTGCAGCCAAGCACGGGGGGACCCGGGCGGTGTTTGCTGCAGGGGCTGTGCTTCACAGCAGCTTTCACGCCACCGCCGCAGTCCCACGTTCCATAAAGTTGGGCGTGAATTGAAAAGAGCTCACTCCTGTTTAACGCAAGTGCTCAGTGCTGCCTGTGTGGTTCTCCCAGGGAGGAACAGCCAGTGACCCCGCCGCTAATGGAGAACTGAAGTTTGAGCATAAAGTAGCGATTCACTGTAGGTCACGTATGAAAAATGCCTTTGCCTGTCCGGAGCTGTTGTATTTCTTCAGCACACAGAGAATTTTTCTGACACTTCTGAAGCTAAGCTGCCAGCAGGTTATAAACCAAAAGGCATTTAATTAGAGCCTTTCTATTAATCACCAGGGGTGCCCAAGCTTCCTCGCACTGCAAGCCATGCATCAAACCACCCGTACAGCAAGAAGCCCCGTGCTGCTCTACCTAAAACTGCTGAGGAGATCCCTGGGATCTGTTCCCCGGTGAGAAATGACCTGTCTGCGTACCTCGCCTCACCTCCCAGCCCTCCACCAGCACTTCCAGGCTGGGAGGTGGCTGCTGGGTCGCAGGCTACTCGGGGCTGTTGGACCTGGCAGCCCATCGCTGGGTGAACGACAAAGTCCCCCCAGAGGAGCTGGATGCTATGGGTTTGGAGCCGGCACCAGTGAAACATTCTTGTACTTGCTGGGGATGATACATAGATTTTTATTTTAGAAAGGGTAAAAACTAGTCACTCGGAGAGCTAGAAACTGGTGGCTCCCTCATGGAAATGCTGACAAACTCCACTGTGTGCAGACCACTTCTGAGCCCGCAGAAGTCTATAATCAGTCAAATAATTGTTACAAGGAAAAATATTAGCATAAAAATAACAATATTATTTTTGAGAAAACCTAATTCGATTTCCCCAAACCCACAACCTGTCATTCAGAGAGAGGCTTCTTGATTTCACGTCCACCTTAGTAAAGACGAGAAGGGAAAGTGGCAACCAATAATGATCATTACAAACCTTATTGTGTATAACAAATGTGAAAAACAGAAAGTCTGATAGCTGTGCAAAGAAGTCACCAGCTAGGAAAGAGACAGCTGATGGGGAAGATAAAACATTAATGAAAAAATCCTGGGTTTAAGGATTAAGGGCAAGAAGGCATTATTTAAGTATACTGAGACCTAATGAAATCCTTGCTATCATACAGGAGAATAGGATTCAAATGGACTTCTTGGATCATCAAATCCTCCTGGTAGCTGTAGTGCCATAACAAATAATCCTCTTCANAACCATTTAGAAACCAGTAATTTGGTTGGTTATAACCTCCTTGTGATTTCATACTTAAATTTGTTTGTTGGCATTTCATAACAAATTTTTCAGACAAAAACCATCACTCATCAAGTTCAGTAACTTCTCTTCCCTTTGTTAGTCCCTGTAGGTCCAGTGTTAAAGAAGGCAGAGTTGCCAATTGTGATACACAAAAAGAAGAAATATTCACTGAATATTTATGTTCTGTATTTGGAAACAAATGAGACGTGCTTATTTCTTTAGGAAGGTACAAATACTTTTGATCTCATCAGTAGCAAAGGAGAACAACAAATAGCAAGCGTTATAGCAGTGTAGAGTAGCAGTACCAGAAAACTTGTGACCAAGAGTATTGAAAGAAGTGTCTGAGGAGCTTCCTGAATCAGTGATTTGTAAAAAATATTTAAAGATGAGGGAAGCTACAAAGGACCAGAAACATGCTGAAGTCCTGCTCTGGATTAAACAGCCAGAGTTGCCCTCAGAAATCATGACATCCTGGGCACCGCTCCTCTGCATGTACACAAGACTGTTGTACGTCTGTCTGGTCTCTCCCACAGACAGAGCAAGCAGCGGTGCAGCTGGTACAGCAGGTCTGGTGCTATCCTGATCACGTGCCAGCCAGCAGCATCCCAGCCCCTTCGAACTCTGAGTTCGTATTGCGATGACCTGGATTTCCCAAGCCCAATTAGTCTGACACCAGTCCCAGGCAAAATTATGGCTAAGCAGATATGGGAGGTGAATAAAGCATTAATGAATAGTAGCACAGTCGACGCCAGCCAATGCCCAAACCTATTTTCTTAAAAGCAATCAATGGAACCTCTTATAAAAATGAGATTTCATATTTATCTGATTAAAGTTATCTTTATAGATCGCTGGAAACCAGAGATGTCTATTTGACAGTTTCATGTGTCCTTCTGATTAAAAAAAAAAGGGGGGGGGGATAAAAAAATCAGTGTAGCCCGTACTACTCTGGTGAGATTAAAGACTGGCTCATAGACGTCCAAGTAATTGTCAAAGAGAAACAGCACAGTAAGTAGTTTTCATAAGAGCCTCAAGTTCAGTCCAGAGAAGATCAAGAACTAACTTTGGTTGTGTTCTATAAATACACGCAAGGGCAACAATTTCTTAGCATCCAGCTAAGCAAAATTTGTAAAATGGTGTAGCTAAGACCAATGCTACACAAGTTCCAGGTAAGAAGAAGAAAAGATTTTGGATGGGGAGCAGTGGACCATTAGACCAGCTCATTAGGCAAACAGTTTGAAAGCTTGGGCTGCTTTTTGCCTGGGCAAACTCTGTGCAGGCAGCCCCTGTGAGAGCTGGTGGCCAGCACTAGGCAGCACGTGCGACTCGGGAACTCTGTGCGCCTCACCATTTGGGAAAGGGGTATGGGTGTCTTTCCATCTTAACTACTTCAGTTTAATTCCACAGTGCACCGCAGCGGTGTCAGCTCACACCGCAGGACGTGCATCGTTACGGGCTCCCCAGCTGGTGAGCCTGTCGGTTCCCAGAGGACGGCAGAGTACCAGCAAGAGCATCACACTGCAGGTCGGTATTTCAGAGTGCCCGTCACCGTGTCTAAGCTTTGTCTCTCAGTCTTTCTCTTGGTGGTGTGTGGGGCAGCCACCGAACCTGGGGGCAGATATAACAACAAACGTTCGTGATACCTCTTGCAATAGCAATCATCTGATTGTTTTCTGCGTGCACTGTTTTCAAACAGCCACCTGGGCTATTTTCAAGCAGCTGCTTGCAAACATTGCAGATACACACCTGAATTTCCGATCTATTGCACAGGAATCACTCGGCTAGATATTCGAGGTCATATCACGTCACTTCTGGCACTGCAATTTCTGTGAAGTTACCTTGGAAAGGGAGGAATCTGCATAACCAGCTCCCTAAGCATCTAATCTCAGTAAGAGACCACTTCTGGGACAACCAGAAAGGCGTGAAATCATGGGCCAAGGGGTTTAAACTAACAGACAGACGCGGCTGACCAGCAATGCCCACAGGACTCCTGAATGAGAGCAAACACTTTCCCAGTAGGAAGATCATCTTGGCCCTGCCAGAGACTCCAATGCCCTCCGGCATCTCGCTGCACCACGTGGTTGCTGCTTAGTGGACAAGCAGGTCTCCACTTTTAAAACAAAAAGATGCACAAAGGGCAAACTTGGGGGAGTCGTGCTAATGATATCTCAGGCACTTTTTCATAAGACAGTAATGAAGTAGCATCAGAGCAGAGCTGTGGAGTGAAAGAGTTCATGTTTGGGGTGGGTGACAGGATGCTGGTTCAGTCTAGCTCTGGATTGGACCCATGGACTAAATCACAGTTAGGAGTGGTTTTGGACCATGTCTTTGGCTTCCATTCCACATGAAAGGAATCTGCTTGTGTGCTCCATGACTGCTCCATGTTGCAAGCCAAAGCAGGAGATGGCTCAGGAATGTCTCATCAAAAATGCTCACCTAATCCAAATTAAAATGCTGATGTTGAGATGCCTACAGATGCTCACACTGCAGTATGCAGGAGACTAATGGAGCAGAATATTTAAGGTTATCAAAGTGAGATAAAAATTGCTACCTTTGGCACATCTTTTTCTTACAGGGAAGTTGCTTAACAGGGAAGGCTTTTTTTTTCCTTCAAGAGATCGCAGACGGTCATCCGATTTTGTAAGGGTGCCAGACTCTCATGTCTGCTGTTAAAGTGATGGAACTTCTGTTTCTAATCACACCATGGCTGATAATGACACGGGAAGGACAATCTTCCACATTCGCTCTCTTTTCCAAACTGCATGTATATACTATGTGGCTCCTTCATATGTCATTGGAAGCAAATATAAATGCCCTGAGTACATTCTTTCTTGTATAGTTGACCCTCCCCGTAAATGCTGAATCTTAGCATATAGAAGTTTCTGCTTTCAATGCAAAATCAGTGTTGGGCATATTCCGCAGAATCTGACCCAAAGCCTGTTGAAGTCTATGGAAACTTCTTTTATTTTTGACAGGGCTCTAAACAGACTCACAGAGCTGTTTTCCACAATGTGGCTTAAATGTACCATGATAGTAGATTTTTCTAAACTGTCCACAAAATTAAGTCATACAGAGTGAGAGAGAGACAGTATTCGGGAGAGATCTACCTACCTGTCCTACATATTTCAGCAAAACAAATCAAAACATCTGTCAAGACATACAGGGTTGAGTCTACAAAGCTCTAAGCACTCTTTGAGGTAATGAAAGCTCTTACCTCTCATTGACCTCTTTGGAGAATCAAGCGCTGTAAGTGTCAAATCCCAAGGTTTAATGAAGCGGGAAGTCTTTTTTTCCTACTCTTTTTCCTCTGGACATCAATGGCTTTTTTTGCTTTCCTCTGTTCTGGTTCTCTGAGCAGCGTGTTTCAGGCAGGGAAGGAGAATGACTGAAGCATGCAAGCCCAGACATTTTCTGTTGGCTTGTGACACAGCATGAATATGCTGTAATGGCAGGAGTTTGTATTTATCTTCAGAATTTCATTTCAATTCCTGTTCTTTATCTGCCTGTCTCTTCTAATACTCACTGGATACAAGGAAACGACATTGCAATAGCCGTTGATCTATTAGGTAGGGGATGATTACCGGCACAGTAGCGATGATCAAAGATGACACAGTGCTCTTCACATGTATGAAAAGACATTTTAGTTATTGAGAAGCAGCACTGAAAAATCTACATCCCAATTAATGTGTAGACTGTGTGGCTTGCAAGGTGCAGGGAAATGGTTGCAAGTCCCCTCTGCAGAAACTGCTTGAGGAATATCAGCAATGGGTGCTGTCACAGCGGTAGAGGGAGAAAACATCATAAACACAGACTGGATGGGAATAAGCGATACCATCGTCATCCATCTGTGTGAGCTTGTCTGTGGCTGGGGAGACAGTTATAAAAAAGTTCCTAGTTTTTCTAATGCCTGTGAGAGTGGATTGCTGCTAACCGTCTGTGTGCACGCCAGGTAGCATGACTATGTTCTCTTGCTGTAGCTGGCTCCCCACGTGCTGTGGGCAACAAAGCAAAAATTTGATTCCTCTTCCCACTAGAAGTTTTTTTTTCTTACCCAACATCAGCTAGCAGCTTGGTGGACCTTCCCTTCTAGCAGGTCAGTCACAAGCGCCCATCTCTGCCTCCATCTTTTTCTAATCTCAGTTGAAAACATCACTGGTTTTCCTTTCCTGTGGTCTCTTAACATCTTTTTTTTGTACACTACTATTTATTATTTAAAGCAGTGCCTGTATTATTTAACTCACTGAGCATTTGGGGAATATGGTTTCCATGAAAGAGGCTGTGCAGCATCACTGTGCTGAATTGTGAAATAACACCACTGCGGGTGCCTCTCTTCCCTGCTGGAACAGCTTTCTACTGCCAAACGTTCACAGGTTTAGAAACACCACCTCTAGTCATTCTCAGGTGTTTTTGAAGTCCATAAACATACACATACATGCGTGTGTATATACATGTCTGTGCGTATACTTCCATGTGTCTATGATACGTGTCAGGAAGATGTGATAACCTGCGAGATAATCTGCAGAGCCTTTGCTCAGCTGCAGCTTTCTACACCCTGTGCTGTTTATCACGCATCTTCGGCTGCTCCACTGGCACACCAGACTATCTCCCAAAGACCTTTTGTCTGTAGAGCTGTGTCCTAGACGCCAGCCACAGCTCTTCTCCCCTCCACACCCAAACTGACCACTTTCTCCTGCAGATTAAGCTACAGGCATGTCCAAAGGATGAAACAAACCAGCTAACGATTTCACAAACCCAGACTCTCTCCTTCAGCCCAAAAGACATTTGTTTTCCTTTGTTTTGGGGGGAGACTCTCTGTTATTTCTACATGCCGACTGTTGTTTCTGCTGATCCACCACAGGACTATTTAGCAACCCCAGCTGAATTTTCAGTCTTGGGGATCAAGGGCTGTTGTGTGATTTATTTACTTTTTGCCTGTGGTTTGTTAGTCTTTCTCTGACTTCTCCCCATGCCACTCCTCTTCCTCTCGTTCAGCCATAGGTTTGCCAGAGCCTTGGGCTATGGGTGCTCTGCGGATCTGTTTTAGTTCCCTGTCAATTATTCCTCCTTGTTTACGGTAACGGCTCATATCACATTTTATTACTGTGGCTCATGTGCCTTTCACATCATTGCTTTCGAAACACTGAATTTATTCTGAAATGTGTCTGGTTTTTAGTCTAGCTCCTCACTGTTTCCTAAACCCAGGGGGATCTTGCTGTTGCTTTTGCATCTTTTTTGCTGGCTGCAGCTGTGTCCATGTTCCAGGATTACCGCTCAAGTTTCTGTAAGAAACATGGACATTTTTTTTCCTTCTCTTCTTTGACTTTCAAGCCTTTTAGCCACCTCTGCCCCTACTTTCTCTCCCTTCTGAGCCTTAAGTGCTGTGCTCCCTTGCTGGCCATTGTGTCGAACACAAAGATGAAATGACAGGGGTGTGTGAAAACGCTCGCCGGCACTTCAATATTATCTTCTCCTGCAGGATGTCACAGTTAACCCTGCATCTCCACCGCCCTTTACGACCGCCTTATTTCATTTCAAGAGAACTCAGCACTCACAGCAGCACGGGATTAATACCTCAGCTGCTGCTGCGCACGGGCAGAGAGCCGGCTTCCTCACCCACTGTGCCACCCGAGTGTCTCGTGCTTGACCACCTGTATCACTGCATGATTAAGGGCGGCGCTGAGCTGTTTATCCTGCTTGCAGTTCCTCCAAGTCAGTATCCCCTTCTGTCAGGGCCCAATTTCACCTGCGAAGCTGAATTTTCTAGAGGGCACACGTGATAATTTTAGAGGAGCTCCTGCTACCCCCTTACCAGAAGAAGGGAAGCTCATGTTTCTGATGGGCACTTTTTAAAATACCCACTATAGCGGATCTGGGGGGAGGAACGCGAGCAATGTACTCTGTTTATAATGTAAACAGGATTTAAGGCTTCCCCAGATGCTTATACTTTTTCCAGCTCCAAACGATAAAAAAGCATGCGTCAGGTCTGCACAAGATTGTCTTTAAAATTCATGACATTTAAGAATATAAATGTTGAATGTTTATTCACCCTCCACATTCTGGGCCTGGAAGTGTATTTAGTAGGACCTTCCTTCATCTGTAAGAAAGGCAGCTTTTACCCTAGACGCTGGAGCGTGGAAAACGTGAACTGCCCAGAGACATTACTCAATGTAGCCCAATAAAGTGTAAACTGGGTAACCAGCTGAATAATCACAACCACTGGTGATTACTTGTGAGTGTTCCTGAAAGGGAAGTGTGACCCTAAATATTATCTGTGGGGAAAGCGTAGAAAACAACTTTCCCTTTCAGGAAAAGAGATTACTTCCTCTCTATGCAGGTAATGTAGGATGGGGAACTAGAACATGAAGAACACCACATCAACAGCTAAAAAATAGGTAGAGGAATTAATAAAGTAGTTGTGTAAGCAGCTACATCAAAATAAGGTGATAAATAGCAGGCAACTGGGGCTTATAATGCATCTGGCAAACAAACTTAATTATATTCTTTGACAGGATAACAAGCCTAATGGACAAAAAATACTCCACAGTAGCTTTTTGTATAGTTCCCTGAGATGTCCTATATGTGAATTACTGAAATCTGAATGGTACTTCTCAAACTCCAGCTCTTCCAGTGAGTGCCAAATGCAGGGAAGTGTGTCACGCCATGCAGTGTTTTGCAGCCAACACACAGTCGTTTTAAACTACACAACTGTTTGAAGGATGTTTTCTCAACCTACAAATCTATAAAAGCCACTGAATGAAAAGTGGATTACACCATATCCTCTTTCATAAGAAGGATTTGAATCTTAAACTTCAATATTCCAGAGGGGCTCAAAACCGCAGCTATGCAGATGTTTTGCTATTAGAGCAGCCAGTAGAGGTGATGCATATAATCGTGGTTTATTTTGCCATCAGATGGTAGCTGGCAGTTTGTTGGAGGTGGAAAAATTGTTGGAGCTGTGAACAGACACCCTCTTCTAAATTCATCAAGAAGGTTATTGCCCAAAGGTGCATACTTCTCTCCCCCTTGCTGCCCATGATGCCACTTACTTGCCTGATATCTCATCCTGGGAGGTGGAATTATTCATGCACCTTTACTTGTTTCAGCCAGTGTAGGAGGAGATCTTTCCCTGGTCTTCTCCATAGCACATTTTCAGGCAACTAGCAAGGGGACGAGGCGAGGCATAGAATGGATTAAATCTGAGTAATGCCATGCCGTGTCAGACGCTCTCTGAAGAGGTTATGGAGCTCTGTTTGAAACACTAGCCACCGTCTGTATACTGGCATTCCTACAGTAAAAGGTATTTGTTCCCTGTGTCCTGGTTTTGGCTCTACAAACACCATGGAATCCAGTGGTTAAAAATTGCATAGCTAGCACGAGGACTTTGTTAGTATCACTGCTACGAGCTGAAAACATGAGCCAGGTGCGGCGCAGGTGACATGGATCAGATCTGCTAACACAGAGGTGCTAGAAAATTCAGGAACCTCACTGTGGTCTTGCTACTGGAGGAGGACAAAAAAGCCATATTCTCAGGAGGTGTTGCGCAAGAACACAGTTTGGTCCATTTCTCCTGAGGTGTGGAGCAAGTGGGTGAACTCTTTGTCTCCTACTGGTTTCTGCTCTCAGTTGCACCCTATATGACTTTGTACTCTATGAGTCCTCTTTTACTTTTAGGTTAAATGACAAGGAAGCAAGAAAAGCTATTTCTCTGGGAGATGACAACAGAGTGTCCACTATAGGAATGTCAAGTGGGGTGAGAAACTGATGGTACGTCTGCCTTGTACAAAGCCTGGTGAAAAACAGACAAACACCCAGGGTAAGTGTTAGTGGTGGAGGATTAAGCAATGAGGTCTCCTGTCATGCTCAAGCAACCCCTCTCGACTTGAGAACAGACTGCGCAGAGCCTGGCCATACCCACAGGACAGAAAGGTGGAAGCACATACATGACTCTGGAGGGAGAGAATATAAAAGGTGCGATCTAGAGGAATGAGCTGAAATCAATAAATTGAAGTTCAACCCCAATAAATATAAAGGAAGGGATGAATAAACATGAGTACAGAGAAATGAACAGATCACAGGAAAGAGCTGTAGGGTTAATGAGAACATAGTCGAGGGGGAATTGCTAGATATGGCTGGCACAAATGCACAAAACGCTATATCAAATGGATATTGGGATTAATAGATGTCATGACTTTAAGCAAGTAACGTAGCTGGCAAGTATCAAAGCATGTTTTGGTCAGCACAATTCAAAAAATATCTAAGCCAAATGGATAGAAATGATATGAAAGAATGCAAGAATCAGCGAATCTAGGCCCATTTTGTTTGTAACACCCCCCACCCCACCCACCCCCCCGCCAACACTCAGTGTAAGGTTTTCTTAATGCTGATATGAGTAAGTCTCCTAACTATGGAGCTTAGAGGAATAGGACCTCATCTCCCTCCACAGAAGAAAATGGAATCAGCCATTTCTAATTAGCCACATCTGCAGGAATTACAGTTTTGTTTACTTGTGGCTTCACATACTGCATTCTTTTGCTTTATTTAGGAACAGAACAACCCCTAACTAATAATATGTTATAGCTGTGACTGTGGCCATTGAAAGGCACAGGGAATGCACATACAGGTTTTAGAGAGGGTGAAATGCAGCCATGCAATAACTTTCCAGATTTGGGACAGGGATGCAAAAATATTAAGAAAGGGAAGACAGCTCTGCCTACAAGCCTCTAAATCACTGCCAAGAAGCCCACACTTTCCAGACTCAGACCAGGCCCTGGGACGATCCTTGCATCTCCCAAGGCTGATCTGGTGATGGTAAGGTCACTTCACAGCAAAGACCAAGTCAGACCATTTGCAAACATGCACAGGTGACATGTATGGTACCTGACTGAACCAGCACCAGTGATGTGAATTCAACTTTTTAGGCAGGTGTTGCCAAACTTGTTAGGAGGGCAGACCAAACCAAAAGCCAAGTGTGAGCCATACCAGAAGGCACAGATTTATCTGAACTGGAGAAGACAGAGAAAAGTCCATGTGCCCTTGAGACCTGTAAGTGTGAGTAAGCAGCAATAACTCTCTCTGTTCTTCCATTTATACAGCAGTAGCTGCTATATGATGTTGAGATATCCACTCCAGTTTTTGATTAGGGTGGAGATCAGCATGGGCTACCACCTTGCCAAGAAACAGAATGGGATGGCAGAGGAAAGAAAAAATCCCAAGGGACAACAAAAGCAAGTTATAACCCAGCTCTGGTTAACTTTTCTTGGGAACTTGTTAACTCTTTCACTGATGGTAGTTACTGGAGAAATATCCAGTTATCATAGTGACACCTACACTGCTAAAGGGCATCCGCTCTAAGAGATGCTTGCCCTCATTTCCAAGTGAAGTCACGAAGTGGATCAGTGTCCCTGGTGGGAGCTAGTCCCCTCTAGAGAATGGCCATGTGTTTTCTGCCTTGTTCTTGCTCTGGGCATCCTCCAAATTCCCCACAGAGCTCCCATGGCCCTGAGACACAAGTCTTTCTGGTGGTGTTCTTTCTTTCTCACTTCAATGTGTATTAAAACAAAAGACTTGTGCTGCAGCCCCACCATAAAGGTTGGTGCAGATATTTCATTCCCCAGTCCGAACTCTGTTGGCCTAGATAGTGACTCACCTCACATGTTTCAGATCAGCTTCTTTTGAGGAGAGGAGGTGTGATACAGGTCCCACAGCTGTGCAGAAGATGAGAGTCTGTTATGCTTGCAAGACAGGTCTTAATTACTAAGTGCAAATTGTTATTTGGTGTTAAAGTGCTGGGAGAAGACAAATGAAAGCAGAGGAAATATTCAGTAGCTGCTGAAAAGGACATACAACACCCAGACACAAGGAGATATCTCATTAATTACTTGCTTTAGTCCTGTTTGGGCTCAGAAGACAGCAGCAATAGAATCACTTTTGTTTGCAGCTATGGGTTCTGTTTTGAGATATGTGTTTTCTATTTATACCTTCATGTTTTTTGACACATTTTTTTTGGTATAAGAATTAATTGCCTACAATTGACCTAGACCCTGTACTTTGATCCACATATCAATCATTCTTGTTTTATAGTGTCTCAAAGACAGCAGCAGAAATAGGGGCTACTAAGAACAGAGCAATCCTTCCAGCATAGACCGAGCCATTCCGGACTACACCTGTCAAATGCCAGCACAAGTAGGTACATGATATTCAGCATCTCAATTCTACCCAAAAAAGTACACCAAGGTAGCAGTAGCTGTCACTGGACTGAATTCCAGAGAAAATCTCTCCTCCTAGAGACCAGCTTTGTCATTCTGTTTCACTTGCCCAACATTTTTATTGCAAATCTTGAAGAAATCTCAGAGAAAAATAATAGAAATTAGTGAGGGACTAAGTTACTAAGAAGTAGTAAAGAAACCAGTATCTTTCCACAGATAAAGCATAGCTACTTCAGACTGGTAAGGGGCGCTAACTTGTGATGTCACCTCCTATGCCCAGTCCAAACGCATGATCAGAGCTGTCAGTGGTACGTTATAAAAGCAGAACTGCTGTGAAGTTTGACCTTACGTCTGCGTTTCCTGAAATTTGAAAGATACTGTGGGCTTAGGGACTTGCTTCAGAACTGCTCGTTGTTAAATGGAGTTTGTGACTCTCTTAAAAATAGCTTAGCCCTAAGGATCATCCACAGTCATACCTTTTTCCTGGGGTGGGGGAGGATCAGGAGGGAGCATCAGTAATTGCAGCCACTCTTGAGCTAGGACCCAGAATGCAGGTCTGCCTGAGCTGTCCTTCTTGCTCCTTCCCACCTCGTCCCCAAAAATAATAGAACACGTGAGTCTTTGGTCACCTCTCCATCGTGCTTTGTCACTGCTACCCATGATCTTGGCAGTTTATATTTATCCAGGGAGAGAGGAGGAAAAAAAAAAAAAAAAAAAAAAACAGAAGGAAAGATGGAGGAGTGGATGAGAAACTAACAATTTCTAAAACTGTAAAATCTGGCAGGCTTTGGTTTTATGGCATCATGGTGGATGGCTGCACAATGAAGAGCTGGCTTCTGTTGTTAGCAATACTATCAGCAATTTCCCATCCAGCTGGGAAAGATTTTTTGTTAATACACATCATGATTTTAATAGCATGTGTGTAGGTGGAGAAGAATTGGATTTTTTAAAACTTTATAATCAAGGTGAGAGGAGGCAGGCACAGTGCATGAGAGAAACATGCAGTGTCAAAATACTCTCATCTATTATCCTCCAGGTCACACTGGCAGATCCTTCCCACCTCCCACCTACTGACTGGTTGGTCATAAAGTTGAGAATTGTACCCTGCTCTGAGCACTTGCCTTTTTTGATGAATTTGTTGTAAAAACTGAACCAAAGGTGGAGAAGAAGTACGCCTAAGTATATCTGTTAATTCCAGAGGTTAAAAGTGATTGCTCACACTTTATATCCAAAAAACATCCGCATGCAGACCTCAAAGCAAACTGGGCCTATGGAAGGGAATCTAAACAGTGTTTGCTTTAGTAGAAGATGAAAAGAAATGTGCAAAAAGGCAAAACCCATCAAAGACGAGGCAATTAATAGTTTTATTGTTAATACATGTAAATGCAATAGAAAACTGCAGCTTTGCACTCTGGTAAGTTGGGTTTAAAGCACAGCCTGCTTCGTCTTCACAAGAATGTTTTTACTCTACCCTAGTGACAGGCAGACTGGCTCCAGTGCTGCTTTTTGCTGTACTTTGCCCGGTGGCTGCTGGAAGGGGCCATCTCCCCTGCCCCAGCCGTGCGCTCCTGCTCCTTTCCTTGCATTAGCTCTAAGTTCTAGAGGTTGTGCAACTGTGGGATGAGCTGAGTGAACAAGCTGATCTGTCAGAAAACTGACACAGCCAAAAAGCAAATAGTTTCAGCATGTTGATGTGAGTTACGCTGGTGACCTCGCAAGATCTGATACAAAGGATGGAGCACAAAGCAAGGGAGAGATGGCTGCTGTAACGTCAGATTGAGTCAGGCCAGGACTGCCCTGCTCTCATCAACACAAAGCCCAAATGAGTGGTTATCCATTAATCAACTTAGAGACACTCAGAGCATGAGGCTGGAATTTTTTTCTTCCTCTTTATAAAGTAAGGGGAAGACTGATTGAAAACTTGGGTTGTTGGCCTGGTGCCACTCCCACAATTAATACAAAAATGTTAGGCCCCGTGCTAAGTTTGCTGGCCCACAGATGTGCTAAGGACTCCTCTGTACTCACCATGGGGAAGAACAGAGATCATTCATCCTGCCAACTGTCCACTGAACGGAGCTCTGTCTTCAAATACATGAGCTGTTTCCAAGGCTGGCATGGCATCCTGGTCTCTGTGCTTTTGCGTCAGCCACATTTGGTTAGGATGACATAAACTTTCCAACCCCTCCAGCGTGGCTCTTACATCTGAAAGGTTTTGCAGTGGTTCCATAGCCTTGGCCCTAAAACTTTGTTTCCCTCTGCAGGTTCCCCGTAATTTCATCCACAAACAGATTCAACCACCATCGCTATACTGACAAACACGGTATTGACTGGTGTCAGTCTCCTGTCCAAACTAACATCTCAGCTTTTGTCTGACATAATTTTGGCACTAAATAGCTGTCAATTTAAATTCAGTATGGCCAAAACAGAAAGCTGTTTTGTTTTTTTCCCCTCCTGTTTTTTCTCCCTTCCTTTTATTCCCCTCCTTCTCTATCACTCCCTCTTCTCTTCCCAAATCAATATTGAAAACCTATGCCCTCCTTCTAAGACCAGTATCTATTCTGAATTATCTGAAGTCTCCCACCCATGTTCTCTTTAAGTCTTGCTGGCTCCCATTATGTATTATTTTAAAGTCCAGCCTGTCCTGTTCATTGACCCGACTGCATCTCTCATATGCTATCAGTATATCAGCTCCTGCTTCTAGTAAGGTAGCGAGAACAGAGATTTTACTACTTCTGGCTATTACATTATTACCATATTAGTATCCCTCTACTTATCAGCCAGAGCAGGTTGCATGGCAAAAAAAGGAAGTGAGGCCCAAATAAGATGTTTCAAAAAACATTTGCGATGCAGTCAGGAAAAAACCCAAACACTAGAGCGTCTTGATTCATGAATTCTGTACCTGTGAGTGAAGCCAGGCAAAAACTGAGACTCGGTATGTTTTTATACTTTAAGATGTCAATGCTCATTTAAAATTAATACATGTAATATTTTTATCTCAGCATGATAGCAAGGTGGTAATATGGTGGTTTGTACTCAAAAGTTATTTTAATGTAATATCAGAAACTGTGATATAGGGTGTTACCTGTCTCCCAGTATTTTATGTGTAATTGTTCCTAGAAGTCGGAAAAAACTTCAAAGGCAAGTTGAGGTCAGCTTAGTTCAGCTACCTTTCCTGAGGTAAAAGAGTATCTGAATAAAATATAATGACCCCTTTTTTCCAGGAACGATTTTGTGAGGTAGGATTCTCCCAGAGCTCAGCGAACAGTCTTAGGGGATTTCCTTGCTGGATGATTCTAGTGTGGAGGCTGTGTGAGCAAATGCCTTAGAGGAAGCTGGAACAGAATAGCTGCTTAAGGAGATTAATGACTGGATTCCTTAAAAGCTACTTATGGGAGAGGTGATCTATTATGTGTGAGCCAAAGACAATTAATTAAAATGGGTCAATTAGCCTGTCAAATACAACATGTATCCAGAGTTCAAGCTTTTTATGCATTCACACCAGAAATTGTAAATTAAAGGGAGGGGGAAGACCTACTTGAATCATACATGGCAGATGAAGAATATGAGTTGGTGAAGAGGTAGAATACTTCCTTCAGCTTCACGAGTCCCACACTCATGAATAGGTAAATGCTGACCTGTTGGGTCCTGTCATGGGTGTACATCACAGCAACCGTCTGCATCTGCAGTGTCCTTTAGTTTAAAAAAACAAACTACAGAGACAGAAAAATGTGCAACCTAACACTGAAACAAAACCATTTCTTGAGTGGAGGAGTCAAATCCCAACTATGTGAGCAAAGAGGGCACCTTAAAGAACTGAAGTCATTTTTTCTTCTAAATAAACATAGTGGCATCAGTAGCATCAGAATAGAAAAACTTTAAAATGTTGAGGTTTCTGTCCTAAGGATGCAGCACAGATTGAATTTTAGCACAAATCACTGGGAAGAAAAGACAAACCCACCTTGATAGAATAAGTTTTGGTGAGCCTAAACTAAATGCAGTGATCAAAATACTAAAAGTCAGTCAGTTATATGATATATTTTAAAGAATAGACTCACGAGAACTAGAAACCTTCTTTGTTTTATCAGTCACTCGAAATGCATTTCCTTCCAAATGTCTCTAGAATCCGCACAAGCATCAATGTATGTAAATTCAGAGATGAAAGCAATAATTCATACTGGTAGGAAAGCATAATGCATTTCTAGTATGAATGCCAATCATCCTCCATAGGTTACATTGCTGAGCAATTAATAGGAAGTGTACGTGCACCTGATCAAAACTGAACATTTCAGAAGGCACACAATCCATAAAATGTCTGGGGATCTTAATGTTCAAAAGGAGTGAGAACTTTGGGTTTACAACTTGTCTGTAAGCACACAGCAGATGCAAAGCAGGGCTGAGATGCTGTGTTCATGTTAACGAAGAATGGAAAGTTTAGACATGCCTGCCCCTGATTTTTCAAGAAATGCTGGGCTCATAAGGAAAAGGTCAGAATCTGTACTGTCTGGGGGACAACAGTAAGGAGCCTTTGATGAATCACCCGAACTCCTACAGTCCAGGCACCAGTATGCAAACAAATACCGAATAGATTAGTATTTGTATCTGTTATACCTATTCACCTTCAAACCTGCCAACAGGTAAAACAAATGACCAAAATGCATGACAAATGAGTGAAAGGCAGTGTACTTAGGTTCGGGTACATGTTATTTAATAACTGCCAGATTCTTAGTGTTATCCTTTAGACCAGGATGTATAGTTTGATTTAGTTTACAGAAATGAGAAAACAATTCTCAAAAACACAGAAAAGTGAATTCTACTGGGAAGAAACTATCAAAACGCTCCATATGATTTATCAGTTTGAACACTTTCCTAATGCTGGAGCCAAAGATTAAATGTGATTTTCCTCACGGATAGAGATGAGCATGATGTGACATACATGAGTGGGCTATGCAATTATTTGCTAGTCACTTAGTAGAACAATAGAAAGATTTTTTAATTCTTTTCCCGGATTTGGGCAATAAAGCATGGCTTTATGACACGGGGTAAGTAAGCACATCAGTCTGGTGTATCCCACCTACAAGGCAGTGAGTCTGCCTGAGAGAGACTTGAATTTGCAATGTGGGAGCATGGTTTCTACCAGATATTTCAGAAAATTTCTCCTGCAGCTTCTCATGAAACGCATTTAGTTCAATAGTCATCACACAAATCTTGAGATGTAGGACAGCTGCGTTTAATTCTCCACTGACAAAGGCATCAAACTGGCAAAGGTTAGGATAGACTTTCACTGATAGTCTGGCCAATACTAAGCTCTCCCTCACACACAGACTTGCTAATGCACTAACTGCAATCCCCCAGCCCAACCAAGTGGCCATAGCTCCCGCCCAAGCTTGAGAACCTGATTCACATCAGGTTCAGAGGTGGAGCTGGGTGGCCACCCCTGTCCCTTTCCTGCCGAGCCCATGGGACTTTCCCTGTGCTTCTGTTCTGCAGCAAAGCTGCATCCCCCAGGACCTGTGCCACAGCCCCCTCCTTCTGCTTCCTGGGCTCTGCTGCTCCCTTCTGCCACTCAGACTGAGAAGCCCTTGTGCTCACCCCTAAACGTCAGTTCAAACAGACCCTTCCTCATGTTCAGATTCAGTCTTGAAGCAAAACCAATGGACCACATTTGCCTCGCTCAACTGTGTGGCCTAGAGATACGTGGTATGTATGATAGGCTGATCGGAAGCTACGGGAACACAAACAAGATGATCACCATAAGGAGATGAGGTGAGATTAATAGATATCCTTTCCTACAGCAGAAATTAAAACCCTTGCTTACTAAGAAGAAATGGAAGCAGTCACCAATGTGATGAGATGAGGAATCAGGGCATCCTGGTTCTCACTTCGTTTTTCCTTAGAAGAAGATTTCTCTGGTGATCTCTTGTTTGAGATGCCTTATTTTGGAATGCAGTGGAACAGGGAGCTTGGCACAACTGAGCTGCAGACTGTCCCTCAAAATGTAACAGATCCTCATTCTCTGGGTTTTTTAAATGAAAGAAGTGAAGCTGAAGTTGAAAAGACCTGAGTCACTGGCAAATCCTTTATAAAGTACAGGAGTGGATGTCAGTGACAGATATTTTGGGCTAGTTTGAGTCAACGGGAAGACTGAGTAAGTATGTCAGGTGTAGAAGATGGTTCTAGTACAAGTAAAATGCAAGCAACATCTTGAAAGAATAACCATGATATTTTCAAAGCAAACATTCCCTGTTTTAATTTACATTTAGACATTCACTACAACCTATTTACAAATATTTTAACACTGTTTTGAACTTCTGAACTGGAAAACAAATTATTCCTGTCACCCTAAGTAAAATATGCTGATTACATACTGAAGCGTTAAGCTCAAATCTGGGCTGAGCTGGATAGCGGGCACTCTCATTTCCTTCAGCGCTTGAAGAAATGGCCATTTATAGGATTACACACAGCACACAAATTGCAGAGGGACAGGCTTTATGTTCAGCATTGTGCTGCAGATCAGCACTGCACTAACTTCTTAGCTGGAAAAAGCACTCTGCAAATATCCGCTACCTGAAGAATGCGGATGGGACAGCAAGGATTCAAAGCCCCTGAGACAACTCAATCCAATTCAATACAGGCACTACATCGCAAATTCCTAGTTGATATATCATCTTGGCATAAAGAAAATCCCTGTCTGAGAGACAGAACCAGGGCTGAGGAATAATACAGCTGTCATTCCTGGCAGGAAGAAACATTTTTTTAACTTCTAGGACTGATTGGATTTTCACTGCTAACGTTTCTGCCAGACTTCCTTTCAATGAAGCGTCAAGACTAGGATGGAATATTTCGTAGGATACTTGCAGAGGAGACAGAACGGTCCGATCTGCCTTCAATTTGTTCTTAAATTAAGATTAAAGGGGAAAAAAAGGCATGATGGAGGGAGGGGGAAAGGAAGGCATAAGAGCCATTGCAGTGCTCAAATTCACCCATGGACCAGCTCAGCCTGACGTAATCCTTCAGCAGCTGATTAGGTGGCTTGCAGTCCTTCTGCGATAAAGGACTGAGGCATGGCTGTGGTCAGGATGTGGCCCTGGTTTGGGGAATGGTTTGGAGGGATGATGCTACAGAGCATTAGCTAGCTTTTCTTCACAGACTTATAAAAGTGTTGAAAGTCAGACTGCGGGTAGCATTTCTTCCCTGGAGCCTTCTGATGAGGCTGTTTCTTATGAGGTATTGCTTAGCCTAGAAAAGACAAGCGTATTGGTCTTGCAGGTCAATAGTAATATATTTACAGAACGTATCAATTGTTAAAAATGAAAGATGCAGACATAAAACTTGCCTTTAATGACAGAAGGATTAAAATACTGGAATGTGGGCTCCATTTTCCCTTTGCTCTCCTATTCTCTCTCTGCCTTCATCTTTCCAACTCCTCCTTTATGCAAATATCTGCACTAAATTTAAGGCCATCTACACAAATTACCAGTCACCTGCTTTTGGACCAAGGTTACAGCAGGTCTAGAGTTTTCTATTAAGATTTTTTTGCACAGAGACCAAGTATGTGATATCTGACGTTTTGTGAACTGACAGATTATATTTTTGGTTCCTATGATTCATCAAACTAGTTTGAGTGAATGGACCTTTTTACCCTATAATTTAAACTGAAGGATATTGAAGGGCAGATGAAATTTTCCCCAGCTAAAAAGAAGTCTCTTTTCTGTGAGTATTGGAAGAACCCCCCCCAAAATGCAAACTGTGCTGATAGCTTTTCTATAGACCAAGTGTAGACTCATTAAATGTATTTTTTTTTCTTTTGAACTCCTTATGCTTTTATTTTATAGTATCCTGTAAATGGAATATGAATTCAAAGACTATGTTTCAAACTTGCAAGACTGTATGGGTTTGAAACCAACCAAGACAAGTAGCGCAGTCCTCAGTGAGACCTTTGTTAGTGCGGAATCTAGTAAAATGAACTAACAATTTGGAATACATTAGCTGTCACTTCAAATGCCACTGATAATTTGCAGAAAAACTCAGAGCAATAACGAGAAAAGGCATATAACATCAAATTTGCAGCAAAGCTGACAACAAAAAGAATATACACTGTGAATTACAGTCTTCCTGATTTGCTAAAGCTCTTACTGATTCTGCTTTAATAAAGGATCTTGTTCTCTCACGGGATTTAAATACAGTAGATTATCTAACATGCTCGACTAATGCTTTAAGTTCTTTATCTGAAAGCTTATCCTTGATGACTTGGAAATCTGTGATCTCTTGCTAAAGTGTTTGGGAGTGTGACTGGTCACTTTGGTGATCTGGCTATATATTATGTCGACAGGTAAACATTTGGTCAAGAACCACTAGCCTTTCTTTCTGTTGAGAACTATCACATTTTCATAGCTTTTTTGGAAAGCTGTTCTGAGAATTAGTAATGACTGACTTTGAAAAAGCATCAGTTCCTGCTGTTTTGCAGCTACTAGAGAAGATGAAGATGTTCAGAATGGAAAAAGCATCAATGAAAATCTTTTGAAAAAAAATCAGAAAAGGTACATATTGATCAAAAGTCAGACATATTTTTGGTGGAAATTAAAACTTCAGGGTAAGAAAATAACAACTTTGCTCTCTGAGAGTCTGTGCCAGTTACTAAAAATATTTTAATGAGCCATTACACCTTTAGATATATTGGATGTGCGCAGGCTGGATTGCAAACCTGGGTCATTAGAAGTTCAAATAGCCTGGCTCACAGCAGGACCTGGGAAAGCCAGGCAGTTTTGTCTAATCCTTACTGAAGGAGTAAGAGGGGAAAGAGGTAGCTAAGCTATGTGACAGCTAGTGATCTATAAAATGAAGTGTTAAGAAAAGGGCTTAAGAGGATGAACTAGAAAACTGTGTATGGAATACAATGCAAGCTGGCTGCAGAGAGAAGACCAAAAATTCAGCCTGAGAACTACAATAAAGGCTGGTAAGAAATGTGTGGCGGCGTGGTATATGGCATATATTAACTACCCTAGTATTTACCCAGCATCTTAGACTAGTTTTGTGTCCCAGGCAAGGCCCCACATTGTCATGACCAGAACTCAGGTTATCTCTATCAGGCATCCCAGCGTTTTGCATATTTGCTACAGTAAAGATACAGCAAGTAACTGCTGTGCAGACAATAGTCACCGAGGCTTACACTTTTCTGTGGCTTCTCTTACAGCCTGTACTCCACAATGCGTTAGAAAAAGACTCCTGCTTTCACAGCAACCAAATCTAGGCTGAGTCCCACTTCAGCCCTGGGAGAACCCTCTGCAAGAAATACACTGCTCTGCCGCAACAGGACAGTCTGCAAAAACTAGTCAAAATTTTATGCCCCCAACTGCTGTTTAGGTGGCTTGTGATAGTTCTTCACTGAGACATGCAGCTCTTCCTGCATAGGGAATATATTCAGAATATAACTCATTAGGCCACTGTCACAATGAAGTTACATTGTATGCCTGAGCTGAATTAAGTTTAACAAAAGGGAGAGTACCCTCATCTTCCTGTGCAGGCCTATAGCTCTGCCTGTGTCTGCACTGGCTCTGGTGCCTGTCTGACCCTGCGCAGAGCTAATCCAGCTCATTAACCCAAAAGAAAACTATTGACTTTCCTAGAAAATTAATTTATTGCTGAAGGGGCAAAAAAACCTAAGAGCTCAAGTGGATGTAGGACCTTCCCTTTCAATAGCATCGAGAATGGATCACCTCAAGCTGTAACAGATAACTCTATCCATGGGCTATAATTTACACCTGTACTTGGCCCACTGTGGAAAATGGAGTTCTTATTACAAAATTACATTCTCAGTGTTGTACAGACACATCCCACCTTGTCACAGCTCCTTCGCTGAGAAACCTGGTCTCCGAGCACACATAAAAGATCTAATTTTTATGGCAAATATTTCTAGCCTGTACTTGTAAAGAAAAAAAAAGATAACATATTAATATTACATGAGGATGATGAATTATTTTTCTATCCATTGACAGCTATGAAGGATGAAAACGGAACTGCTGTTTTTCAATCAGCAACCTCTGTGGCACCTGCATATCCAAAGATCCTAAAATAGTAGGAGACTTCCAGCCTTCTAATGTTAATTTTTAACAGCTCTCTGTACAGCTACAAATTTGAAGGGCCAAAGGAAACCTCATGTTATTCCAAGAATGAAGCAGAATGACCCAGGTAATAATAGACCTAGCATCCTCAGTAATCCTAGACAAAACAGTGATGTTATGTGAATTAAAGCAGTCACGCTATGTGTGATTCAATCAATAAGGACTTAAAGGGTAGGAATATAATGAAAGCAAGTCCACATGGCTTTATGGAAACAAGTCTTGACAAGCAGGCCTGACTTCCCTTTTTGATGAGATTACAGGTTTGTTTGATCAAGGTAACCACATGGATGTGATAGACTTGGACCTTCCTAATGAATTTGATTTAGTACTGCTTGACATTTTGATTAAAACATTAGCATTATATAGCCTTAATAAAACACATTAAATAGATTAAGATCTGGCTAATTGATAGAGTTCAGCAAGCTGTTCTAACCAGATACTCAGCACTGACTGGGGATATTTTTAGTGGGGCTCTGCAGGCAGGAACACTACGCTTGCTGCCATTTGATGTTCTGGAATTACACAGAAACACGGATAATATCGGCAAACGTCCTGAAGCCTAATGAGGAATAGGCAGCTATGGAAAGTCACAGTTTTCCCTGCATTGGCATAAATGGGTTTCTGGTATTTGATTACGTCCTTTCCTTTCAGTTCTGCACAAGCACAGACTTCTCTTGCAGGGTATAGTTGCAAGGCTGTGGTCTAGTCAGCTGCTGATGCGCATACAATGATTTCTCTCAGGGGTCATTGATTTTGACTACTAATTCATGTATTAACAAAAGGAGTAGTATGAATCATTTCAAAAGTGTAAACTGTGAAACCAGGAGCCATCTATGAATTATCTTTAAAAGCCAAAGAAGCCCCACTGCACACTTCTTTATTTATGTCTTTATTTAAACTAGCATGACTATAAGCCTGAGATTAAAATATGTTTACAGCTTTACAAAGTCAGGAAATTCTAGCCCATCAGCTGAAGCAGAATTTGCTATCAAAAAAATAAAATAAGAAAGCCAGATGAGGTAAACGAAAATACCCCCAAGAGAACTGACCAGAACATTAATGATCAGTCATATACAAGGCATACACAATGTCTACTATTATCGCTTTCTGGTCAGCTGATCTAAGCATGTCTTTCCTCATTCTCCATTTTCTTGGTTAGTTCTTGAACCGGACTGAGATTAGATAATGCTGAATTAATATCAGTCTCCTTTGCTAGGTTTGGTTCTGACCAATCTCTTTAATATTACTACTTGTAGTTACAAGCTTACCTAAGCACAAATCAAAATGACAGCTCATACTAATTTTGATAGTGTAAACTGTTAAAGATAGTCTCTTTCTCAGCAAAATCTTGCTAGCAAACTGTTATCCTTTTAACATTGGCTTTCTGTTTGACCTTGCAGGACAAAATGACTGATAAACGTAAAATACACTATTCAGAAAACACTGAGGAATATACTCTCTCCCTTCACTGTCTAAAATACAGATTCAGATACATACATTCCACAATGCATTGAGATGTCCTATTTCATTTGTTATGTATCAATTTAATATCTAAAATCTTCCCACATTTTCATCATTTTACAGATTATTAAAACTCTTGGTGTCAAAACTATACAACCTCAGAAGTGTCCTACTAAACATCAATACCGGCTAAACACAGTGCAAAACAGCAACTGAATGTCTCATCTGTCCATTTTTTTTCTCCACTAAACAGAAAGCAAATGTCTTTTTTCTGTTTTAAAGCCAAATTGTTCCTTTTTTTTGTTTGTTTTTTGTTTTACAACCGAATTCCTCACCAGCTAAGTCATTCAATGGGACCCCTTTCTGTGCATGTCATCACTGAGTTTTCCTGTGTCCTGCACTGTCCTGTTTCCCTCTGCACCACCCCACAACTCTCATTTCCATTGCTTTGTCTCTGCTTCTGGATTTGTGTCCAGCTTAGAGCAAAATTTTCAAAACGGACCTACATCCCTTACATTCACATGTAGTGAAACACAGTATTTTTCTCAGTTGGTATTTTTAAAGAGGACTGCTAAATGTTTTATTGGGCAGTATCTGATTTTGGAGTTTTTTGTTGTTTTTTTCCCCTACAAGTCTTTTTCCTAACAGCACATTAGCAGTGTGAGGATCCTTGCCCTTTTGGATATTCTGAGGTAATATCTAATCATCAATACCCAGCTCTTCATACTGATTCTCTAAAAGACAAATGTTGATATTCCAAAAATGTATGCATCTTATTCCACTTCCAAAGGCTTTTTATCATTCTTTTAATTTTGGTCCTTCCTTTTCTTCATTTAAAACTAACCATCTTATCTCTGTCATCCCTAGAACTGTGGGACAATTACATTACCAGATTTTCTATCAACCCCTGACTCCCAGTCTATTGTCTTTTTTGCAAGTCTGTCCCTGACATTTTCGTCATCCTAATTATTTCATTTTTAACCTTATCTTTCCCTTTCCTATTTACAATTTGTGTTGTTATCTTTCTTTTGGGTTTTGCCAGCTTTCTTTTTTCACTTGCACTGCCTGTGGTGAACATAGTATCAGTTGGATGGCGCATTCTTCAAATAGCTTCAATTGAGTTTTGACTTCTCCTTATTCTCCAAAACCCTGCAATTAACATCTTTACAGATTTTCTTACTCAGTTCCATCTTCTTTTTCATTTCTGTCTCCTAGCCATAGTCCTCATATATTTTGTTTCCCATACACTGTTGCTTTTTTTCTGGCTATGGAACTATCAACATTTCCAGTTTCATAAGCAATGTATCCTTTATTTTTCATGAGGACATAGGTGAAGCCACACTTATTCTTTGAACTTTTTATTGTTCAGATGGGAAGTACCTGTGAACACACAGAGATTAGCTGAAGTGGAAAAAAAAGTATGGAGCTCCGTGTAAGATGAAATAAACACGTATTACTGTAGGATTTACAAAAACAGATTAGGTATTAGAGTAGGTATCAGAACTGTACTAAGCGCTCCTGAAGAAGCTGCAAAATGAGGCGACCAATGTGCATTGCTTCTATGGTTTTATTATACAAGAGGTGCTATATATTTAGGACCGTACAGAACAAGTCTGTTCTTTACACCGGTTTAGTCACTTCCAAGCTTCCGAGTTACGCTGACAGTGCCGTGCCGTGAGTCACTTCAACAGCTACCTCACCTGCTCCTGACCTGAATAACCTTTTTACAGAGTCTCACGTACAGCGTAAACGCTTCTCGTGCCGCTTCGCACTTCAGAGGCCGGCGATGCCATCCCACGTCGCCCGCTTCCCCGACTTCGAGGTGACCCTCGGAGAACCACACGCCGAGAAAGGCAACCGTTGGGTTATTTTATTCCTCTCGGGAAGGAAATGGGATTTGTACCTGAGGTGCCAGGCTGGACACCCAACTGCACACACTGCTCCGGGCCCCGGCAGGAAACGGAGGCCCAGGGCCCTCGCGCAGGGCCTCGCCCCGTCCCCGCCGGGACCGCCACCTCCAGTTGACATTTCGGGTTCGTTGATCCTGAAGCTGAGACACACCAACTTCACCTCGCTGCGCTGACAACACGAACCGAAGCGGGCTCCGTCCCCCCTGTCGCCGGCCCCCGCTCGCCTTTAGGGCCTCCGCCGCGGGGAGCTCTCGGCCCTCATA
>VZSZ01010249.1:932-43928 GCA_013398815.1 Ibidorhyncha struthersii | reverse complement strand
GTATTTTTCTGTCAATTACACCTAATACTGACGTTCTGTTTGGTACAAGAGACTAAAGTGCTGCCTCACTCAGAGGACCATTAAAGACTTTTTCTTTCGCTACATGTAGCTGAATGTGTTACGACACATCCTTTCTCCCCCCCAAAACCTTCCGAAAGATTTTTCCAAAATGAAGAAATTTAATTTTCGCAAAGTTTTGGATGGTTTAACTGCCTCATCCCCTGGCGGAAGCAGTGGTGGTGGCAGTGGTGGTGGAAGTGGGGCTGGTGGTGGCTCCGTGCACCCAGGAGGGACTGCAGGAGCTGCAGGGACACCCAGAGATGAGATCCAGGAGACACTCACTTCGGATTATTTTCAAATTTGTAAGGTAAGGGCTGCGTTTTTTTTTTTTTTTTTTTTAGTATGGACATAATAAAAGCTACGTTGGGGGGGGCGCAGTAATGTGATACCAATAAGCCTTTTACTTGAGAACTGCAGTGGTTGTATAAGGACTTTGGAATGAAAAGACAGAGATCTCATTGGGGGGTTTTCTCTTCCTGCTGCAGAGTTGGGGTGGTCAGTAAATTCATTAAAATCTTGATTTCAATATTCAGTGCCAAATCCTAAATTCACAGTTGGACCCCAAACTAGTAACACGATTGTGGGCAGGAAAGCCAATCAATTGGTGCTAGTACAGATGACATTTACAAGTCATTAGAAATTCAAAATTGTATACATCTACTTCCCTATCTCACTCTTCTCATCCTCTCTTCCTTCTCTTTTTAAGAAAAAGGCACTGTCTAGAAATAAGACAGTGCAGTGACGACTGAACCTAGCACTTCAGTTATTTGTGAGGGATTGGATGTAGATTCAGAGTGTTTTCTTAGCATTAGTACTGAAGATTATGATTACATGACAGTAAATTTAGTGGGACAGCGTAAATACCAATGCCAAATTTGTCTGGCATTGTTTTTTGTGTTGCTTAGGTCCTTAAGTGGGAATTTTCTTTGAGTAGGAGGCATAAAATATCCCTGTGTGTTTTATGTTTTGTAACTGTTTTCTGTAACAAACCTTTCAGTGGTGTTCTTAAATGCACAAGTATGATTTTACTTGCAAACTATTTGGTACTTCTGACCAACCCTGAAATACGAAAATCATACTTTTGCAATGAAGATAAAACCCAAAAGATTATATTATGATCCTCTGCTGTTATCTTTGATATTAATTCTGTTGGCTTTACTAGAAGTTTTGTTTACTTATTTGTTTTGCTTAGAGGATTCAAAGCCAGAATTTTTAATTAGTGTTATTTACGTTATTAAGAGCGAATGAATTTCATCTATTAAGTATAATTTTCTTTTATTAACCAGATACGAATTGGTTTGAAATTTAGGCTATGGCCAACTCCAGCACATTCTCATTTCTTTTTGTGTTTTGGAAAGAAAGAAGAAACATAAACAAGACAAGCCTATAAGACAGTTTGTGTGCAGGTCTGATTCTTGTGAAACACACAGCTTTCCTGGTCTCAGATATCGTGATTCTAATTCGGTTTGGTTTTCAGCTATAGAGATCATCAAAATTCTTAATAGAGTTCACGGGAAGAAGGATGAACCCCCATAACTTAAAGAATCAGACTTTTGGAATAGCTTCTACATGATTCTAATTTTTGGAGGTTTTATAGTTCTTTGCCATCCTGAACCAAAACAGGTTCCGACCTTTCAAGTCAAATTATTCTGTAGTTTAATAGAGTGTCAGTGATCAGTGCATTAGAATCATACGTCTTTCCCAGGGCTGAATTTGACTTCTTTTGCTTATGTACACAGTAATTTAGCATTTTGTGAAACTCCAGGTATTCAGTACAGCGATTTCCCGTTTTTGTTACTTCAGTAAAGAGACAGTGCAAATAATCAAGGTACATTAAAGGATCATTAGAAGGTCTGACGTTCTGAGACTTCTAAGTAAGGCTAAAACTCAACATCATTCTTCATGTTTAAGTCATTTGACAGGGCCAAAGATCTGTATTTGGTATAATATATTTTTATTTTGTATGGTATATTTGCAAAAATAGGCAACATAAGATGAAAATAAATTAGTTTTCTGCCTAATCCCCATTATTTCCCTTCTTTGGCTTGATACTACTTGAAGACGGTGCTACGTTCTGAGAGATCTACTTGGAAATAGATCTGCTTGGTATTTAGGAATATGTCATTTTGAGAAGATTTTAGTAGGCAGTATTTGCCTGTCTTAGCTCTCAAAATGTTCTCAACAAAGTAAATACTTGTATAGGAAAGCTTTTGGTTGCTTGCAGCAGCACTTGCTTCTGAATGCATGGTACTGCAGAAGCTTACTCTATAGTATACAAAACACCAGCTTCCTTTTTTTCAAGATACAAAAGTATGCTAAAAGCAAACTTCCAAAATACTCGGTGATTATGTGCTCATAAAATGCTGCAATGTTTATTCAACAAGCTCTACTTAATCAGCTATATTACAGTTTAGTAACATTACAAGCATGTTTAAGTGAACCAACAAAACCCCACAGGCCCCAATCCTGCGTTATGTACTATGCAAGTGTACCGAAGGCAGTAGGACTTGACGCAGGCGCAGCTTCCATCCTGCATGCTTCAGGGTGCAGGATCCGAGCCATAATTTGTACCTCAGTCAATTTGAATTAAATTACAAAAAAAAAACCCACCTCAAGACACATAACATCCAAGCTTTGTCTTCCTGAAGCTTTTGTTGTGTAGAACTTCAGGTATTTCAGTTGTATATTTTCATGTTAAGTTAGCGTAAGTTATATAGGCTGCATATTTAAGGATCCATGATCTGTGATTCTGCTGCACACTGAGTAAAGCTAATGGCAGTTTTGGTTTGTTATGATCTGCAGGATGAAGGCAGATGGGCTCACAGTCTAAGTAGCACCCCCAAACTGGTTTTCTTTTCTTTGCTGATTATAGAATCTCCATTTAGATATGAAACATAAAAGCTGACTCATACTTAAGAATTTAAGGCCCTTACCCTGCGGTTCTTATTTAAATTAATTGCCTTTCTGAAGTTTGCTGAAGGTCTGCTTGACTAAAACCACAGATCCAATCCTCTACCAGAACACGGTTTTTATTGGTAACACCTGATTTCATTAGTAACACACCTGAAAGCTGTCTCTTCATTTTGTGACATTTTTAGGATGCTTATTACCACAATGTCTTTTTGAGATACAGATTAGAACTTAGTAGAATTAAATTGAATATTTCATTTTGCACTGAGATGTTCGCAATGAGTTACTTTTAGCATTTATATTTAAATCATTAATGTAATATTCAGTATTGAAAGACTAAAAATGAAATATTCTTCAAACTATTACATATGAAATAGCTATGGCCTTTTTTAAGCATGATAAATTTATATGTTGGTAACTGTACTAATGAATCAGTGGCAACCTTTTCAAAGTATTCATGTAATGGGAAATTTTGTCAAAACTGTATTTTGTGACAACAGGAAGCTGAGGTATAGATCACGTTATATCTAGGGCTGCTCTTGGGATTTGGGTATCCAGGTGGAAATCATGAAAATATTTATTACCGTTCACATTAATTGAGTTGAATCTGTAAGATAACAGCATCATGCCAAAAACTAGGCAGGATCCAGTAGACTATGTTAGTAAAGTCTATATTAATTTTAATGGGGATAGACCTAGTTTCCTTGGTTTTGCTCCTTTATATTTTCCCTCTGTATGTATGTTATTTTTTTTTCTGGCAAGGATTTTTTAGGCTCACCTATGTTTGTCCATAGCATGTAGAAACTAAAATACAGCACTCGAGAGAGATCCCCTATTAATATAGGAAGTGAGAAGATCCCGATTAGGATGTTGTAAATCATTTGAGTAGAACTATGAGCAGAAAGAACATAAAAGGAGAAAACAGTGATTTTATTACTTTTACAGAAGTGATTGTTAGAGGATGATGCAGTTGGGAAAAACTGAGTAAGAATGAAGATGTAAATTTTTTGAACATAGAGTTCGTATTCTTCATGAAAATAAGTCTCCGAGTAGTTGAGCTTTTCTTGAAGAACAATCATAGGGTTGAATTTGTAGAGCGTGATGTTAATAACTTTATGCAGAAAATGTTTGAAATCAAGACCTCACTTAAAAGGATAGTAACAGTTGCACTTCACTAGATGTACAATTAATATAGTCCACTAAGTTTTCTTTAGCTATAGGCAGCAACTGGGTACCCTAGAAAAGGTTCAAGAACCACCAAAGTAATCGCCTTCTCACAGAATTATTCCCCAAATATGGATGGTTATGGTCTGCTTTTAAACCCTAAAGCATGAGATTTGTATTCTCTCCAAAAATCATCTTCAGTGTTATTACTGGGTAGTCTTGCTGTCTACTAAACATCTCTTTGGATCTTGCTGTATTATTCATATTGATAGCATAGTCATAGTTTCAGTATGTGCATTACCCAATTTTTATACAAAACCTATGGGGGCCAGAATAGTTTTAGGGTTTTGCTGAAACTGGTATGGAAGCCCATGGCAGATTAGAATTGTGCCTTCCTAACCCTACTTATCTTTGACAAAAACAGGCCCTCAAGATGCATCCAATCAGTAGCCAATTTGAATACCTTAATTATCTGGATTTCCTGCAAGGTGGTCTTAAATTCTAATTCCTTGAGTTCATAGATGGTATTGTATTTTGTCAGCCTATGAACATCAACATTTAGTCCCTCTGACAGCAGTCAAATAGGTACTTTAACTGCAAATGCAACATGACTCTACAGTTCAATGATAATAGAGATAAAATGAATTTGGGAATGGCAGTTTAAGAACAATTCTGCAGTAGCATAAAGTTCTATTTTTGTTTATGAAGATGAAGAAAAATAAATTCTTTTATAAGCTATCCATAGTGTTTTAGTTAGCTTGAGCTGTTCGGTTAATCTGTGTTTTGTTTCCTTAGTAAGGTCATTCAGGGGAAAGAAAAGTAAAATGTGTGTGAACTGCTACATTTCAGAGAAAACCCATTTTAAAATAAGTATTAACCCTTACTTGTAAGTACTAACAGTTCATTCAGTACTTACATTTAAGTAAGATAATGTTGGGAAGGATTTTTCTTATATACCATAGTTTGGATCTAATGTTAGGTGCAAACCCCTATTCTGTTTAAAACTACAGTGCCATAAATTACACTTCTGTAATTAGATGATGGTAATGTTATGAAATGTGTGATGAGCATAATGTATTTTTCTTTTTTTAAATGTTTGTATGAATTAGACATAGGACTTCTCAGTGGTAAAGAGTACAGCATGTTAAAAGCTTTTTTTAATATGAATTTTTAAGATTTTGAGCTACCTGTAGTAGTATAACTGGACTCTCTTGATTTGGTTTTTTTTGCAAACACTTATATTTGTTAATCTAATATTAATCCTAAATGCATTAATTCAGACCCTTCAAGGCCAACACATGCAATTACAGCTTCAAAACCATTTTAAGACTTTTAAGATTGCACAACAAAGTTCTAAATTTCTTAAATTGAGTTTGCTTGTGCCTACAACCTTTAATTGCATGATCCCATTTTTATTCTATAGGTCTAATTTAGTAAAACGAATGGTGTTTGCTCAATGGAAAGCACTCTAATATGTCTTTGCATACTTAGAACTCAGAGCATACCTGAATATTAAGTTCCCCATGGACTTTCACAACAGAAGTGCTCACCACTGTGGTTTTGAAAGCTTTATAAACATTAATGAATTGACCTTCGTAATGTTTCTGTGAGATGGAGGTATTATTATTCCTGTTGTATAGATGAGGAACTGAGGCACAGAAAATCCCAAATGACAGATTGTTTAGTGTCCACTGTTTTGAGTTTCCAGCTTTACCTACTTTGAACATGATTTTTTTTTTAGCATATTTAGTATTTTCTTACCACTTATGTCTTCCCATTATGGCTCCCATTATTTTCACCTTCTGTTGCAAGTATTGTGCACACCTACAGAGTAGTTTTTAGGGTAGTTCATACTGTCAATTTATATGTCCACCTTAGATGATAGTCAGAATGGCTCTGAATTTCCTTCCTGTCTCAAATGACTACAGATGGAATTCTGGCTCCACATTGGACCTGTGAATTGTACCTAAGATGTATGAATGTCATCAACTTCCATTATCTCAAATTGGTCCATCACAAAATGGAAACATGATTAGCAGCCACAGGTGAAAAGGCCCTTGGCTTGATCGTTTATAAAACGAAGTGGTAAGACCAGTGATAGAATTTCCTTTCTGCAGTTTTCTGAGTTGTACCTTCCACCTTCCTATTTGGTACCAAATAGACAAGTTTGGGAGACATCAGCTCTTTAATTGTTTACTTTTGGTTTGTCCATAGGACAGACCAGACTGTACTATGCATGGAGTGAGGCAAAAGTTCTATGGCACAAAAAGATAATTTAATTAACCCCTACAAGAGGGGAACAAATTCATGTTGCATAGCTTATCCTAGTTCATATTTGTTCTATTTTTTCTGCTTTTTGTGGTTGACCTTGCATTTTTAGCAATATAATAGAATATCCTGAGTTGGAAGGGACCCCCAAGGATCACAGAGTTCAACACCTGACTCCACACATGGAAACCTAAAAGTTAAACTATTTACTGTAACTTTGTGTGCCATTTCAAGTGGGGGTTTTGTGGTTTTGTTTTTTAATCCAAGGATTCATTAATTTCAATCACGTGGAGTCCTTGGATGAAGAAATGAAATTCAGGATATACTTTTTCCTCACAAGACAGAGACAATGTCCCGCCTCACTGAAAGTGTATATTAAGGATAGCTTAATATTCTTTCTGTTCAGGGGTCACTTTTTCATAGGCACTTGTTCAGAGATCAGAGCATCATAACAGAACTCCAGTCTTCCTTCCCTGAGCTGATGATGGGACTGGGAAATCCCTGAATATCCTGGAAATGGTGAAAAAAACATGGAATATGCTGAGGAACACAATGTCTTCACATTTACATAGCACAGGCCTGACACCTACTATCTGGTGTGGTGATGCCATCTCATCCTGTGGGAACTGTACTGAATTTATACCTGGGACAGAGGGCTTTTCTCATAAAGTTAATTCCCATCCCCAAGTTTTCTCTTGTTCTCTCTCCTCTATTTTGGGTTTCATAATTTTTGTCCTCTTAACTGTTATACCCTGCTAGTGGGAACTGGACACGCTGTATATACTGTGCACCCCCTGTGGGCCATCAGTTAGTTAATGAGAAATCTTCTCACTGTTGCCGTGGGAAAAGCAGTTTGAATATCTTCTGGGAGGATGGAGGAAATTCAGCCTGGTTGGTGTGTATCTCAGGTAGAGCTGTCATGTAAAACATCAGTTGTATAAGTAACCTTTTTTCTACTTATTTCTGAAAGAAAAACACTTATACTTCATTTTTAAAAGAGATTACTGAGAAATTACTTAGAGGTTCATAGATAAAAATAAGTAGTCTGAGATATTTTTTTTCCAAGTAGAAATAAATATACCATATAAAACATGCAGCTGTCCTCAATGCAGGTGGACTGAATCCAAGACAGACCCCATTCTCATTTGGTTAGTTTAGGTAAATCTCCATTATTTGACCCTTATTCTGAGACATCTGATACTCCCTGGTGTATGGTGTATATACCCAAATCCCTTTTTGAGGTCTCTGTGAAAATACCATGAAATGTTAGCATTAGTATGTTCACTTTATAAAAACAGAAAAGGAAGCAGTAGAGAAGTGAACTAATATATGCCAAGCTACATGAATGTACTGGTCTATTGGCTATTCTAAGAAAAAGTGTTTATAAAAGCAGCTGTTAGGGATATAATCATTTGTCACAATGTATGTTCAAATCATTATAGGGGAAAGTTAGAGGACTGTATGATAAGAATTATAAGTAATGTGCATCTGTGGAAGGAGAGAAAGCAATATTGTTAGGTACAGATGGCTGGTAAATACGCTCAAATGTAATAAGATGTTATCTTTGTGCCGTGCTGTGTCCATCCATTCCTAAGAGATCACCAGCAAAGACTATGAATAGTAAAAAATACTAGCGACAATCTGTCGCCTGTATCTAGGGTCAAAGTCTGACGAGATACCATTTTTATGGTTCCTTTGAAGTGAAGTTGTATACAGTACTGGAAAAAAAAGTGACCCTTAATATTTAAGCCTTTGCGTTGATAAATACATGTACTCAAAAGTAGCCTTACTGAATTCAGTGCAGGTACAGGTGTATATGCTAGCCTGTCTTTTTGCAGAATTTGAATCCAATCCATTAAACATAATTGCTATTAAAAAATCTGCTATATAAGAATGCTGTGATGTAAAACACTCAGAAGTCAGGTCCCTTATTCAGATAGTATTCAGTTATGTCTATATGTGTGGCAATCTAGTCTTTATCACATCATTTTATTTTTTTGAATTGTCTGCTTATATTTTGTTCCTGCCCTCCATCACATTTGGTTTGAACAATACACAACTTTAGGAAGGATGGATGCTATTCTGTGTGTGTTCTTTGCAACGTTTGCTGTGAGAAAATCTCTGCCTTATCCACTGGACATCACAAAAAGTCATACTGAATAAATTATGAATGTTCATCTTGGCTTTGTTCATCCCATTTCATCTATTGTGTCCCCTAAGGGTGGATATGTGCTTTCAGTTACACCTGTCTGGCACCAGTTTTATTACAGTTACATTCCGTTGTAGCTGTAGGATGAAAGTTAATTGTAGTGGGTCCAAAGAACCCTAGTTTATTCATCGTTAGTCCCTACACTTATTTTTCAATGCTTACTGAATGCAGCAACGGCAGGAAACCTGGCATGTGGTTATGTAAACAGAGATCTGATTCTTACTATCTTTGGATATAGTGTCTGTGAGCTATGCCTTTGGCAGCATTAGGGGCAATGCAGCGGGGGATAGTGATGTGCAAGATCAACTTGATTTCACTGCTGTTAAAGGGCAAAAAGCTGCAACAAAGTATCTGAATTTCATTTGGAATATAGCTTCACCCTATGTGAGATGAGATGCTGGCCAATATCTCCAGATTAACTTCTCAATTCAACATCAGAAAAAAAAGTCCTCAAATTGCGTACAGTATGCATACAGAAAGAAGGTAGGAGAAGATTAATTATGAATCAGTAATAAATAGTGAACAATGTTGTAAATGCTAGTAATGAAATCTGGTTGTTGCATTTGTATACAGGAATGCCAAATTATGTTGCAAAATAAAAGATTTCCACAGGAGTACACCAAATTCAGATTCTCTCTGTACCAAAGTAGGGTTTTAACACTGTTTCTGTAGCTTTAAAAAAACCCAACAAGAAAAAAAAAACCCAAAACAAAAGAAAACTCACCTTCAAGAACTTTATCGTAGTAGCAAAATTTTCTTCTATTGTAGTAGCATGGAATTCTCTTGCAAAACTTGTTTAATTCTGCAATATGGCTGATTTTTTTAAAACTCAAATATTCTGAAAGCAGCAAACCAAACATCTACTTCAGAACAGTAACCACAGTGTGCCATAATAGAATAGGACATAATCAGCCTAAAGTAACAAAGTTCCAGAAAATCCCAAAATGGGAAGACATGCAAAAATAATTAGTTATTGCTATATTGGTCTGGTGTAACTTTAATAAAACCAGATTTTTTAAATTATTATTTCTCATTAAGTTATGAAATTATGTTATTCTCTGCACCTACAGTCATAGTGAAGACAAAAATATTTCCCTTTCAGGGCTATCAGGTATGTTGAATTATTTTACGATTCTTGTAAATACCCATAAAACAGATCTCTATCAGACAGATGATATTCTGAACCCAACTATTTCAAGTTCTATAGTAATAAGGTTAAATGGTGCAACAACAACAAAATTATTATGAACTGCTATTTGAATTACTTTGACTATAACGATTGCCTATTTGGACAGAAGTCTGGCTTAAGGAGGTAGGTCAAATTGAGCTTTGAAATCAGTGTTTTAGGGTTGGGACATTTTTTACTATTTTACATTAAAGTCAAGGCAAAATAGAGTTTTGTTGAAGTCTGTGGCATTTTTCTATAGGTTGATGCTGTTTCTTCTTGCCAGTTGAAATGGCAAGGGTGGGAAGGGGTTATAGCATATTTACTGAACAATGGATGCAATTCCTTCATAGTGTTTTCCATTTTCCTCCATTTCTGTATATTTACTTTATTTTTTAACTTGGTAGAGTTCTTTTAGAAAGAATGGGAAGGAAAGAGGTGAAATAATTTTGCATACAATGTTTTTTCTTGAACTTAGGATTTCTCCAAAGGGGATAATACATTCCTTGGGTTGATTATATTCATAAGATTACCCTGTAACTTACCTTATTAATTTATTATGCTGTAACTGAGTGCTGTGGTAGATGTGGCAATATGGTGTAGTTGTCAAGTGGTTGCTTGGCCACAGCAACACTGACTTAAATAGATCAAACAAGTAAGATGAAAATCCAGCCGCTTTGCTTTGAGCAGGGTGGGGTTGGAGGAGTCTGCAGAGTTCCCTTCCAACCTCACCTGTGCTGTGAACTGGGAATAATGCAGTTCAAGGAGCAATACAATTGTATTTATTTGTGGATTTTTCTGTCTGAATTGTATTAATTTGGTATTTTTGATACACTACAGTGTTTCAAGGAACAAGCATGAGGAGAATGCTTTTTGACATTCAGAAGGCTTTATTTTTTCCCCCTATGGTTCACTTAACTTGGCTATTTGTATCAATAAGAATCATATGCGAATAGGAGGACCATCCTTATTTGAGGGTCTTTAACATCTGGTTTGCAGAACTGAAAATATCAGTGGAAAAACACATCCTGAAGTTTCCAGAGATTTTTGTCATGAAAAGAAAAACTTTAGTGAGGAATGCAAGATTTCTTCTTCATTTTACTGATTTATTTTTTTAAATTAATTGTCTGGAAAGTGTCTTTGGGTGTACTTTGTTTTTCAGGGACAAGCAATAAGAGGAAACTGAAAAATTATGTAGTGTGTGGTAGAACTAGCATGTTTGAAAAAACAGTCATATGGTCCGCATACAGACTTTTAAAAACAGTAGAATGAAATCAATACATATTAAAAATATAGACTCGATACTAATTTTTGCGACCTTGTGTGTTAGTTTTTTAAAGTACATTAAACTGCTTCCAAAGGAAAAAAGGTGTCATGTTCATAGTACAAAAATGTATAATATACAAGTCAGTTTGTTTCAAATACTCTAATATATCTCCTTGATTTTTTTCATATAAATGTAATTATCAATGTATAATATTTGTGAAACTAAACTGTTAAAATTCAGGTTGTGTTTGAAGTCTACTTTATGTCCAGGACAAATATTTTCTCAAAATTCTACCTTACAAAGTGAGTTTTGTAATTTAAAAATTAATAGACAAAACAAATTTGCCTATTGATGAAGGTATTACTCTTCTATGCCAAAAGTTGTTTATGTACATAATAGGAAACTTTTTTACTAATCTGATTGTTCCCTGTGCATATCTTTTCTTCCTGGCCCTGTATTCCCTATTTCAGTAATGCTTTTTTTCCCTTGTGTATCCATATTTTCCATGTTTTTTCTCTGCTGTGTTTTTCTCCACCAATACCAGTCTCCTTTTTCTCCCTCTCTCAGAGGCACTGCTGCTGGTGAAGATAATAAGCTCATAAGAAATACCCTGCTGAGACAAACCAATGGTCTGTATCGCCAAGCAGTCATTCTCTGACAGTGGCAATAGAATATGTCATTTAGGGACAGTAATAAGTTAGATCACTTTCTGCAGTCCGTTCCCTTTCTAATCTCCCATCATCCACCATCAGTGGATTGGAGATGTCAGAGAATGTATTCTTAGCCAGTAATTTTAGAATCCATCTATCAAAAATGTCCATGAATTTGTCTAATGCCTTTTTGAACCTGCTGATACTGTCAGCCTTCACAGTCTCCTATGGTGGCAAGTTTCAGAAGTTCATTACATGTTGTGTGAAGAAGTATTTTCTTTTTTTTTTCTGTTTTAAACTAATCTGTCATTTGTTTTGAATGGCTCTGTGGTTTTATATAGCAGCAAAATGATGCCCTCTGTGTTATTCTTCATACTCTTGCTGATGATGTCCAGTGTTACTTGGCTTTTTGGGTTGCTGCTGCACATTAAACCAAATACTTCAGAGGAATGCCAACCATGCCCACAAAGTCACTTTCCTGAGTTGTAAGTGCTTGTGCTGAATTCAGCATTGTGTAAGCCTAGTTAAGATTTTTTTTTTTTCTTTTTCCTCTAGATGCCTTATCTTAGGTCTATCCACACTGGAGCTCCTTTATCACCTTCTTGCCCACTTATTCAGGCTAATGAGGTCTTTCAGGAGTTGGTCACCTTTGGTACTGAATTTCACTATCCAAAGGAGTTTACTATCAGCTATGAACTTGGAGATTTCAGTGTTCACTACTTTTTATAGATCATTAAAGATGATGAATAAAATTTGTCCAAGCACTCATCCATGGAGTACCCTAGACTTGAGTTTTCTTCCTGGTAGAAAACCATTAAACCCTATCCTTTGTTTTCTATTATCTAAGCAGCTTTCAGTCCACAAAAAACTTTTCTTCAGTCCCATGACAACTTTGTTTCTTTAATATCATTGCTGTGGAATGTTATTGGAAGGCTTTTGGAAAACTTAAATGTATTCATATCCCCTTTATTTACATGCATGGAGACAGCTTCATAGACTTAGAGAAAACTAGCCAGACAACTCTGCTGGTTTCTGCAATGATCTTTATCTGTGTGCTCAGTTAGTCTTTATTTTGCCATCTTGCTGGGGACAGCAATCAGCCTCCCCAGTCTATAGCTCCAGAGTCCCTTTTGTAGATGCCTTTTTCCATTATGGCTGTTTCTAGCTTTACAGAGAGTAAAGGAACTATCTATGGGTATCTTTATCTAAGAAAAATTTTTAAAAAAACAGTAGTTTTTAGAATAGCCTGTGACCCTGCTCAGAAGCCACCATTCCTAATGTAGGGTAAGAGCTAAATGGAATTGGGTTTGAAACTTTGAAAAGTTTTAGCTAAACTAGGTTTTTTACAAAAAATAGTCCTTGAAAAATGAAAATGTAGCTGATAAAAAATATATCCCTCCCATATAATTTTCTTAGGTTGGAAGGCTACTGATATCTTGCCCTCTTTCCATCTTTCCTGAGCAGGTAGCAGTCTTACCAATCAGAGATTCCAGCCACAGAAGCCTATAAATGAGGGATGTCATGGTCTTACAGCGATATAATGCACAGCAGCTCATCTTTATAAGCACCCATTTTCACCACTGCAACCTTGGTGAAAGCTGTAATCATTGACATTTTTTATTTTCCTACATAGCTGAGTAAGAGGCTATATAGGTTTCAGTCAACACTTCATCCTCTGTTCCGTAAACCAATCAATTACTTGCTTCAGTGAGATTTTTGTGTGTGGCATGTTGGTTACAATTTGGAAGTAGAGTCTACATCTTGAGTCACAGGCTTTGACTACATAGTTCAATTTTAACAAATGGACATCTTCTCAAAAATTATTTACCTAAGTAATCAGTTTTGCTGTCAGATGTTACACAAAACAGGGTATCTGTGAAATGTTAGTAGAAAATTTACAAATTTTAAGTTTATGAAAATTAGCAGGAACATTTTTGACTATAAACTCTATTACTTAATTGATATAGTTAAAATTGAGTTTAGTCTTCTATTTTCTGGAGCTGTTTAGAGAATATAAAAATCACTTTGAAAAAATGGTGTCTTTGTTCAATATAAGCTACCATAGAACAAGTTAAGAAAAACTCTTACACTGAAAAATTGCATTATACACCATGTGAACAGTTATACTGGATATTGCATATTATTACTAGTGCGATTTTCTTTTTTCAGCTAATGAAATATATCACTGTATCTTAGACAGAAAAAGATTGTTGTTATGTTCTGTACAGCATATTAAAATGTTCATTGGTAGAATACTAACAAGCCCAAATAATCAATTTTCCATATTCATTTAGTTAAATTGATTGTGTAAAGATTACTTTAATGATAGATACATGCAATTCACCATAAGAATACTTGCTTAAAATCATTTAAAAGAGAATAACAAAGCTGAACAAAGATTTATGCTGAAATTGTAGCATTTGTAATTGTTCTGTTTCACATAAATTATTTTACAAATTGCACATAAACTGTATATCCTAGGGAGCACAGACTACCTCTAGAGAGAGCATGCCAGAAACAGACATAAAAGAAAGCTGGGTAATGTGGAGAAAGTAGTCCTGGCTCCATCTGCTGTCAGTTTGGGGTGGGGTTTTTTTGTTTGTTTGTTGTTTGGGTTTGGTTTATTTTATTTTTTTTTTTTGGCACCTTCTTTCTCAGGGCATTTGGGTTAGGTAGGTCCTATATTTCTTTGAACACATACTGATGTTTTAGGATGCTTTTTCTGCTTTTATCTGCTGTTGAGAGTTTAATTTTGGAAAAAAAGATCTACTTTGTTTTGCATTTTCTGCTCACCATTGATAGTTTTGTTTTATATTGTTCCTACTAGACATAACAGATTAAGTAGGAACATACTTTTTTTTTTTTGTCACCCTAGAGTCAAGTTAATTTTGTGTCCCTCCCCTCTTCATCTGTATTAGCACAGTTCTAGAATCACTACTTGTTCTTACACGTATGCTCATGCTAGCTTTATCCATGAGTAATTGAAAAATCTACTTCAAGTGCTAGCTTTTCATGTTGATTTTTCTCACAGTCCTTGGAAATAGAAAGGTTGTTGGACTAAGCTTGAGGAGAAGAGTCTGGGGGTCTGAAGTCTTACAGCTTGTCCCTGTTCTTCTGGTGAATAGGCTTGATCTTCAGAATCACTTCTGAGGCTTCCTTAATTTGTGCCAAAACCTCAGTCATAAAGGCATCTTTTTCTGCCTTAACTGTATATTGTACACAGTAACTGTATACAGTAAACTATATGCAGCCTTAACTGTACAGTATAGCTTGGCTTTCCTTCCAAACTGGTTTTGTCCTTTATTTAGAATCCTAATAAATGTAAATATTTTACTTGAAAACTGTCATTGACTTGGATGTTTAATGGACTTCAACGTTTTTTTTTTTATTATTATTCTGCAAATGGCAGAATTTTGCATTCACAAGAACTTCCTGATTGGAATTAGTGTAAATAATCAAATTTGAAAAATAGCTGCAAAATAGAAGTAACACTTTTGACACAATCCTGGAGTTCATGAATTTTTACTATGATCCTGAAAAAATGTACATCACTATGCTTCTAAAATATAGTTCTGTCTCAATAACAGGACCCAATTAAAATTTCCAAATGAAAAGTCTGACTGTAGATTGCAGAAATACTGAAACTACAAAGCAGATGGTAAATACACAGGCAAGAATGCAAGTAAGTCTTTAAAAATATTGATCTTTGCATTCTTAGATCAAAAAAATAGTACTGAAAGCTCCAGTCATAGCTAAACATCTGAAAAACTTACTGTGATTGCAATTGCTAGAAATTCAAACTTTATTTTAGAGGGGATTTCTAAAAATTAATAATAAAGATCATTTGTGAAATATGTTTTTTTCAGATAAGGAAGAACATCTATTCACAAGAATACAGAAATGTCAAATATAATAGAAAATTAGTAATGCAGTTAGGCCAAACATTCAACACACTAGAAAATACTATAATTCCTAATTCCTGATGTTTTTGTGACATGAGAGGTAAAACCATTTTTATAGTATGTAAGTCTAGTTCCATCTTAGATGTCAGAATTAAAAAAAATATATTTGAGTAATCCTACCACTTGAGAAGATGAGAAGGTTAAAAAAACAAAAACAAACAAACAAAAAACAACAAAAAAAACCCAAACACGAAGCAAACCAAACCAGAAACAGCGTAGTCAGGATCTTTGATAACTGTCTACATTAACATAAAATGTAAGTTACTTTTCTACAACTTACTGAACTAGCATATGTTTCTGGATTTTTGCAGTCTAGAAACTAATTATTAGACATTCTTTTAAAAGACATCCTTTATCAGCAATAATTAAGATATGAAATGAGTAAGATTTCTTTTAAGGAAGTGGTTATTTGCTGAAAAACATACATTTGGTTGTTCCCAAACTACTTGTGAATATCAGTTCAAGCGTTTCCAGCTGTAATGGAAGAGTTGGAGTGATACAGCTGTAGAAATCATCAGCTGCCTTTTACACAACAGGTCTGCAATTAAGGAATCCCTTTTCTTGAAGTTGTTCCGTAGGGACTGCTGAATGCTTCAGCAGACACAGTTCATGAACAAAATAATTTCAAGGAAGAAAGAAATATCTTAAAGTTAAATTTAATTCAGTTTAAAGTACTTCCTCTCCAATTCCAATATCCTAAAAAAAGAGTCAATCCTGGTGTTCAGTATTATATTATTGTATTAAATATTATAAAACATAATTATTATTACTATGCTAAAAAGATATTATTTGTTACCCAATTTTAAGTGAGCGATCACACACATGAAATGAATGACAGTTCATTTTTGTATGTACTTGTATAGCCTAGTTATTTTCATTTTTTTTCCTTATGTTAGTGTTCTCCCTCATAAGAATCAGGCAGGTCATATTACACAGAATCACAGAATGGTCAGGGTTGGAAGGGACCTCTGGATGTTGGTCATAACCTCCAGGTTAAAATAACTTAAAGTATTATTTGAGGAAGTCTTCAAACTCAAGAATGTGTTGTGTTGTGCTCAGCTCATTTATTCCCCGAGGTATCTCTGCAAAAATTAGAATTAAAAGCATAGTATTATAAATAAAGATTAAGAAAGGGTGAGTGGTTCAGTTGCTCATTTTGAGAACATCTTCTCTGGCATCCTTGTTTTTGAAATTGATACAAGTTTTTTTTTTACCTCTCAGTGCAGTTTATTGGTTTGTTGGATCTATTCCCCTGGACATGTTCCATTTCTTTCTGCTGAAGCTGTTCTGTGGAGGCTGAGGTTATTTGTGGCAGTGTTTTTAAAGCATATTATGTGTCTTTTTTCAAGTTACAGTTCAGCTGCCTTGCATATTGAGGATATCTTTCGGCATACTGTGTAAGCAATATATACCAGTTGTGTATTGGCATATACTTTGCAATGTACTTTGTCACAACAAAACCATTTAAAATATTACTGACTAAAGAACATATCTAGAAATTGACGAGTGAAATTAATGTCTGTAATCAAAATACTGTCTTTTTAAATACTTTTCTTGAAATGTATTGCAAATACTATAACGTATAGCAAAATATAGATTCTCTTCCTATAAACATATCATAAAACATATATGCTGTTATCTGTGGTTACAGTTCAATCACTTTGCTCATTTGTTCTGTTTCAGACGGTGCGCCATGGTTTTCCTTATCTACCCACTGCCTTAGCTTTTGACCCAGTTCAGAAAATTCTGGCAATTGGAACAAGAACAGGAGCCATACGAATGTATCCTTTCTCATTCAGAATTTACACCATTTCTAAGTGTTTGTGATATAGCAATGTGAATCATCTTCTACAAGCACTCAGGTAAGATTACTGTTCATGTTGTTATTTCTATTTCATTTTGCTTTAGTAGATGGACTGGAAAAGGATGTGCTGTTGAGGAATTACCATTAGGTCCTTAAGGTGTCCAAAGAAAAATTTTTGATTGAGTTTTTTGCATATGGTTTTGGCATATATTGGTTAATATAAAGCAGAATTAATTTTTGGTTTTCAGCATGAAAAGTAGACACAAAGTAGTAGACTACACTGGTAGAGCAAATTGTGAATGTTGTGCTAGCCATAAATAAATTCATTGCTGCAATGCAGCTGGCCAAATCTTCACTGTAGCTGTCTATGCATGAGAGATTGTTCAGACTCTTCCAAGTGAATGGTGGGAAACCAGTGATTTTAGGGCAGAATTCATCTCCTGGGGGAGAAGGTGAAGCACTCTAAAAGTGCCTGTTTCCCTTCATTAATTATAAAGGTACATCAGCGCCAGCACTATGTATTTTTTTATACAGTAGGAATTTTGTTGGAAGTCTACACAGAATATAAATAAATTTAATATAAATGTAATGAAAATTTGAAAACTCAGATTATTTTTTTTTAAATCTGAGACTATTTATAAGGTGATGTATTTCAAAATGTTTCTTTGTGTATTTTTCTTAGTTTGTTATGGTTTGAATGTATTCCAATTTGGTGAAAATACAGATAAAGTAAGGAAAAATAGAAAGACTATTACAGGAAGGTTTAAAAGTTACAGGATACAGAAGTAATAAACCAATATTTTTTTACAACCTTTTTGTAGCTAAATAAATTCAGGGTTTAAAGTGGGGGACAACGCTGTATAAAATACCAATTTAATCTTTTCTGGTTCTTTTATTACCATGTTTCCAAGGTAACTATAAACCTAATGAACCCAAAGGCAGGTTAGAAAGTAAAGAAAAATCTCCTCCTGGGGAGCCAGTCTGTGCTTCATGTAACATGGTTAAAACTGTTTCCTCCATTTTTGGGTGCTCTTGTTCTGAACAGTTGCATTTTCATAAGCCTCATTTTCTATCTGATCCAGAACTTCTCATAAGACTCAACTAAACCTCTAGTTATGTGACAAGCTTTGCTTTGATAGTTCTACTCTTAATATTTACCTATATGAAGTAGATTGGATACATTCTGTTCAATACAAAGAGGAAAATCCCCTTGAATTTGTGCACTTCTGTGAAAGTACAAGTCTAGTAGTCGTGCTTTCTTCTTTTGGGAGATATGCAAGATTAGAAAGCTGGAGCTTTGTCTCTGGAAATTTCCTCTGTCTTCTGTGAGCAGGGGTATTGGGAATTTCATGCGTAATGTAGATGTCAGAACAAGACCTTGCAGAAGATTGACTCCTGAGACCACCTCTTCTTTCTATTTCAGCCAAGCTGGCTTTTGTAGGAGCAGTGCTGTTACTGGCTAGGCATCTTACACCTTTATAAATACCTCCTTTGAGAAAAATGCAGGTACAGAGCCTGAAATAATACAGGTTCATGTAAAATTAAGTTAAACCTGCATGTCCCCTGCCACAGGAATGGAACATGCAGTGGAAAATTAGCTATATCCCCAACCTCATATAAAACTTTGTTGTATTTTCTATGGAAACGGATTATAAAGGCTGAGAGGAAGGAGGGAGAAGAATGTTTTCCAAAGCAACGTTCCCTTTAATATCTCTTCTCCAGTTTTGCTAGCAAACCTGTACCTCATTCACAGGAAATTTTCTACCATTTCTAATATCTGAATCAAACAAAAGCACTAAGATTATGAGGGAATTTGATTTTTTTTTTTTGAGATGTCATCTCATAAGATAAATGCTTCTCAGCTTAGGCACACAGAACCTGGTTTACTTAATTGAGCACTGAGTTAATGGAAGCTGTGCATTGAAGACAGAGGGTGCCTTAAAAGGAACTACTGATTTATTAATTTTAACTAAGACTTCTTCACTTGGCTCTCAAAGGTTCATAGAGCAGATTACATTAAAAGTGTAGTTGTAGACTAATAACTTTGCATTTTTACCCAAGGTTGAACAGTAATCAGTGAAACAGAGCCTGGGACCACACATGGAACACCACTCATTTAAGCCAGTCTTGATGCAACCATTTGTAATTGTTGAAATCGGGCAATAAAATTCAAGTCAATATGTAACAGATTTAGTATCACATCTGAAAATACGATTCATAATGAATTTTTTTAAACAAACTGAAGAAAATAGAGAATTTAATCGCCGAGTCTTCCACAATATCCTGTAAAAAAACTTTTTAACAGAGCTGCACAATTTCATTCTGCCGTGAGTGTGTTAGGTAACAGATAGAGACAATTCATTCCACACACATGTGGTGTTTGACTGGTCATTCTAAACAGTACTGTGGATGTAGTGAAAGGACAGACTATTTGGCTGCCATCAGAGAAATGCACCCTATTATTTATTTGTTTGTTTATTGGTAGCACTGAAAGGGCCTCTCTTGTGCTGGGCAACACGAAGGCATAGCAAGACAGAATTTATGCTTAGTATTCATGTAATGATGTAGAACAAGTTTTCCTGTGACCAGTGTAAGTCACATAATGGTATTGTTGCTTCCCTGTCTTTCTAAAAGATTTACAAAGTATTGGTATTTCTATTGGTCACAAGTTAACATATCTCAAAAGACAAGCCGTTTCCAAAGGAAATGAAGCGTGTACCTCTGTTGCGAATTAATGTTTAACATCACGCCTTCAGGTCATCATTTCAAATGATCCAGCAGCAGTACTGAAATTGACTATGCTAAATTGTCCTGAAATAGAGTATATTATTCATAAGTTGCTATTAGAGTACAGAGATAAATGAAAGTTCATTTTGGTATGACAGTCAATTTGTCTTCTCCTAGATTTCTTTTCAGGCTGCTTTAGATGGAACTGCTATAGCTTCTATAGCAATGGGAAATACTGTTGCTATGCTCTACTGATCCTAGCAGTCTCTGTGGGATTCTCAAGGAACTTCAAACAACAATGTAGGTTTTACCTACACTGATGACTGGCTACTGGATCTTCACAGGGACAGCTGTGCTCCAGCCCACAGAATGAGAGTGTGCTGCAAATCATTGATGAAAGTATATCTTCCCATTACCAACACAAGCTAACAAAATCTGCAAATAAAGGGTGAAAAAAACACTCTTGAAACAATTGCTATGCCATCTGGTCATTATTTTCCTTTGTCCTAAGCACAGCAAATTTTTTTCCCCCCTCTGAGGACTTTTTTCCTGTTTGAAGCCTATTCTCAGCTCCTATACGTTTGATCATTGCTCAGATCATTGCTTGATACCTTTCTACCTGGACTATCCTTGCTTCAGGCAAACACATTCAGATGAAGAGGGGCTATGAAATTGAATTCTTTTTCTTACTGTCCTGGTTTGAGGTAAAACTGGACCAATTTTGTTCAGTAACTTCGCTTGTTAGCTGGGCCTCTTCTAACTACTGACATGAACAGCATATTGTGCAGGCAATGTTCGCTCTCTGAGTAATAAACCCACTGTTTACAGTTGATGCCCAGGCATGGTATGCAGAGAGGCTCTTGCTTATACTTATCGCTGTAACAGCCAAGGCCAACCAACTTTGTTGTTTGCCCCGTTGGAGGGTCAGAAGCGGAAAAGTGCAATGGGGTCCCACCTGCAGGGAGGAGCGGACAGGACAGGTGACCCAAAACTGACCAACAGGGTATTCCATCCCATCTGCATCATGCTCAGTATAAAAGCTGAGGGTCAGATCTCTGCTCTCTTTTTCTCTCTCTTGCTCTCTTCACTTCAATCGTCTGCCTTTGGTCCCAATCCTGAAGGCAGACCCGGAAGCCCGTTCCCGTCCGCCACTGAGTCCAGCCTGGGACTGCCCCAGTGCCAGCCGGTGTCATGATTGTCATCTTGGGAGCTTGATATGGTTTTGTATATATTTCATTATTTCCTTGTATTTTATTATTAATATCTCATTAAAGTAGTTTAGTTTCTTCTAAACTCTTAGGTATCTCTTTTCCCTCCTCTGCCTCTCTTTTTGAAGAGGGGTAGAGGGGAGCATCTGTTGGTCCCATCTGGGGTCCCCCACATCCCCAGTGGCCAATTTGGCCTAAACCACAACACTTACTGTCTCCATATCCTTCTTCCCTAGTCCCAGACTGGAGAACCTTCTGAGTGGGGGTCAGAAGGTCAGTTGGGGCATCTGTCATATTGTCGTTCTTAATAAATAGATTAAAATCAGTGTTGTTAGCAATTATTATTCCAATATCAGATCTGAAGAAGTGGCATGTTGCTCTCAGATTTCAGGATGTGTATTTCTATATTTTCATTTATTCAGCTAACAAATGCTTTTTAAAATTCATTATAGATACTTTCGGGAGTCACTGAGTCTCTTCCTTTGGACTTCTTCCATCACATCAAAGATGTGCTTAGACAGTATAGCCACCAACTTCAAACACATAGAGCGTCTAGATATTTTTGTACTGAGCTGCTGATTATTTGTTGGTCAGCTGCAGTAAGAAATTCTGAAATAGACTGTTCTATAGCTATTATCATCTTTGTTTATTAAGAAATGAGAGAAAGTTTGTCTTAAATTGAGTGCAAAGAAAACAACTTACTGGATCCAGAATGGCCTCCACACCACTGAAAGCTTATCCATCATCAAACAGGCTTAAATTAGTAATGTATCTTTGGACATGTTTTAGTGTCATCTATTGTCATTAATACATATTCTTTAGATTTACGGGCTTCAGGTTGTCATGAATGCAGGTTATGGGACATGCAAATCTTCATTTTCACTGTTTGTTGCTTGAGCAAAAAAGTAAGCCATCCACAGCACATGCAAGGCCTTTCTAATAGACATAACAGCTTGCTGTTATCAGACAATATAGCAGCCATTTTGTACCTAAGCAAACAAAAGTATTCTGACTCACTAGCACATGAAAGTGGAAGTGTTGCTCTGTCCCCACCTTTCATTTAGCTGCATGGTCCTGACCCTTTTCTTGCTCTGACTCTGGTGCTCATCAGGTATTTCCCTAATCAATTAAATTCACTAACCTGGCAAAATACTAGCTCTTTTTTGCTGTGTTCCTTTTTCACCAGATTAGTGAACTGAATTATCTAGTGCTTACCTCTGGTGCTAGTTGGAATGATGCATAAGGAACCTGCAAGGAGTGCATAGTTGGGATGTGACATAGAAGGAGATGGAGGAGAAACAGAAAATTTGGCAGCAAGGAGCAGGTTATTGGATTGACCTGTCTTACTATGTGAAATTGCATCCCAGAAATCCAGCTATGGCAGAATGCAGTTGTCTGTGAAATTTGCTACAAAATGTAGAAATAGCCTTTCAATTCTGAGTGGTATGGAAGATACCCTATCTTTTGCTTACATTTTAAAAATCATCTTCATGTAAAGCCATTTGCGAATCACAAAAATTCTACAGGCTCTGCTTAGGAGAGATTCTGCTTTAGGATCGTATTTGGAAACATTTTTCTGCCCTGTTTTACGTGTTTCTTCCAAATCTTTGAGAGCAAGGGTGATTTTTGAATGTCAAATACAGTACAGCAATACTTATTTTAATAGGTACATTTTGTGAAAAACAAAACATGGCTTCAAGAGGGCCAAGAAAGCCAATAGCACCCTGGCTTGTATCAGAAATAGTGTGGCCAGCAGGACTAGGGAAGTGATTGTCCCCCTGGACTTGGCACTGGTGAGGTTGCACCTTGAATACTGTTTTTAGTTTTGAGCCCCTCACTACAAGAAAGACATTGAGATTCTGGAGTGTGTCCAGAGAAGGGCAATAAAGCTGGTGAGGGGTCTGGGGGACAAGTCTTACGAGGAGTGGCTGAGGGAACTGGGGATGTTTAGCCTGGAGAAAGGGAGGCTGAGGGGAGACCTTATCGCTCTCTACGACTACTTGAAAGGAGGTTGTAGACAGGTGGGTGTGGGTCTCTTCTCCTAAGTAACAAGTGATAAAACGAGAGGAAATGGCCTCAAGTTGCACCAGGGGAGGTTTAAAATGGATACTAGGAAAAATTTCTTCACTGAAAGGATTGTCAAGCACTGGAACAGGCTGCTCCGGGAAGTGGTGGAGTCACAATCCCTGGAGGTATTCCAAAAGATGTGTAGACATGGTGTTTAGGGACATGGGTTAGTGGTGGACTTGGTAGTGATAGGTTAACAGTTGGACTCATTGATCTTAGGTCTTTTCCAACCTAAATGATTCTATAAATTTATCTCAGTTCTTTCTATGAAACAGCCAATAATCATATATTTGATTCCAGAGGTAGTAACCCAAGTAAAGGGGAAGGTGAAATCTAAACCTAATATAGCTCTTTTGAACAGTGTGGATCCTCAGCAGCTGATGTACACGGGAAGACTGTATTACCGGGAGGTAAAACTGAGACTGTTTGTGTGCTCTAGAAAAAAAACAGGCAAAGAAAACAAATAGCACTAATTAAATCATCGCCTGCAGAGTTCTAAGGAGGCATGGAATTTTACAGTAGTTAAAGGAAGTGTGGTAAAGAATGTTTGACATCAGGTTGGATGTACTTTATAAGCAAAGAAGATAATATAACTTGGTTTGTGAGAAGGATGGCATAACATCTAAATATAAAGTGTGACAGATTTACTCGCCCTGGAACTGCTGTCTCTTAATCTAAACAAGGTTTCAGTAGATCTTTATCCTTAAATTAAACCAACTGTGTTCCATGCTGTTTACTCTATGTGATTTATTGGGCAGATGGAATGGGGGAAGCACAGACAAGATCACAAGACCAAAGTTCTGTTGTTTGACTTGGAAGAATCATTGATGCACTTCATCTTTATCTTGTTGTGGAATATATTTGGGATTTTTCCAGAGCACTTGAGTGATTCAGGAACACAAACCTCACTGATAGTCAGTACTCCTAACATAAGTTCTTCTAAAAATCCCCCTGGGAATCCACACATACATATATGTATTTTTATATGCATAGATACCTAAATGGGTTATTACAGAAATTAATTTATTGTCAATCTACAAGAATAAAAATTTATTACAAAACATATAAAAATAATCAAATTTACCTGCATGATTAAATCTGACAGAACCAGAGTTTGGGGAAGTTTAAATCTGTACTGAGATTACTATGCATCTGGTTATGTGTGCACTCGTATATGTATACATGTGAGGTCTTTGCATACATGCATAACTTTGGGTCCATTGGTCTCCCAAGCCTCTTTCATGCTTTTTAAGTAAGCAGGTTAAATATGTTACATTTAAACGTACTGGGCTTCCTTCACTTTCAGTTGGTGTTTATCCAGGAGGTAAAAATGGAATCTGACATCTGCAAACAAATCTACTAAGAAAAAATAGATTTTCATATATTTGGAGATGCATAAAAAAATGGCATACAGGTGGATGGATCTGGCAGTATTTTAATTGAAGCTGATGACTGCATTTACGATCACCGTCTGAAAAAAAATGCTTTCTGGATGTTTGTTGCAAGAATTTTGGATTTAATAAAAAAAACCCAACTTACTGTGATATTGAAACGATGACTAGTGGTGACAGTCAGCCATTTCAAAGAAGTTATGTGTCTCAATTAGACTTTGTGTGAGCTTTTGAGTTTTCTCTACCTTTTTTGTTCAAAACTTTGTCATTAACAGAAGTTAGGAAGTACTGCACATCAATTTGCCCTCCTTTCCAGTCTGCTAATTATCTTTTTTAGACAAATATCCATGACCTAAATTTGGTAAACATCCTTATAACACAGAAATTTGTAGTCATACTATGGACTTAGTTATTTATTTTGACTCTCTTCTTCTTTTGCTTTTATCTGACAAATAATTGCATTCCTCTTCTGAAGCACCTCACAGAGTATATTGTCCAAGCTGGTACTGGGGAGGTAGGCAAGGAAGCAGGTACTGTTGTGCCACTCAGAAATGGTACATGCAGGAACAAGAAAATTAGAAATAACAAAGACCTTACCTGGGCAGTGGTGGCATGTGCAGTCACATGGGCAATGAAGTGCTAATGTCACCTGAGAGAGAGACACTGAATGCCAGTGCAGTGCTCCCTAGATAGCCTGTAACTAAGTGAGCAAATATTTGTGGGATAAGTTCCTCTCAAATTAATGTTCAAACCAGATGTCAAATTTGAATGAAAACACCTGAAACAAGTAAACTGAAAATATGACAAGTCTCCACACAAACTCCTGGTCCTGCTATAATACAGATATAAACAATGTTCCTGGAAATTTCTTGTTGAAGGAGCCATGAATGATACAAGATGGTGAGTCTTATCTACCTGTTTTCAATTAAGATCCACTGCATCAGCTTGAATGATCCTCTGGCCACATAATAAACAACCAGTATTGGTATCTCATTTCATAATGTGATATACAGGTGCCAAATTTATCAGTCACTTCTTAAAGGAATGGAAGAAACTGAAATAAATTTGGACAGATAGCACGACTTCAGTGTGAAATACTAGGAAGTCAGCTTCAGTAGTTTGCGAAAGCAGCTTTATTTGTGAAGAACATGGGTGGCTGTTTCTTTTCATTTGATGTTTTTGGGAACTTCAGTGTGTCTTTTTTATGGGTTAGGTGCATCAGAGGTGATACTATTACAAGGGACAAATAACTGAAAATACGAAGGTAATCAACAGTGATGGGCAGAAAGTTGCTAGTTTTCTCTTGGCAAGGTGAATCATAGAATAGTTTGGGTTAGAAGGAACCTTTAAATGTCACCTAGTTCAACACCCCTGCCATGCGCAGGGACATCTTCAACCAGATCAGGTTGCTCAGAGCCTTGTCCAACCTGACCTTGAATGACCTTGCCTTTTCAAGTCCTTTGGCCTTTAACTTGGTTCCTGCTGTTCATATCTGTAAAATGGAAAAGCATCTACCAGTGTCAAGTAGTTTTATAAAATGTAACATGTGGCTGTAAAATTATTTTAAGGTTAAGAATACCGGAATTACATTTTCCAGAGCTATAGAGAAAGAAAGTCCTTAAATACATTCAGAACAGAGTGATAAGCACTGTTACAAACATTTGTCAATTATTCTGTGCATTTTGATCATGCCTCCATAGTGTGTGGTTTGTATAGAGTGAATGACTAGCCATTCTTGAAGACATATTTGTCAATTAAAATAAAATTTCATATAAAAATGGACATAAAATGAATTTAAAGGTAACTCACTGAAATGAGAACCGTCATCCGGACCATAAGCTTTTCAAGCTGCCAACTTCCTCAAGTAGGATGTCCCAGCTAAAAAGAAAACAAAGGTAGAAACTCCAGTCTTTTCTGAAACAAGAGAAGAAGCAAATTCTTCTGTGAGGATCATCCCTAAGGATGTCTTCTCCTATGCTCCTAAAGTTGGTAGCTTAGGGTTTCTAGCATTGCAACTCTCAAATGAAAGGAAATACCAATAAAAAACCATTTCATTTTATAGGTTACTTTAGTTTTAATTGAAAGATCATTCTTTTGTACTCAAAAGTGGAAGAATCACTTTGTTAAGCTGACAGTTTTTACTACAGCAAAGACGGTTTCTCAATTTCTTTTAAGAGTAAATTAAATCACAAGGAAATCAATATCTGCAATAAGAAAACAGTGCAATTTTCAGGGCTGCTGAACAACTTAAGGACTTGAGACATTTTCCAGTTGTTTAAAAAAATGTTTAAACTATTTTTAACAGAATATAAATAATGCTATATGCTACGAATTCCTACAAGTAAGCTACAACCTATGCTACAAGAGAGGACACAAAAATACTAAGAGTCCTTACTAGTTTTGTTTAGGTAAATAATTCTATCCTGACTTCAAATCCATTAGTTAGTTTAATTCTGAGCAGGCAGGTAGAACGTTGTACCTTACTTGCCTATTTTAGCTAGCCATAGCCATTTCTAGGGCTTCACAGAACGATGCTGAGAGACATACGAAGAGTGAGTATTTTTCTTCTAAGTTCTTACCCTAACAAATGAAACTCTGAAACACGGAGTTAGTAGAAGTACAGTACAATTAGGTCTGCATGTTCAGTTCATTATTTTTCCATTAGTCCTGCATCAGTTCTTTCCCAACACCTCTCCAACTTTGCTTCTGCTGCTGTCAGGATTCTTCACCAACCTTATGCTTCTGAGCCTGATGAGGAAGAGCTGTAGCAGGGTCCTTGTCTACTTTGCCATGCTGTGTGCTGTAGAGAAAGGAAGAAGCATAGACATTCAACTTAAAGGAAATGAGGACAAAAGAATGAAATGCAGCCCCTTTGAACTACTGAGTTCTTTGTTTTTCTGTCTTCTATTCTGTAAGACTGATGTTAATATCATGAGGAGAAAAAGAGAAAATTTTGGTGGTTCCCCAAAACATTCTACTTGGATACCTGCTCCCAAAGTAGAGGAATTAAAGTGTCTGCTCTGGTTCCCCTAGCATGGTTGAAACTTATGAGAGGGACTGAAAGGTTCTCTGTTGTTCCTAGAGAGGTATCAGGTGCAGCTAAATTTGTTTCTGGGGGAAAAGCTACTAAACCTGCTGCCACAGATTCCATTGATACTGAATAGTTTAAAGGTCTCTTCTACTGCCCTAGTTTAGAATAGGATCTTGAAAGCTGGCAACTGAGAAATCATAAAAGCCGTCTTCCAGCAGTCCTGATACTGTGGTGCAGTTTCTAACAGGACACATGAAACTTGTGAATGATGGAGATTGTCAGAAAGAATGTTCACAATCTATGTGCTTGGTGTCCTCTTTGCTATGCAGAAACAAGACTTCCACTGGTGCCTAGTGGCTGTCTGGCTACTGATTTGTCTTTAAGCACAACTAGATGAGGTTCATGCTATAGACCTGTATAAACAGGTGCATGGATGGACCACAAGGAAGCAAAGTCCCTCCCACTGTAAGAGAAAATCAGGTTCATGACCACCTAAGGAACCTGAACATACAGAAATCTACGGGACCTGACAAGATGCATCCCAGAGTCCTGAGGGAATTGGCTGATGTAGTTGCCAAGCCACTCTCCATGATATTTGGAAAGTCATGGCAGTCAGGTGAAGTCCCCAGTGACTGGAAAAAGGGAAACATTGCACCCATTTTTAAAAAGGGTAGAAAGGAGGAGGACCCTGGGAACTACCGACCTGTCAGGCTCACCTCTGTGCCTGGGAAGATCATGGAACAGATCCTCCTTGAAGCTATGATAAGGCACATGGAGGGCAGGCAGGTGATTCGAGACAGCCAGTGTGGCTCTACCAAGGGCAAGTCCTTCCTGATCAACCTGGTGGCCTTCTATGATGGAGTGACTACATCAGTGGACAAGGGAAGAGCTATGGATGTCATCTATCTGGAATTCTGTAAGGTCTTTGACACGATCCCCCACAACATCCTTCTCTCTAAATTGGAGATACGGATTTGATGAGTGGACTGTTAGGTGGATGAGGAATTGGTTGAATGGTCGCATGCAGAGGGTAGTGGTCAATGGCTCAATGTCCCGATGATCAGATGACAAGTGGTGTCCCTCAGGGGTCCATACTGGGACCAGTAGTGTTTAATATCTTCATCCATGACATAGACAGTGGGGTCAAGTGCACCCTCAGCAAGTTTGCAGATGACACCAAGCTGAGTGGTGCTGTTGACCCACCTGAGGGACAGGGTGCCATCCAGAGGGACCTGGACAAGCTTGAGAAGTGGGCCCATATGAACCTCATGAGGTTCAATAAGGCCAAGTGCAGGGTCCTGCAGCTGTGTCAGGGCAGCCCCCAGTATCAATACAGGCTGGGGGATGAAGGGATTGAGAGCAGCCCTGCCAAGAGGATTTGGAGGTACTGGAGGATGAAAAGCTGGACATGAGCTGACAGTGTGCCCTCGCAACCCAGAAAGACAACCATATCCTGGGCTGCATCAAAAGAAGCATGGCCAGCAGGTTGAGGGAGGTGATTCTGCCCCTCTACCCGGCTCTTGTGAGACCCCACCTGGAGTACTGCATCCAGCTCTGGAGTCCTCAGCACAGGAAAGACATGGACCTGTTGGAGCGTGTCCAGAGGAGGACCACAAAAATTATCAGAAGGATGGAGTACCTCTCCTATGAGGACAGGCTGAGAGAGTTGGGGTTGTTCAGCCTGGAGAAGAGAAGGCTCTGGGGAGACCTTCAGTACTTAAAGGGGGCTTCTAAGAAAGACGGAGACAAACTTTAGCAGAGCCTGTTGTGATAGGACAAGGGGTAATGGTTTTAAACTAAAAGAGGGTAGATTTAGACTAGATGTAAGGAATAAATTTTTCACTATGAGGGTGATGAGACACTGGAACATGTTGCCCAGGGGGGTGATAGATGCTCCATCCCTGGAAACATTCACGGTCAGGTTGGACGGGGCTCTGAGCAACCTGATCTAGTTGAAGATGTCCCTGCCCATGGCAGGAGTGTTGGACTAGATGACCTTTAAAGGTCCCTTCCAACCCAAACTATTCTATGATTTTATGAAACAGATGTCTGAGTTTGCAGAGATAAGGGATCAGTAGTTAAGTAAGGATATGTTATCTGTCCTTGCTTCTGATATTTCCCATTTTTAAAATGTCACCTGTCTGATCATCAGCACTTAGTTTTACAAGGTCTGTGCTTTGACAGAGGACAGGCAATGAAAGACTATTACCTTGTGCTTTGGAGCTCCAACCCAGGGTAAATATATTGCACTTCTGGACTCCTTAAGATGATGTTGGTGTCTTTATTGTAATTGATGCACAATAGAATAGCAAATCAAGGTTGTACATGTAAATTTAGCTCTTGCAGTTGATAATCTTTTTGAATTCTTGGCTTTAATATACAGTCTTTAACATTCATTTAACACTTCAGTGTGATCGTATAGCAAATAATTAAGAACTAGAGTTAGTTTTGCACTAGTGTAGGACAACTTATTTTCTTGATTTAGATGTATTTAAATGTATTTTAAAACAAGTGCAAATATTGAATTAATCATTATGTAAAATTAGCTGAATTTCAGAAAAAATAGGTTATCTCTCAAATAAAGTCTGAATTAGAAATAGCCAAGCCCATTTAAACCATCAGTTTATTTGCCTTTTAATTAGCAGCATTATGTTCCTAATTAAAACTATAATTGGTTATCATCCTGCTTGCTAGAGATACTTTTAAAGTCCAAGTCTCAATTCAATATTTCTCATTTTTGCTTTCTTTTCTTCCATAGTAGGGAGTAGAGAAAACTAGTATTGTCTATAGTTCCAGCAATCATTATACTGGAAAGTCTGTCAGTATGCCATGAAGCTATGAATGGCTATTAGGAATGAGGGTAAGCCTGGTATCAAGGACATAGAAGATCAAGTTTAATCTGCCCATTTTGCTGCTTGTGAAATAATTAAGTGTCTTGAATGATACCAAAAAAAGGCTTACCTAAACTAGATAGTTTGAGAATTTGATCCTAAGTATTTTCAAGCTGCTTGAAGAATCAGCAGAACCTTTTGGAAGGAGCAGACTTGTGCAAGCATCTTCCAGTTAAAAAAAAAATAGGAAAACCTTGCAGTTCACACCTACAAACTTTCTTAAATGCATATTTAGAAAATTTCTTATTCATCTACCAACTGCAAGACCAACTACAATGCTATAAAGTGAGTATTTTTATACTACCCATGGAAATGATGTTGTCTCTTTTTTTAGTTCTAGTCAATCTATGGTTATATAATAATAGTATGTTTTCCCTGGAGCTTTGTTGTCACTGCTCATTGCAGTTATTATTCAGACATGATTCTGGAAATGTAGACAGGGTATTTTTATCAACAGAATCTTGTAAAATTATCTTTTAAAGAGAAATTGAGCTGTAAATCTTCGTGTCAGATTCAAGCTCATAAGCATATAGGATCTCTCAGGGGGCTTTTTTATTGCAACAATTGTATTCATCAACAATCTGTATACAGTTAGTTATAGGGGTTCACAGATCTCTTCCTAGAATTTCTGCTGTAACTTTATATCCTCCTGATATGCATAAGTAGCTATACTTATTTTTTCTTCTGGTGGAAATTATGTTGAATTTGTCAAATTTGTACATCTTGCTCTTTCACTAAGTTTGTTTAGGTCTGTTTAAAGATCTTCTCTTAGCTTGCTAAACCAAATGATTTTGTCACATGTTTAACTCTTTAGGTCTTTAACAGATTAAGAAATATAGCAAACTTTATCAGATGTACACTGGAACATTGTGACTTCAGCCTAAGTGCCATTGCTTTTGGTGACACTGTGTTCAGAATGTCAAAATAACTATTGAAAGTAGACTGTGCTCCCCTATCTCCCATTCATTTTTTTAAATGCTTTTTAATTTCTTGAAGATCCTACTGGGAATTTTTGAATTCTGTTAGAATTCAGTTTTTTCGTTTAGTGACAGTTAATCATACCCTTTTTTCCCTACTATAATTTTTAATCAATGGAGGTATTTTCTCCTATTCTGTGTCTCTTCAGTTTCTGCATTGCTTTCTGGTTAAGGACCCTGTCTGCAGCCTTTTGACAACTGTGGAAATAGTTGTCCAGTTTTATGACATTTTAGAAGGCCAAGCAGTACCAAGAGGTCAATATCAGATCAACTTTTGGGGAGAAATTATTGTTATTTTTTAGGGAAGAATGATTAGACTAAATTCTTTATTGATATATTTCTTATTTTAATTTTAAAAAGTTTGCAAGGTGCCCGTGTAAGATTTACTTGTTTGTAATTTCCCAGATCATCTCAAGTAGCTTTTAAAAGTATGTATGATTGTCCATGCAGTTTTGGGGGGAAGAGATGTTGCCAGCATCCATTCTGCTTCACTCCTATGCTCCTTCCAAAACAAGATGTAAATATAATCTGAACCTACTAGTAATTTACTTAGGACATTCGCTGCTGTTTTCTGAACCTATGTTTCTGATATTACCTAACACACACACACAAAAAAAAGGAGTGTACATGAAGGATCCTTTGCCAATACACTCTGTTAAAAGCTGAATCAAAGAAATAATAATAAGTTTTTTAATATTCTTGTTTGATTGCTTTCTTCAGCCCTCCTTTAGGAGATTCACCAAGTTTTGTTGTAGTTGTTATTGTTTTGTAAGCTTGCCATTTCCAGTGTGATCAAAACATTTCACATTTTGTTTTTTTCCTTTACCTCTCTTGATACTCTGGACACTAGTGTAAATCTAGAGCAACTCTTTTGAGTTGAATGTGGTTATTCCAGACAGATGTTGTACTTCCCACCTCCACATAGCTTGACTGCATTTTCCCCCAGGTTTTATTCTCCACATTAAAATAAAATAAAATGTTTGAATAAGAACATATATTTGCTTTTTATGGTAATGGGCAAACAGTTATATTAAAAATTGGTTTTGCAAAAAGAAGTTTGGACTGTTAGCCCAGCTACTATTCTTATACTCATAAAATCTCCATTGTAAATATTTTATTCTACCTTTTGCAGGAAAAATGGCATCCATATTGGTCTCATCATGTTTAATAGGTAACATAGCCTTTACTTGAAGTCAATTTGGGCTTCCAGGGACTTTTAAAACTAAGAAAATATCTCTTATTAACCAATGCCTATGGGTGTAACACCAAGCAAAGTGCAGGGAATCATATAGTTCTGTTGGATCTCAGTCATTTTTTTTTAAAAAGGAACTTTAAACACTCTTGGTAAGCGTTGCATGTAAAGGAAGACAGACTTCATTAGTTTTTAATGCTTCCATTTTGCATTTGCAGGTTTGCACTGACTTTCAAATAGAGTGGTTCTAAATCAGTATTTTCTAATCTATACTGATATGAATTAAAATTACAAAAAGCAACAGTATAGAATCGGGAAGACACCTTTAATCACCAAGTATCAAAATGATTAAAGTGAATGTTGTTAGAGCTCTCTCAGTTATACTGATAAAGAAACTGAGGCACTGAGTGGTAAAGTGATTTGACCCAGTCTTTAATGAGAGGTGGTTAAAGAGCATAGATGCTTTCATTTCTATGCTGGCACTTCAGCCACAAGCTGTTTAATCCAATGGCATTTAGCCTGCAAGCTTGTGTGCATGTTTCTGATCATACTCTTATGTGTTGTCTTCCAGATCACAAAGAATTCAGGACTGATTCCCTTACTCTTTTGCATTGTGCTGCTGTAATAGCAATCTAATAGTGTAATGTGTTAAGGATAAGTCAAGTACATCCTCCTATATCTTATTTTCCCCATATACTTTACTGTTGCTGAGGCTTGATCCATAGGTTTCAGATTACATATTACAGTCATTGAATGGCATATGTGGCATACATGGAAATTGTTCTCAGAGTCAGGTTTTGAGCACTGATGGCATACACAGGCTTTTTTTTTACTGCTCTGCTGCACACAGAAATACTATATGAAATCCTGGGGTAAATAGATTCAGTGTCCACGTTCCTCAAATGTAAGAAGTGGTTGTAAAAATTTCATTTCACGTATGTGTGCCACTGTGTGTTATTTTAGTTCCTGTCTGAAGTGAGGACAAAGGAAACAGTATACACACAAAGAGAAAAGAAAAGAAGTTAGTCTTGGCAGTTTTATACTTCCAGATTGCATTTGCATTTGGCGGGTGAGGAATCTGGGAAAATGCTGTGCAATATGGCCACCTGTCAGGAAAATTACCACCTGCCTCCAGTCTTGATCGTAGTTGTTCAGAGCATTAACAGAACAGAAAAACAGTAGTATTCCTCTAAGTGAAAACAGTTGATGGGTTGATCTTTTTTAATATGGTTACAAACTATTTATTACCCAGGTAATAAAACACTGAATAAATTATTTGTACTGTGGATCAGAATATCAAAGTCTCGGTCAGACAGAACTGGCTCTTGATATCTATCTGTATGTTAGTTTATAGGTTCTGTAAGCCTGCGTATTAAAAAGCTCTGTTTAAATTTCTCTTTTATCTCACTAACGCTCCTTTCATTTCAGTCATTGTGGCAAATTTTAATCACTATTGCTTATGGGTTCAAGCAACTACCAACCTTATCATCCATACTGTAGAGTCCCATTGTTGGTTTCTCTTACCACCTTTCTCCCAAACAGGGAATGGGAAGCTTCCAGGTTCTCCTTTGTCACTTCTTCCCTGGCTTTTCTCTCTGAAGGATGAGGCAGGGTTAAGCATTGAACAATCACTGAAGTTATGAATTGCATATATGAGGACCTTAGTCCTCAGTAGCACATTGCTACTACTACCATAGCCACTCAAGGTCCTTACTGTGAATCACTTCTTATAGGAAAAACTTTCACTGGCAAGTCCTCTTCCTCTTTCTTGTCTCCAGCTGTGTTTTATTACTAATTTCAATCACTTGGGCAACCTTCCCTGCCACTAAATCACATAAAGCTATCAGGTACTCCACATCTTGCAATCCTGAAATGCTGCTTCTATTCTTCTGCACTCTCATGTTCCGCAAAACTTTAGGAAACCAGTAGGTGTTTTTTTGTAGCTCTACATGTGTAATGTTTGTCATACCTCCTGGACTGGAAGCCTGGCATTGTCCTTCTGGCTATTCCCCTGAGATCTAACAAGAGAGGATAATCAGGAGAGAGGGAAGCTGAAACAACTTCATCTCAGGGTGAGGACACAGTCTTCCCAAAGTCTTCCGCTGTAGAATACTGTCCTGCTATTGCAGGAAAATATAGTATTCAGTTTCATCATTTTCAGACTACCTTTCTCCATATAACGTGATATTTCTGCTATTTCACAAATCTGTAGCCACTTCCCTGCATCCTGTCAGTATCAGCAGATACCCACATTAAAGCTGTTTTAGCAAATCCAGGAGTCCTTTACTCCTACCTGCCTAGTACTCCTCTGCATGTTACTATACAAGTTTCTCAGGTCTGATAATTGCCTTTCATTCTACAGTGTCTCAGAGGTTCTCAATATACCCAGTGAAACTTACCCCATATGTTCATCCTCAAGAGCTGCCAGGTTTTGCAGAGCTGTGACCTTCTTTTGCGACTGTTTGCAGCAGGGTATATTGACCATATACACTGATATTTGTAGCTGAACACAAAGTCTGTGCAGGTATACTAAATAACTCAATAAATAATTTGTGTTAAATATAGAACTTGAGGATTTGATGGTCATAAAGTAAGGGGACAATTTCTTCTTCTTCTTGCAATTGAAGACTATTCCAGTGACAGCTATAGCTAACAATGGAACATTAAAAAAAAAAAAAAGTAGTACTGTTTTTAACTTCTTTTAATGCAATTGGATCAGTTGAAAGGAGAAAGAGAATAAACATCATCTGACTTGGACTGTTCTCTGAATTCATCAGCAAGTCCCCAGAGGTTGTTTTAATACTCTTGCATTTTCAAGTATGTTTTTTTCCAGTCTTTATAAAAACTTTGAAGCTTCTTGGGGCGTAGCACCGCTGAAGGCTCCACCAGCTGTGGGCATGCCTAAGGTGGGTCCCTGGAGTACAATTGTGGTAGAAAAGAACTCAGTGAATGAACTCATATTCTACCTGAGAATGTGAGTACATGTTGGGAGCTCAGCCCATACATATCGTCATGCTGCTGCAGATAACATTATTACAATACCTGAGCTTTGTGAGCTCATTGTGAATTACCTGTCTGAACTGTAGTCACATCTTTGCTGGCTGTATGATTGTCTTTTTGTAACTAGAGGATGCAATCTTTTCATACTTTACAGTAACTCATAAATGTTTAAGACAGCTTTTGAGCAATTAGTGCTGCTTCTGCTCTAGAAGTTATGAATTTGTTATGTGCAATGATTTTCATAATGTGTCACCTTAATTGATTTCAGTCAGTTTGGCAAAGAAAAGCAGCAAAACTGAAAACATGTAAGATTGCAGTTTTCTAGTTGCATGAATAATGTGCAATATGAATTCCAATCTATTTTCATGAGAAAAAAAACCCAAATGGCTTATTCCACTCTATTCTTAGCCTGGAAATATGCTGACACATCTAATTCATCGTAAGTACTTTACACGTGAGTTACCTTGGTTAGCGGCTCACTGGGTCCCCACACTTGTGCTTCGTATTTATGAAGTGACTTTACACTTGAATGCAATTTGTTTCATAATGCTTAAAGACAAATATAAACCTTTACAGCTAGTAAAATGTGAAAAAAAATCTCTTAGGCTAGAAATCTCTTTTTCTACAAGTGTTTTTTTTTTTTTCCTTCAAAGATGTAGCCATTGTGTATTTCTTACTCATCCCTTGTGCATGACCTGTCAGACTGAAGTGGCTTGTGGAGAGGAAAGGCAGTCCCAAGATAAAATACTAGGAGCAACACTAGAAGAATTTTGATGGAGATTTATTTTTAAAAATACACATCAAAAAGCTATTTAAGGCAATGATTTCTTGACTTGTGACCATGGGCAAATATTTTTTTCAGAACAATTTGGAAAATACATCATCTTTTTTATCTGTAATCATTCTCCTCTTGGAATGTAATCATGCGTACTTGATATACTTCCTGGAAATCTTGAGGATTCATGCCGTAGTGAGTTCTTGGGTTGCAGCTGAGGTTGGTTGTTTGACCTTCCTAGAGAAGGTCACCTGCCAAGGCTAGGAGCCACCTGGGTAACTGGAAGTGCTGAGCTGTGCTGCATACATGAACTGGACAGACAAGAATTAAGGAAAAGCAGTGCTGCAGTTCCTGGGACTGTCCTTTCCACGACCACTTTCTCTTATTAGATCTTCTCCATTTTACCTTTTTATTCTTTTTTTCCCCTTTGTGTTGGGGAGAAGCTTAAGAGGGATCTGTTTCTAGTACCTCCACAGGGAAGGTCAGAAAAAAGCACTGAAATCATGAAATTATTTCACTTTAGTAAGTGCCTAAGAATATGCAGATCCAGTTCTTGTGTCCTGTAACTGGATTTCCTTAACAATGCCTATTTCAGAATTCTGGATCAAAATAACTCAGGATAAGCAATTTTTAAATGTAATCCAGAGCATACTGTGCCAGAGTGAATATTCAAATTTTGAAATGTTCTCCTAGATGTCTGCTTGGTTCACCTGGTACAAAGCTGGAATTCCAGTTGTTTGGATTAACTTAAACTGAAAGTTGCAGAAGAAAAGAAAACCTTGCAGCAAAAAATGTGTTCTCCACTTTGCTGCTTTAATGTGTTCAGAGCCAACTCACACATTAAATAATAAGTCACTTTTGATTTGAACACTTCAAGATATTTTTTCTTTTTTAAGAGTCTTCAGCCATTCAAATTTGTGTGACTGGTTATATATTTGCCTAAAGCTTCAGATCTCTCTCCGTCATCCATGAGCTCAGTGAGCTTTGCTCGAAGTTCTAATCACATTATTAGTTTTATTGTATTGGTAGGGTGAATGACTGGAAACCTCTTTGTTGAAACTGTTCTACAAAAAAAACTTTTTTTTTTTTCTGTGCTGATACAAATAGTGCAAAGAATAAGAAAAAAGGGTTATTTTTCTGTTTGCATACTCTCCAAGTACTACATACTCTGCAAGTATTAATTTGCAGTCTTTTCCTTTGTAAAATACCATTAGAAATAGGAAGTAAGATTAATATAGAATCACTTGCTCATTGCTTTTACTTGCTGACTTTTTGCTTTAATATACACTGATATCAAGTATGACAGTTCCACTTTTGATTGTCACATAGTAATTTAATACTACTGTAGTTCCAAAATCTGCAAAATTAAATTAGAAACAAAAATGCCAAAGAGAAGTTAAATATAATATAGAAAGTAGTGGGAAAACCCGCCAAAGTATTGTAGGCTGTAACACTATTTTAGAACCTGGATGCCTTGTGTTAGGTTTCTAGTCTATTTAGGTAGATAACAATGGGTTACTTTTTTTCCGAAGCCAACCAATCTAATATAATTTAATTTCATAAGATTTTTAAAATAATGAACACCCAGAAAAATGAAGCATTTTCTCTCTTTTTTTTTTAATCTGTTTTTGGATTTGAGAAGTTCAGGACTAAAAGATGAAAAAAGTTGGAATATAATATTTAACATAATCTCAAAGGGTGCAGCTGCACAATTGATTTAAACTAATCTGCATGTGTTCCTACTCTGAGGACTGGTTCCACTCAGTACCCTTCACCACCAACCAGTATTCCCATCCCGCCCTCTTGCTGCCTGGTGAGCCAGATCTGGGAACTGGAAAATAAGATCTGGGAGGAAGGAGTTGTTTTGTCTTTTGTTGTGGAGCTGCTTTCCAGCACAAATGGTTCCCTGTTGTGCTTGTTTAGCAGTGGAATGAGCCATAGTATCAGCACAAGGGAGATGGGAGTGTTCAGCCAAGGACAGCAGTGAGAAAGTCAGAAGCATCCCTTTTGTTGATAGCATGGACTTAAATTTTTTTAGGCCAATCATGAAACCACCCAGTAGGTGATTACCTTTACTATTTAACATTTGATGTTATGAATGAACTGAAGGTATTAGCTAGATTGATTTTCAGTTTGTCAGGCATCTTGCAAACATGGTTTACCATTAAAAAGACAAGCTAAAGCAGAAAGATCAGACAAACAAGCAGGATGGAGTCAGGTCACAGAGTTCCAAATATAATAAGGTGTTTCAAAAGACTGAGTACAATTATATAACTAACCGGCTAGATTTTATTAACATATCTGTTGGTCACTGAAAACTGCAAAATTCAATGAGGAGCATCTCTGTTTTCAGCAGCTTCTCTTGGGATGTAGGATGGCTATTTAATCAGAATTTCCACATATAAGGCCTTGTCTCAACAATTATATTTTTTATTTCAGAAGGTTATCTATACAAGTAGTACAAAATTCCAAATAGATTTGCACCATCATCTTCAAAAGAGTGATGTCTGCATGAGCTACCTAGTTAATTAGTTTTAAATGATACCATAGTTGTAAGCTTTAACTTTCTCATTCAGATGTTATGGGAAAATGTGACTGTGCCCTTCCTAACTTTGACGGTAATTATATAAATATTTTTAATCACATGTTTGCTTTATATTGTTTTAATCCCATCAGATAATAGAGGTGATCCAAAAACTCCAATGTAACTCTTAATCCATAATTTTAATATTTGTATGAGTCTAATTTCTATCCTCCTCTCCCTTCACCCTTTCATTTCCCAGTACTTTGAGGAATTGTCATGGACTTCAAACCATCAACGTTTTGCAGTCTACTACCATAAGTGAACTACTGTTGACATCATTCCTGAATCAGTTAAAAGCAGGTTCCCACAGGGCAAATATTGCATGTGTACAAATTGTTTACAGCTTCTGTGTGGTCAGTGTTGATAATAAAAGTAGAAAAAAGGTCCTGGGAAGTAAGCCATGCAGAGATTTGCTCTTTAATTTTGACAGTATATTGGCTGCTGCATGATCTTCATGAAGGCTAGAAATATAAAGTGCAGTTCTTTTTAAAAAATCAGTGGCTGAGACAGATGCTCTTTAGAATGAAATGTAATGATATGTGGCATTCAAGTAGTCAAAATGTTTTTTCATATGTCAACCTATTCCTTATCTTACTCTATTTAGCTAATTTTGTCAGATCTTATTGTATCAATAACTGATAGCTTGTCATGGAATAGCGAAGAGTGTTATGACTCTGTCTTTGCTCTGTCCCTTTTCCTTTACTTTCACTGTTCTCTATCTCTAAGTGAACACTTTGCTTTTGTGAGAATGATTTTATGCGTAAGAATCTGTTTTTCACTGAGTGGCTGAGTTTTAGAATGTTTTGTAACATCCAGATGTCACTCTTTGAGCTTCTGTTCCTTTTATTTCCATGTTGCAGTTTCTTATTGCTGATGGAAATCTTTTATATATAGATATCAAGTTCTCAGTCAAAGTACTTTTTTAATTTATATAAAAGCAGGTGTGTTTCATCAGTCAGGCATAATTTTACAGTTTAACAAATATTAGAAACCAAACAATATGCGTGTAGCAGTTGTACAGTATACATGTACATTATACAAAACAATAGACATGGAAAAATACACATGGAATGGAGCAAATACTATGAGACCTTTAACGTCCAAATTAGCTTAAATTAAAAAATGCTGTATGTTGAAGCAATATTCAAGTCTTGTTTCTTAAGCACTAAAAGGTTGCTGAACCCAAATAGTTGAAAGGTATTAAATTACCTATATTATGCTTCAGGTGACTGTACCAGGGAGCTTGCTGAGTACATGCCCTTGCATCCTCACAAGCAGAAAAGACCTCAGCCAATTTGTATGCTAGATGTTGCCCTCTGGACTGTAAAGATAGACGAGATATATGGGGGTAAATCAGAACACATTCAGGATAAACATCCATCATACTTCAGGATTTTCCTGGAGCCAGGGAAAGTTTTTGCCATCTATACTTATTTTTGAAAGCTTGAGCAGGCTACATAGTTATCCCACTGACCTTATTCGGTCTTGCAAAAGGATGCCACAGTCCTTAGGTCCTTAAACAATTCTTTTAGCATTCATAGAAGCAAATACTTCAAGATTTATTTTTTTTTTTAACATCTAGACCCAGAGCATTCTTAGCTTGCCTTTTTTTTTTAGTCATAGTTCATCTTGCTTTTCATCACTCTGCGGTCTGTAACAGTAAAGCAAAGACTTTAGTTAGCTGGACTTAAGTTCAGGATTTTATGAACAAGATTGTATTTTACACCTGATTATTTGTTGTCTTTTTCCTAATCACTATTTATGACAGAATCTCTTCACCTGTTCCAAATTTTCCCCTCCTAAATTTTTTTCAATTTTTCTTTTAGTTGTGAGTGCTAGTGACTCGGAGGATGTACAGGCCACGCAAAAATGTGTCCATCTGAGGGAATGCTTGTTGAACTCCAAGAAATGGAATATCTTGACTCAAAACTACTCAGGTCTTTCTGTTTCCTGAGATGTCACCCAGCATAACACTTGACCAGGGTCCACTGCGTGGGTCTAAGTTTTCTTACTTTTGTTTTCTCTTTTCACTTCAAAGCCTCTGAAATAATGTGAGGGCTTGTTTCAGCCCTCACATTATTTCACAAGACAAAGGACGTATCTGACATAACACAAGACAAAGGACGTATCTGACAAGCTCCAGAATATGGTAGGAATGCATGCAGTGGTATTTGAGGATGAAAAACCTTTGGGGGTGGAGCTGAAAGACTCCTATAGGGCAGAAGCCAAACCAGGCACAGCCTTTTCCCATTGTCTATGGGTAGTGCTCCTTGGAATATTCCTCCTTCTGAACCACTCCCTGGTTAGGTCTCTGGGTGAACTAAAAGCATCTCTTCAAAACAGAGCCTGGGAGCTAAGTAACAATTACGTCACATGGACAATCAGGGAATGCTCCTAGCTTTGCTCCTGGGTATTATTTTACTTAGCAGAGTAGATGCAGTAATCTGCCTTCCAAGTGCTCCTTACGTTTTGGACTACTTCCACATTCATCTATTGCATTTATATCCCCTTGCATTTAAGCAGAAGACACAAATGCATTTGATGACTGTTGTCAGAATCAGGCAGTCTGACTACTGAAAGGTACCTACCTAATTAACCAGGAGTTATGTCAACTATGGCAAAGTCACTGAGGTCTTTTCCTGGGACCAGGCATCTTAGTTAAAGACTGCGTTCCTCTGGTTTGTCAGCCAGTTGCTGTTGTCCAGCCTGAATGTTTTATTTTACAGTTGTTGAATTACTAAAGCTGCCATTACATTAATTTTAAATATTATACAAGATATCTTGTTATGCATACATTTCATGATCTTTGGAACCCGTCCTGTCTTCCCAAGTTGTCAATGAAGCATGGTATTACTAAATGAACATACGATGTTTCATTATTTATTTATTATTACCTTATCAGTAAGATATAAGACTTGATGTGAAGACATAAAATGCACAGTTCACCCTTTTTCACTGGTTTCCTATATTACCCTCATTATTTAAAAAATACTAACTTTGTTCCATGTTTCCAGTTTGCTTCTTTTTCAAATTCAGCTTTCAGGAATTGCTTCTTATTATGGCTTTCTCAGATTGAAGAGCTCTTTAGCAGTACATTTTTTTTTTCTTCTTGAAGCAGATTTATAGACAATAAGCAAATGTTACGGTTTGAGGAACCCACAACAATTTATTGTCGTTTAGACAATTATGCTATCACCCAATGACCCCTTCCCATCCAGGAAGGGCAATCGGGACAAAACAAGGAAACCTGGGTGCGACGAGTGGAGGAAGACAAGACATCGATTCAATATGAATGATAAGCAAGCTTCACTTTATTGACAACACACAGCTACTTTTATAGTCTCTACGTTAATTATGCACATGTACAGTGATATAATTGGTTATACTCTAGAGATTACATTTTAATACTACCACCCCTTTTTGCGGTTCTCACAGTCCGTACAACATCCTCCTTCTGTGCTGGCTCCGAGCCCTAAAAGTTGATTATTCCATACTCGAGGTCACTGTGACATTGATAGTGCTGCCTGCATAGTTCACTTATCTTAGCAAAGATAAAGGCCTAGTTATGCTAACCCAGGCCTGACTGTTCTACATGCTTTCGACCAGCTCTTCTAGGGACTTATGTCCCCGTTCCCAGAGCCATTCTCCAACAATTCCCCCTTTTTCTTTTTGAACAACTAAAACTTTGTTGGTC
>VZSZ01010248.1:1631594-1680279 GCA_013398815.1 Ibidorhyncha struthersii | reverse complement strand
AGCGAGCGGCGGCTGGCAGCCCGGAGCCGCAGCCGGGAATATTAATGGCACCGGCCCCCCTCGGCTCTCCGAACGCTCAGCGACACACAGGGGGTGGGGAAAATGCAGATAAAACAGAGGGGTGGAGGGAATACATCCACGCACACGGCTTTCATTCCTAAGATGGATAAGGAAGAGACGCCTGTCCAGTGTCACGGTGAAAGACACTTCTACGCAAGGGTTTTGTTGCGGTGTAGGCAATTAGTAAGCCATTTTGTTTAAAATCCTTTCCACGACATCTTCCCCCCCCCATCGGAAACAGAAATTCATCTGCTCAGCAAAACATGTTCCTTTTAATTGCATTTAATCGGCTTTTTTTTTTTTTAATAATGAATATTTGGCTCTTACTATGCGTCTGCATGCAAACCTGTAACTTGTCTGAATCTCCCAATGTCTCGCACTGTTCTTTAACACCACAACCACGACCTTTCCGCTCCGGGTACCAACTTAATTTTACAGCAATGCTTTGCCATTTCCCTTGCAGAATAAAATGCAAAACAAGTCCTCTATGTAATCCATTACCTGAGGGCAACATGCTCTTTTTTCCTGCCAAGCAAATCCATTTCCCAGCCATGCAGTAGTATTTTACCTATAAAGAAGGGCGTACACCTTCTCAGAGCTGGTTGTACAAAGCCAAGTTTAAAAAGAAAAATTAAAAAAATTATAATCAAGGTCCACAGTCCCAGTTAATTCAAGCAACACCCTCAAGTACTGCCTGCCAACTTATTCTTTCCAGATGCTGTTAATTATTTGTAGTTGTCTGTTTTCCCTTCTATTTATCCATCGATATTTCTACCATGTTTTGTACTATAGCACAGGAGTCCCTCATCAGACAACAGTCCAACTTCCAAAATTTATTCTGTACTATCTAGAAATAGCTACCTAAAACCACTAACACAGCTGAAGCAGCTGATTAATTTTAATGCCCTTGCCACATCGCAAGACTGCTGTGAACAATACAAATTGAAGATGGTGCGCAGCACCAGCTTTGCTCCCACAATACGCATTGTACAACAGCTTCTGAACTGGAGCCTATCTTCCCAAGAACTGGTTCAAAATAAGCTTTGTAACCAAGGAGCCGTGTGATAGCTCCAAACCTGCCGGAGCTGAAATTCAATCCTCAAGTCAGTACAAAGCAACCACATTGCATTTATCCTCACCTCAATTTTCTAATCAAATGTGGGCTGACACCTGGCAAATCATAGAAGGGAACTTACTGCTCCAGTGGGTATTTAAATCAGTGTTTACTTCTAATGACTTCCAAAAAGAGTTTTCCAGCAGTAAGCTCATTCAGGTTCCATTGATTTGAAAAATACCCTATTTGACAGTATTTGTCCAAAACCCCTTATCCCTTTAGGACAGATGACCCAGCCAGCTTGGACCGCAAATCCTGAAAGTCAGTATATATTGGAAAAATGTACTCAAATTTAAAAGAAAAAGAAAAGGAGTATCTGTAGAATTTTTGGTATCCCATTAGGATGAAAGTCGTTCAAGCAGTGCAGAGTAGAGCATCCAGCAGTTTAACACAGCAACAGAAGTGGAGAGTATTCTTGAGTCTCAGACACTGTCTTGCGAATCCAAGGCAAAGCAACTTCAGGATTCGGCAATGTGGGAGACGGCAGTGAAATCATCTGAAGTCCCATCTGTTTTTATACAGCACATTGGAGATTCCTGAATGAACAGAACAGCTACAGCATTCAATCGCTGACATCGGAAACAACTGAACTTCCACTAATTGGCTTTCCTATGATATGGAGATCTGCCCTCATTTCATAGGCTAAAATAAAAAAATAAAAAGCCATGCACAGAGTACAGCCTCGAGCTCCATTTTGCAACTGGGACTTTTTATCTTGTCTTTTGGAAATGGATTATCAAAGATGAAAATCTTTTTGTGGTCACAAAACCACCTTTGCTAGTCACAGCCTTATAAACTTACGACGGCATTGCTTTTAACATTAACACGAAAAGCACACATATCTGAAAAAGGGGAAAAAAACCCAACCTTGTGAGTTATACATACGCAAAACCCATCAAGACTACTCAAGCAGGAGCTACCTCCAGAAGGGTGAGGCAAATCTACGGTAGAGAAGGAGCCCCAGAGCGGAGCTTCGCTGAATGACAGCTCTGGAACGGCTGCTAACAGACCTCGCACGACGTGTTGCTGTGTTTGGTCCAGCGGGCATTAGTTAGCGGGTGTTACACAATGAAATAAAAGCTCGATTCCACCGCCTGCAAACTCCAGGCCAGTTTTCCTGGCAGCCTCCATTTATCAAAACAAGGCTGTCATGTTGAGTGCCATTAACGGATAATGAACCCAGACAAGGGATGCGGTTACAAGCAAAGCACTCCCCCTGCTACAGGCCTAAGCACGCAGCCAAGGGAGCTCATACCTGACTTTATAATAAACGTTATAATTAAATAGAACACCTAGTTGAAGAAACACCGAGGTCACGACAATGAACAACAGAAGCTGGAAATCTGGGGAAAAAAAAAAAAAAAAGGCTTTGACTGGTAATTTGTCAGTAATTCCTGACATTGCTTAAAGGCGTGTACACCTACAGCCAGGTACACCACCTCTCCTCCCAGCTGAGGACTGGAAAGCACCCCTTCACTTGCAGTTTTTGTTTTTCAGCGCTTTCTGTGAATACTGTAACACTTTGTATACTGTACCTATGCACTTCAGCTCATGAAAGATTGAGCACTGAGAAGCGACAGACAGTGTATCTTCAAAGGGCTGTAAAATGTGCTGCTTTCTAGACATACTACTCATAAAACACACAAATAATTCATAACTTCACACAAGAATCCTACCATATTTGAAGAATATTAAATACAGACATACAAATTTGAAGAATATTAAATGCAGATAGACTCCCTCCAAGCCACAAGATCTATCAAACAGCAGCATTCTCCCCTTCTTCCTACAGAATTGGCCATCATAAACATCTCACCCACTAGAAAAAAGGCTCCAAAGGAGCAATTCCAGGTCTACCAGATATGTATACACTCAAAACACAAACTAACCGTAAACAGTCTTAATGAGATTAGACAGATTAAATGGGTAATTTTTTTTTTTGAGACATCCGACTCAAAGAGGTCCCACAAAAACTTAAAAGCAGCTCACTCTGAAGTCATGCAGTTACCTCAGCCAGTTAACTTTTTAAAAGCAGGTTCGAGTACATTGTCTGGCTCGCACTAATTGTACAGAAAGAAGCCTTAAACTTACTTTTAAGAACACAGGGAGTCGTGATCATGACAACTGTTTCCAAAAGCTAATGTAACACTACTTCCCAGCTTAGGCAAGCAATAAGTCCAACACGTTAAACCCCTGCTAAGCCGAACCTATTTTTAAAAGGGGACTTAACACAGTCTTCAGAGTTCCACGTAAATCAAGCTCTCCCCTTTGGATTTGGCATTGGTAGGGGAAAGAGGAAGGGAGTAGGTTCCAGGAGAACAAGCTAACAGCTTAATATTATTGTCACAGTACTGTTTTTCTGGTATCACTTCATTCCAGTCCTCATCAAAAATTTCCCTTTCACTGTCAGTGCATATATTTCCAGCCAAAATAACAATGATACCTCCAGTAAAAAAAAAAAAAACAACCAACCTAAAGTAGAGGCAGTTTAAGCTGAAAGTTTACTAGAGAATTCCTGAGGCCAACAGTCAACTGAAGATTCCTTAGCAAAGGAGTTGAAAAGTAGACTGGGCTACTCGCATGAAAGGTCACCTCTTAACTGCTCAGAACAGGAACACAGAGTATCTGTTACCCATTTCTGTTTGTTTTCAAAGCAACATCAAAGCGTCTAGGCTCTGCCTAGCCTAAATACAAAACCTCTGGCCAGGTTAGAGGTGATGCTTGCTTTCTTTGCAAATAATGCACTGTTTTATTAGTATAAACCCAGCTGAGAATAAATGATACTCAGGTCTTGACAAGACAGTTAGTACTGTCTACACACAAATTTCTTCAAATCTGCTTAAAGCAGGGGAAGTGTCTGTATTTGTAGATCTGTGAGCACATGTAAATAACACTACAGGAAACATGCAGTGAGGTTTTAAGCAGCTTCTTGCCACAGCACTAATTCAGCTAAGGCCTGCTCCACAATTACACGAGAGGGTGCTTTTCTGCACTGCTAAAACATAATCTCTAAGAGGAAATTCAGTGCAATGTTATTATTGCTTCAAGATAATCAAAAGGCCATTTCATTCCGTAACCCAAGCCTGCCTAAGGAGAGTGTAAACTCTGCGCACAGTTAAAGTCTTGTCCACTTCCACTCCACCACATTTACGTGTACAGCAGGCAGCAGTTCTTAAAAATCCGCACATGATGAGTATTTTAATTTAGTGTGTAATTGCTGCAATTTGGATCAGCCATTTTCTTGCCTCTCTCAAATCGCCAAAGGGAACCTGTACCCTTTACAGACCATGAACCTTCAGAGGTTTGGCTCCTTTTGTTGGGTTGGATTTTGTTTGATTGGTTTTGGTGGGGTTTGTTTTGGTTGGTTTTTGTTGTCTGGGATAAGGGGTGTTTTTTTCCCCCCCAAGCCTGTAGGTACACAGCATCTAAACTAGAACCTGCTAAACCAAACTGCTAACACTACTGTGCATTTTAGGGGCCAAGAACTATGACTCTTTTTCTGTACTTACGTGGTGCTCAGGTTTCTGTTTCCAAAGATCTCCAGTCACGCTGCAAGTCCTTACGGGTCACCATAAAAATCTGACGCCACATAACACTCTGGGAAAGGAGGACCCAATCAAGCACAGAAAGTCTGAGGAACTTCAACCTCACTTTAACCACTCTTAGGCCCATGAATTCCAGGCACCGCCCTTGCTGTAACTGCCAACAACAACTGCCACCAACGACTCCTTTCCCACCCCTGTAAGGTAACACCTTTGGACCAAACGCCACCTGACAAGAGAGGTACAAGTCTCAAGAGCAAGCAAAATTCCTCCAAAGAAAGAAATCAAATAAATGCTGAGACCTGTGCACTGGTGGTACTTACTGCTTGGCAATACAATTGCTTATTGTTAGGTAAAAAACACATGTTCCCTCAGATTCCTTCTCAGCCCATCCGGAACCTGCGACGCAGCCAAAGAATGTTGGTACAGTCAGCGCATCACTCAGCTGAAAATGGGGATAGAGACTTCAAGGACGTGAAGTCCTGTATAACTCCATTCTACATGTCTTTGGAAGAAATCTGTTAGGTTATTTTTATACAGCATCTTGGATGCGCACAACATTTCTGTCACAATAGGAAAGAAAAAAAACACAAGTTGCTCCCCCAGGGAGCTGTGAAGACTAAGGAAATTCACATGCTAGCATGTGGAATCTCAGGATTCTACAGGAGCTTAGTAAGTGTTGGGGGGGCACACCACAACAAAACCAACAAGAAAAACCCTGAAAACAAACGGATATGGCCCAGCTCACTAGGAGTTCAATCTCAAGCCCCCATACTGTGAACATTCACTTAATTGTAGTGTCAACCCAAACCCTTCGCCCTATTCTCTGTGCTCCAAATGCTGAAGATTCAATTCCACTGGCTATACAAACTCCAGTGCACCTCGCGAACAGCCCAGGAAAAAACAGACATGGGGCAGAGAAGGGGAAACAGCATTTTCTATTTACAGTTACAGCTTAATTCAAGAACAATGCTTTAAAGTAGCCGCACCTCAAAAAAGACAANCAAGTTGGCAAAATGTTTAAAATTTTATGTTTTATGTGCATAGGTAAGTAAGTATGAAGTGCAATAAACTCAGTTGGGATATTTTGACCAAGCTACTAGGGAACAAGTAGCAAGACGAGTAACTTGAAACCCAGCTACAGCTTCCATATCCAGAAGTCAAAACAAAACCAGGCAAGACAAATTTAAGCAGAAAAGTTCATGTATGCTAATCACAGAAATAACTTTTTTCAATATTTTTCCTCTAGTTTGTTTCCTCTTCTCTGTAGGGACCAATACTTAAATTCCGAAATGTTTTTGTACAAAATCCCTGCCCTGGGAAACTCCAAATTACAGAATGGTACATTGTAAGCCAAGAATATTAAAACAAAATCCAGTTGTGTCTGCCAGATTTTGTGGTACTTACAGCAAGACATCAACTTGTTCAGCAACTTCTTGAATTTAATGACAAACTGACACACAGAATTTATTTTAGAAGGGTATTATCTTCAATAAAACAAGAAAAAAAAATCCAAAATATGTCAAGAAAAAAATCACATTTAAAAGGAAAAGTTTACATATTTGAAAATTTAATAAGTGGATTTAAACAAAAAACATTTGTTCTCAGCTGTACATTCAAAAGCAAACAATAAACCCCTCAATAGTTAGATGTAGAGGGGAGGAGGGGAAGGGCAAAGTTAAAGCAAAGGAGGGAAGGAAGAAGTAAGCAAATGCATCTTTTTCAACTCTATCAAAGCAACTGTAAAACAATGGAAGTTTGCCTGTTCTTCCCTCCAGTCTCCACTAAAAGTGACTTTGGGAATGGAAAACTTGATACCTCTATCAACAGCCTGTGGTATGTTTAAACTATTATAATATAAAGCATGCTCATACTCACAAGCTAAAGGAAATGACTGCCAAATGCTTCCTTTGCAATCTTCCTTCCAGAATAAGACAGATTCTTTACCACGAGATTTTCGCAACACACCAAGCAGAGCAGAAATTAACCAGATACGCAGAATTTGCAATGGATTTACGGTCTTTTACTGAAATTATAGCAGAGATGGGAAATGTAACTACAGCTCACAGTTTTTTAGTATAGTAATCACTTTCACATTCAAAGGCTTCAAAAAAATTCAACGGAGTTTGTTGGGGTTTTTTTAAGTGACAATAACCACAGGATGTGACCATACCTATAATAATCTTTTCCTCCAGACGGGGAGATAAGCTCTAAAAACAGGAAGTTTCTACTATAATCTTGAAAAAATGTTAACAGTTTGAAACCACATGACTCCAGTTCAGTTACATGGGGAAGAAACCCTTGATTTCCCGAAACTGTGGAAGAAGATACCTAGGGTATGAAAGTAATTCAGACATTGCTCCCCGACACCTCTTCAGAATCCCCAAACCATGGTATAATGTGAGGGTTCTGAGTTCATTCCTCTTTTCTTTTTCCCCTCAACAAATTCATAAGAGTAAGCAAACAAGCCAGCTATCCACTCATAGGAAGAAATAGTGTTTTATGTCAAAAACTGATAGATAGTTCCCCACATGCATCCCTATCTTGAGAGCCTTAAAAAAAAAAACACCAGGGTAGGAATTGCAACCGAGTGTTTGGCAGGTATCCATCTTGGCCATGCTAGAGCCTACTATACTTAAGAAACTATTCCTTTTATCCTTCTGAAAAAGGTCTTTGGAAGTCTTGATAAAGACAGAAATTCAACACTGTACTGCTCAGAGTGCAACATGACCTTCCTTAAATCATGCAAATTATGTAAGCGGTTTGCTGAACTCAACTTATTTTGACTTGTTGTTCAAACAGATAGGGATTTACTGATGTAGGAACATCTTTCACACAGCAGTCTTCAACCACCTACACAGAAGCTTTAAGTGAACTAAAAGGAAGCGGCAGATTTTTGATAGCTAATATCAACCAATTAACAGTCAAAAAGGCCTTTCAAAATTAGTTTCACAATATTTCTCACGCTGTAGATGAGGAGGTGGCAACAGTCAAGCATGGTTTACACTAGCTTATCAAACACTCCCTCAAGAAAGTGGCTGCTGCTGTATATTTTAACATAAATCAGTTCTGTGCTAATTGTCAAAACAATGCGCGTTTTCCTATCAGCTTTTAACAAACTAATGTAAAAATCACACTAAGGGCTTAAAAACCCCATTCACATAACTATACCCTGACTTTGAACTTCCTTCAAAATTCTCAATAAGAAATACGCCAGTCTTAACTGTGTTCGCCTCGGCTTCATACGTAATGCAGGTACTACAGAAACACACAAGTTAACTTAGTATTTTCAGGAAGGCCGGACTGGCAACACACCAGTTTTTCCCTGACACCATTCCCTCAAAGGCCTATCAGAAAGAGAATGTAATGTAAAAGGCATCCCCGGTCTTCTATTTAGTCGTCTCTTCTCGGTATGGAGAACTGGGCAACCAAATAATTTCAAGGCAACACAGTAATATGGATACGCAAGAGCTATGTAATTTCTTGAAAGTACTTGCAGAAAACTGTAAAACATCAGAGTACCATTCCCTCCCATTCTAAACTGTGTTCCAGACATTGCACCTGTGATTAAATCAACCGCCTGCAGGATGCAAATCAAGACCTAACCGAAACACATACACACAAAGGCACAATTCCATAAAACAAACATTCATTTAAGAAAATATTTACATGTTCTACCTTAAATCTACAGGAAAAACAAACATCCCTGGACAAAAGGAACGCCTGAGTTTCAGAGGATGGCAGGCAAGTTTCCAACGTGACAATAAATTTCTATGCAGTGGCTTTAAAGCTGTTTAACAAACCTTTTATTTATTTATTTATTTATTTTAACAAAAAGGGCCCAGGAGTAATCAGCAACCGGTTCTGACACAGGTGACATGGTCAAGCTGCAGGGTGCCATCTAGTGTCAGCCTCCTGAACGAAGCGTTATAAAACGCACCAAAACACTGTGAACGCAAGCAAACCACAAAGACCGTGTAGGGACTTGACTTTGCAGCTGCAAGTTTTAAATCTTCGGTTTCCCCCCGAAGTGCTGACAGCATGAAGAACAAACCCCAACGCTCAGAGCTACGCAACCTCACAGGAAGGTCCTTCATGTGTCTGGTTTCCACTCCAGCTAATGATTTGATTCATTAATCGAGACGTGAATGAAAAAAACAACAAAAACTGTGTGCAAAGAACACAAAAATCCAGAGGAGCACAAGCAGATCTTCAGATGTGTGTGACACACAGAACCCTAAAGGTGCTCTTTGCTCGGTCTATCAGCGATTCTCTCGTTCTCTTCTGAACACAATGTCTAGGTCACTTACACGAACTGCTGAATTTTCATGCTGGTGTTTTAGCACAAAAAGGTACACACGTACACCTTACGAGTTCATTAATAATCTGTTAATAAGACTTGTATTAAAGCTTGGCAGGCAACTTCCTCACAAAATAAAATCTGCTTCTTTGCTTTTTAGGATCTGAACATGCCAAGGGTGGCACACCAAGAGGTGAAAATGTAATTTAAAGGTTAAGCTTTGTTTCAATTCCCCTAACACAGTCACAGAACACGTGCTAGGTTATCCATTTCGTTCCTGGTTATGACCTCCGGTCAGCAAGTTTCAGAATGAAAATTTTCAAATGGCGCATCTACAATAGCACACGCAACTTCACATTCACGTAACGACACCCAGACAGCAAGAGGAACTAGGGCTCGCTCTGCCCCTGAACACCAGACAGAACGGTCACGCTGCGTCTAACTGCCATGTTTACGGCAGTGTATAGCACCAGTCATGGCTGTAAAATATATTAAGCAGGGAATTGTCAGGAGTGAACTAACAGGAAAAAAAAAAAAATCAACTAAATAAAGTTTAGAGAAGAGGGGGAACTGGAGAGCTAACTAATTAACATTAAAGCCTGTATTTTCAGGCTCATTTGTAAAGCACAGTTGTTAACAGTGGTTAAATATTAACAGTACACACAATTTCAAGAAAGCGACATGAAGTATACTCTGTAGCCTCCTTTTACAGGCACGGAAGCGACAATTGCTTAGTCCATTACCCAGTTTACGGGGTTACAAGACATCAGTTCCAACCACAACACCACCTACATTTTTCCAAAGGAGTGGGCAACTAAATACGCTGCTGTCATTCCCCTTGCTACTTCTTTCTCAGTTGAATCTACGCTTTGGGATACCAATAACCAGATACGCAACAGACATTTTAAATAAGTGGACCTCGCTGGACAAATGAGGTCAAGAACAAGCCTGACAATCCTGTTTGATTCAGTTCTTGGAGTGAATAGACAGAGCGCCTTTCACGGCTTCCACTACAAAGAAGCCCATAATTAGACCTCATTTTTGTCAGTTCGACCAAAGATTGCAGTTATATACAGAAGGTGGTGTTTAAAAGGAAAGACTTTGAAGTCAAATAGCTCCCAAGAATATTATGATACCCATTTCAGATTGAAACTTCTACTATCTTCTCTCCATTAGTCCTACTTAAGGTAGGAAGCACCCTGTTTTGCTCATTAGTTTCAGAGCTTGGGTGGGGGCGATTGGTTTGTTCGTGGGTTTGGGTTTGTTTTTTTTTTTTTAAATAACCTTTAAGACAGTTCTCTGTTGATTAATCCATTTTCATCCTCCAATGAGTTTGATTCCTATTAGTTCAGACTGCAGAGAAGACATTGATTTTTTACTATAGTCAGGATCAAGAGAAATAACAGCTTTTCCAATTAAACAACTGCTCGCCACGTTAAGTAGAAAAATATGTCCACAGCAATAAAGTGCAAGTGTCCAAAGCACTCTTCAATGCCAACAAAAGCTAACAGACGTGCTTGTAATAACTTTAACCTTTAACTTGAGAAAGGAGGAAAACTCCACGTAATGCAGACAGTTCAGCTCCTGTTAACTCTGCTGATAAGAAGCTGTAATACTGAGAAAGGCTCAAAATTACAGACAATTCCTCTTCCAGCTCTGAATTACCGTCATTATACCACACAAATCACCACATTGGGCTTTGGCCTGCTAAAACAGAAATCACAACCAGAAACGGTCTAGGAGGCTGCTGCTGCTTCTCCTCTTAAATGATGCTTTTATACCAAACAAGTCTATACAGTTCTTGCATTATGGCCTTTCACAGAGTTGCACTGTAAATCAAATATTTTATTCCACAGCCTGCAGCTATTCCCACATTTAATAACTGACATGGGAGACAAGTTTTAATCTCCATCAGGCTGAAGCAATTACTATCCTCATAACCACTCAAGTCAGAGGTAAAAAGTACGAGTTTTGTATTACCTGATTGTATATTCAGGGGGAAACAGTTAAGACTTTTCCAGAGGAAACAGGCAAAGCATATTCAGTACAAGAGGGGAGCCCGAACAATCATACTCCCTCATTTGGCATGTACCAGAATGGCCATGCACTCTGAGCAGTCAAGACAAGACTTTGTTTTAAGCTGCAAAAGAAATGCATCATTCTTGCCACAGAGCAGCAAAGAGAAATCTCAGCAGACACTACATTCGCAGATGTAATATTCTCCAATCAGGAACTTAGATAAGACCTTAAACATCCCAGGAACTTTTTTTAGTCATTAGGGAAACAGTTCTCGTGCTCAGAGGAAAATCTATTGAAAAGCTACCTGAATTAAGTGACCTCAAAGCCTGTCCTATATCTACGCAATTATTGCCAATGCTGTCTTTTCAGGTTTTAAAAATACTTGTTAAAAGGAGTTCAACTTTTAATTTAGGAAGTTACTCCAACAGCAAGAGCTATGACCGAGAACAGCAGTACCTAGACTCTCCCTAAAATGCTACCGGCACTTCTAATACTCTGCCTTGGTCACATATATACATCCTACCGCAACGACCAGGAGGAATTTGCTAGGGAATCTACTGCCCTGTGCTGCAGTCCAACACTCCGCAACTAGGAACCATCAGCACTTTGAGGCTTTACAACCACTAACCAGGAAAAGCCATCCCGAGGATGGTTACTTTATTGTTTGGGGAAGGACTGCAAGACTGGATGTAAATGTAAGAAAAAGGTGTTACAGGGACAGTTATAAACAATAAAAAAAAATCCCCACATGAAATCTCAGTGTGAAACTTGTACATTATTACATGTTTTACTACCAGTTATTACTAGCTGCTAGAAAGGAATATTAGAAATCACAGCAGGTCAAGACACTGCTTCTTTCTCTACAGATAAATTGAGGCAAAAATGCAGTATTTTACCTCTTGTCCAAGATAGGAGGAAAATGCCATCAAGTTTGAACTATTCATCCTTTTATTCATGCTCTATAAAAGCCTGAAAAGATACTTCAACATCCAAACTATTTAAGTCAGCATGAACACAATTGGTAGGGCATTAGAGCTCACAGTGGTTTGGAAGCCTTGTGAAGGAATCCCCCTGAGGTAAATAATTAAAGTACATCTTCCAGAGTAACTCTCCAGGCCAAACCAATACTCATGCATCCAATACACTGAGAGGCCGTGTGGCTGGTGAGAAAGATAGAAGGAACGCATAGCGACTTTTATTGCTTTTCCTCACTGAAACGTCATCTTTGCACGTTAAAGGATGAGAATGCTATATTGATTTAGAGTGCCCTCTAGAGTCAGCTCCTCATTAATGACACCAAACAGGAATGCCCTCATCCACTTGAAGAATTCATATCACTGGTTTCTGCAGGATTCTAAAAACCAGCAGTAGTATTTTACACAAAAGCTGATAACAGACCCATTATATATCAGTAAACACAACAGCATTTTTCAGACATCAGGGGTTAAATGTATTCTTTTCTAAATTTACATAGTTTTTATACACAAACGTGTGTGTATCACTTTCACATCCACCAGTCCCAGCCAGGAAGAGGGGTGAGCGAAAAGGCAGAGGTGGAATGGTGTCTCATGGCATGAAGCAACTTTTGCAGTTTTGCACGACATATTTAAGCAGGTTGTTGGTAATTGTGTGATAGTACACAACTGAACTTTCTCCCAGTTTAATTTATGAAGGGTGTTGCTTTTACTACACATAGCACAACTCTTCCAAGAGTACAACGTCCACAGGAACGATGCTACACCACTAAATTTTTTCGGTTTTCCTATAACGAGTGTTCAAAAAAGTTCTTGGTCTTTTGAATATTGCTAAACAGACGTCATGCAGGGAAGGTTCTTATTTGGTGTGCACATGCACTTGCGCTTTTTCTTCCACCTACTACTAGCATTTGAATAAGCTTCCTGAAAAAATGAAGTTTTTTTTTCCTCCGAAATACCAACGCCCAGAGGGAGTTATTCCATTGATCTGCATTTAAAAAAAAACACCCACTACAAAAAACGCAAACAGTGTAAAAAAGCATTTTAGTAACCAAACTTCAAAATCATCCATACTGAGGAGTCTCATTTTTAAATTCCTCTCACAAACTTCCATTCCGAACTGCTTGGCTTAAGTGAGACCACAATGTTGCAACATTCTTCCCAGTTTATCTCCTAAAGACACCTTCCTTCACAGAGAAGGTGACCTGCAACCAGTTTCACTTCTGACGAATTTTCCTACCCGTGAAAATTTAATGGAAGGTGGGAAATAATGGCAAAGCTAAGAATAGAACTGCACTGGAGTCACCAATCCCATTTTGTCATTAAGAAACCTGTCACAGAGCAGGAAAAGCTTAATTTTTCTTATGTTGGAGTTAACACCCCTCTATTTCCTGTGCCAGTTTTGTGAGAACACCAAAGTTTTCCACAACAGAAATGTCTCCCATATCCACAGCCCAGAATAAGTTATGTAGTCAGTTAATAAAAAATACCAACATGCTTAGCTAAAAAGATCTTGAGCTTTTTATGTCATATGCCTGTTAATTATCTGCATTTCTATAGCTTATCTAAAAAAAGTTATTCATGTTGGGCAGAGACTCCCATCATCTTTTCTACTGACAGGTACAAAAGAATTTTGATTTTTTTTTTAAATCAGTGTTCTACAAAGGAAGACAACCTAACACATGCCCCTTTCTGTACCAATTTCAGTGAGCTGAAAATTAGAAGTGGTTTAACTCTTGGAATTACATTAAGTATAAGTCAAACCTACACGACACAACTGTTTTTAGGACTTCTCATCACTTAAAGATGCAGACCCTTCTATCCTTATCAGCCTTAAAGGGTGTCATGAGTTACTCATTTTGATCTCCAAAAGCATTAAAGTATTCATCAAAGCCTATACCATCTAACATGAGATGAGCTTCTTATCTGAAACCTCAAGGACATGAGCATCTTGATCTCTTTTTCCCTATATAGGAACCTTTTTGAAAGAAGGCACGCATGAACAGTCTCTGTATAAACTCCTAAATGTTTTTTCCTCTAGATATCAGGTGACTCCTGCATACTCTCAAAAGACCTAAGCAGCATTAAATTCTTAGATTTTACCAAGTAACGCACGTGTCCATGTCAAAATAGTTCTTTCTTGAGACATGAAGGTTGAATAGGTACGCTACCATTCCTAGGACAGGATATATTAATTGCAAGAAATAGATCCTCTCATTACTAGCCCCATACTGTTGGCCACTAGCTGCCTCCCTCATTATGACATGAATAAGGCTATGTGAGTATTCAGGCAAAAATAAAAGTATCACTTGAAAAAAAAAATCTCCCCGAAACGTGTCCTGTCACCGTGCTGATAGCAAAATAAGACACTACCTCAGATTAAAGTACAAAGCTATTTTAAAAAATTGCTGCTTCTCTGTCAATTTGAAGGAGAGTTAACTATCTCATGTTGAATAAAGACTAATTTTTGTTTTCAAAGACTTTATGTGCAGCTTTCTACTGAAATGAATAAGGAAACCACTGTTTCTCAGGGTTTTTCTATCAGGCTGACTATGGATTGCAAGAGCCATTCTTGATCTGTTTTAACATGGGTCACATCTAAAGATTACCTCACAGTCATAAGAACTGGAGGTTTTAATTATTATTTGTAAGTGAAAGCATATTTGTAAGTGTAAGGCACATTATTTCAGTTAATTAAAAATCCACTTAGTTATCAAACTACCATTAAAAGACCTATTTCAACCTCAAATGAGGATAAGTTACTGCCAAGTGGAACTACATCATTAAATTCTTGCTCATTGATTATAAACTTTTTGCTTAAAGCAGGTACATTCAAAAGATAACACTAACGAGAAAGGAACTAAACAGACAGCATCTAATAAGTAACTATTAGTCAATTTAGTTATTAGTGATTCATTTCATTCAAATCTGGGCCCTTGGGAGAAAAAAAACTCCAAACACCAACAGAAAAAACAGACTGCAGAATTTAACATTGTCTTTTTGTTTTAAATCTCCAAATTAAGCAGACTCCCAACTAATGACTGAGTTATACAACGCAAGCAATTTCCAGTGTGCTGTGCCCAAGTCCCTAACCAAGCAGGAGGGAGGTGTTTCCCTCACCACCACATCCCCATCTTCATTCTCCAGTCTGAGTGCCACATTTTCTATTCCAGAAACGCAAGTAAACATACACGGTCATGCTCTTGAGCTTTACTCACATATCTTATACTGGAGACCTATCTTCTGTTTCAGAAAATCTATGATTATCCTTCTAATCTTTCTTGAAGAGGATATTCGTCCTTCATCTAAGGGGATTCAAAAAGATCTCGAGGACCCTGCTTTTGGACACAGGCAGTAACTGTAAGAACTCTAAGGGCCATAAGAATTCAAGGCTATCTTCAAACCATCACATCCTCTAAAGTAAATCATAGGAGAAATGAGGAGTTAAAACAAAAGTGGGTGTTATTTTTAAACAAGCTCAACATAAAGCCAAAGAGGCAGAAGAAAATAGTTTGTCTCTCCAACGCACTAAGTCATTGCCAGGAAAATAAAGATTTGGGAAAAAAAAGGTCAGAAATGTTTTTTTGACACATGAACAGGCACAAACCGTAGCCTACAGAAAGGATGTAATAAGCTTCCATCACAAATCATCCTCCACAAAGTAACACCTGCTCTTGCCATTGCCTCACAAATACAAGTCAAAAAACTCAACTTCACAGCCACAACAGCTATTTCAGAGCTAACAAAACCAGGCTAGGCTACTTGAACTGCAAAAAACATCGCTCAGAAATCCTAGGGTGTTCAGTGTAATTTAGAGATTAAGCTGTGTCTTCCTTGAAAACTCTACATGTGATTTTTTTTTCTTGGTTTCAATCAACATATCACAATAGCAACTACCTATATGCCTTTTTACAAACAGAAACACACATCTGGGTGGGTGACCGTGATAGACAATAAAAGCAATTTCGGTACACTGGTTAAGATTAGGTTCCCAAGCTTTAAATGTAATCATTCTGAAAGTAATCTTTAGCAGTATCTTGATGGAAATAACTGCCAAACTATCTAAGACATTGCTGGATTAATAGTATAATTTGTAAGATACTGGGTTTTGAGCCACAAAGCTGTAAAATCAAAGCTTTTAAAGTCTAAATTAAGTGTCATATATAGCTAACACACCTATTAGACCTCCTGTTTGCAGCCCTATACATACAAAGTTGGCAGTTTTATAACAGTTGTCAGTACAAAAAGCAATTTAGAGTTTTAAGCTCATGCATTTGTATATGTTTATTTCTCTTTAAACATCAAAATCAACAAATGATTGCAAACAGTGGCTAAAAAAAAAGCATCTATTGGAAGACAAATCTAGAGCCTTTGATAGCTACAAATCTTTACTACATCTCTCAATATAGATTATTTTTTTGAAAAGGATCAATGGTCTGGCCATTGTTTTAGCATAATCCATTCTTTCTGCAGAACCACTACTGCTCTGATTCTGAAAATCAGCAGACTGCTGTGCACACAAAAACACATTACCTGGAATTCAACCGACAGAGAAATAATCTTGGTAGCTTTCCCGTCTTTTGTGAAAGAGAGTTTCCCCAGACCTCACTTCCCTTTCACCTGACCAAAAATAGAAAGATTAAGGTAAGCCACTTACAGCTTAAAACTACATTTACAACTAAAACTTATCACGTGTTTCTTTTAATGAGCTACACCGAATTTAAAAACACGTTTGGAAATTATGCCATGGCTTTCAGCAGCAACATTTATGCCTCCCCACAGCTAAAGTCTGTGCATCTTCTCCCTTCCTTGTATTAATGTGTTTATCGAACCATAATTCCATTAGCATTATGTAACACAGACAATCTTCTTAGGCATTTTATAATTATCTCACACCAAAATGAACCCACTGCACACGTACACTTCCACTGTGAACTGTTAGCTTTCTAGACTTTGCTGACATACAAGGAACTGTCTGATGTAGAACTAAAACTTCTGAGCAGACCTACCTGGATCCTTAGCCGAACCGTCACAAAATGGAATGACGGGATCACTGGCCAACGCAATCTTCTCCTCATACATACTCACGACATACTAACATGAAATTATTGTATTCATTTAAGAAAAAAGACTCTTAAAAATACACTTGATGTTTGTCAACTGTCTACCTCTCCTGCATGCCAAACAGAGTAAATACTATTTCCAGTTATGTCTGTAATTTGACATTAATTCCTTAATCTTCTTAAGTCAGGGCAAGCTTGTGGATCATTAGGAGGTTATTTAGAAGAGCACATTTGAAGTATTACATGAAGTGTACATTTTATTAAGAAAATAAGTTAACTCAAGTTTTGTATTTCGTCATTCATACACCTGAAAATAAATCAATCTCCTTTGGAGAGCAATAAGAAGATACACTATGAACTATTATTGCAACGTAATCCTCTTTCGTGCGGTACAGTATCTGCTAACAAGATTGCGTAGCTTTCACATTGGATCAGCAAGACTGTGACCTTTACTGACAGTTATTCTAACCAATATTAATGCTAGAGAGACGGCCAGTGCAACAATCTTCCACATTTATGCTCTCCTGCACAGATACCACATGGATTAGCTTCCCCTGCCTGTCACCACTTGTTTCTCGCTTGCATCCAAACGTACAGGGATCAGGCCCAGCAATGATTTATATTGCCTGTGCAACAGCAGCAAACTACACAAAAAACAGGCTTCACCAGAAGAACCCTTATTTCAGCGGTCTTTATTGTGCCATACCTCGTTTAGGAGACAGAGCAAATGGTCTTCACTAGGGCCTTTCCAACTATTGACAGGGACTTCTGCCATTCTCAGCACAACCATCTCTGACTGTATCACTTCTCTTCAAATACACATAAACAGTTTGTGGAGGGAACTCCCTCCAGCAAAAACAATTCAGCACTGGGTGGGCTGGTACCAGCATCAGAAGGAACATACCCAAATGTCATTGCAACTAGCAGAAGGTGGCATGACAGTTTTCTTATGTAGAGAAGCAGAGGAAGGAATGGAGCTGAAACAGATTAAACATTCGGCTTATCTACGTGGAGAAATTGTTAACAGTAGAACTGCAATATCATGGGATTTTTTATTTGGTTTTGGTTTGTTGGTTTTTTTTAAGGCAACTAAAAGTATCAATTACCTTAATTTATTCCCAAATGGATTAGTTTAACAGCACATGAAACACCCTTCAGGAAGAACACACAACTACACAGGATAACACTGCAGTCTAAATCCACACTTTGGATGGTTTCACTAGAGGTTTTTCCCCAGGAAACAACTCTTAAGCACTTGAGGGGAAAAAAAAAAAAAAAAAAAAAAGAGGGAAAGTGACCTTACTAGTGTGATCACTCAGCAGACCAAAGGCCAAAAGCAGCGTGCCTTGACCACTGCCAGCTGTTGTCCGTGGAACAGCAATTTGAACAGTGTCCAAAACCTCCCGCAATCTAAAAGCCAAACAAACCATCCCCTCTCTCAAACAGGTATCTTTAGGCAACTGTTGTGATCCAAAGTATTTGCACTTTTGAAGTCCACTACCCACTCCCCAAATAAAATAAAACGCCACAAGACAGAACCAGTATAGCCCATTCTACTTAAACTCATACTACTACATCAACGAAAGAAAGAGACCTAAAAGAAGTGGAAGGAGGAAGAATGATGAGACACATACCAGGCAAAAATGCTTCCTCGTAAATAGATTCAACTGGCAGGTGACAACATGTTTAAAATCTCATTTGCATGCAAGAGTCAAAATCCACATGAATTAAACTTACTTTTCTTAAGTTTTGTAAGCAATTTTGCAACATTCTTCATTTTCCAGAGCAAGCTTCATTCTGATGCAAATTAGAATATTTCACTTCTTAACACACTAGCTGCTAAAACTAGTTTACGTAGAAAACAGGATGAGAAACAGCAGCTACATCTATCAGCAAAATACTTTTTGCCAGGTTTACGGACATAACGCATTTTGTAATTAAATTGCTAATGTTGCAGAACCCAGTTTTAGTCAAATATATATGTAATTACATTAATCAATTAGCCTGTAATTGCATTTTGCTATTTTTGATTCCTAAGACTTTGCTGGGCATATTTGAAAAACTAGGATTCTCTGGTTCTTGGGGTGGGAGGGATATCAATACCACACTACAAAAGAGGCTGAATGGTTTTAAATATGATTATGCTGGAAAACAGAACATGATCTTCAGCATACAACGTTCTGTCATAATGGGACAGAATCTGTGTATAACTGGTCATAGTGTGAACAAGTTGACAAAGGACAAAAATACTACACTGCAATATCTAATTTAAAAGTACTTCTTCTGAAGGCAGAAGTGAGCTACTTAAACTGTTCTGCCTCTGAAAGATTTCTTCCCAAACGATTACTGCAATTTCCAGGGGAGATAATCTACCAAAACCAAACGAAATTCCATTTTTGAAATTTTATTTGCACTTTGTACTCATCTACTGGAAAGAATATTTCAGTACCTTTTCCTTCAAAACACCAACAGAAAGACCACAAAATGAGGAATATCTTGCTTGAAGATTTCACCTGAAGATTCAAGACACTTATAAAAACAAACTCACAAAGTATGAGCTAAGTAGGAAGAATTTTTTTGTTGTCAAGTAAAACTGGAACACAAAAGCAAACAGCCAGCCAGGCACTGATCATAAACTTTCTCTCTGTAGTATGTAATTAAACAGACAACTTTTATTTTCAGTATCAAGACAGAGCTGATTCCATGAAACGAGGAACTTAACATTTTTCCAGACCTCCCCATAAGAACAACTAAACCAGAAGGTTTGTTTCTCTGGGAAGCGGGTTCTTTTCCAGAAATAAAGATGCAGAATATCCCACTATGAGTTATCTGATATTTCCCCAGAAGAGTCAGTCATCAAAACACACTGGTATTGCACGAATACAAGCCCATAAACCACTTCAGAATTATCACAGTCAAGTTAAAAAAAAAAAAAGTCATTCTAGTGAGTTAGCAGAGTCCGGCACTGAAACATAATCAAAAGAAATCCCTGACCTTTCCTTGAGTCAATCATTCTTACAGATGCATTACTCATCTGGATTCCAATACAGGTGCAAGTTGGTCTCATGTATGTCAAAAGGATTTTATTTTAAGCTAGCAGTAGTATCTATTTCAAGAGCAGTTACTTCTCAGCCATTGTACCCTTGGTCTCCTGCATAATGCTTCCTGAACTATTACTGGAATACTTTAGAACAGATTCCCTAAACAGAGAGCCTTAAAATTGGCCAAGAGCAAAGTTATACAGGGATATTTATACAAACTTCCTTTCCCAAAACAACCACAATTACTGCTGAGGTAGTGAATTACTCTAGCCAACACTTCATCCACAAAAGTTCTGCTTTAAGTGATGGGCAAGCAGGCATTCTAGCCGAGAAAAAGCAATTCTGTCTTAAGAACTACTTTTAATGCATTTCAGCTCTATGTGCCAATTTTGGTTAAGAACCCAGTGACTTTGGTCTTTCGGTTGGTTAGGATCCAACCAAGGTGCACTTCACATTTCTCAGGATCTCCTAATACATCAAGTGTAACCAACTATGAGATTTTCATTTTTCCACCAGACACTGCAAAAGATAGAGTTATTAATTAAGTTAACATGCCTTCAGCTGTGGCTATAACTGACAAACTGTTAGTCCTTAGCATGTATGTCTCCGCCTTTTCGTATTTTCAGGTTTGTCTCACAGCTTATCAAGTTTTGCAAACAAAAGCAGTTGTTCTCTTGCCAACAGACTATCACATTTTATTATCAGGGATAATTTTAAAGCACCAATGTACCTACATAAATAAGACTTGAACTGTAAGTGTCTTCCACCGATTGCAGGAGAAATTTTCTTTGTATAAGCTGCAGACACACAGTACAGTTCTGTACAGAATTGCAGGATAGTGTTTTCATCTACCGTGACAGCTGAGGTTGTGTAGATACCAAATACACAGTAAATGTAGCAAGCGTTTCTTTTAATAAACTGCCACAGAAAAAGTATGAAAAAAAATGATTCAAGCTGAGGACATATTGATGGGTACAAAATCCTTGAGGCATTATGCAGCTCACACAAGCTCATGGATCAGTATTATTGCAGCAACCAGTAGCCGTCAAAGCCAATTACCCCAGGGACTTTCCTATGTGAGGCCGGGGTTCTCTAGATGCCTCCTGTAACTGTCAGAGCTGCACACGCTGGAGAGAAGAGGGAGTGCTGAAAATCTGTCACAGCCAATTACTGCCAATGTTTTATTTATGTCAGGATACACCTGATCAGTGAACAATAAAGCCATTTTATAAAAGATGATTACAAAAACAGAATGCAAAATGGCAACAACTGGTAGAAAAAAAATCATTTCTAGATAAACAAAGCACATACACTTGCCACATACGCTTGGAACATGTAAAATAAACTCTCAATGCTGAAGCAGTGACACACATGGGTTTTAAAGCCTTTGACTCCAAATGTAGGCTGCATTTTTCAAATGCCATGACAAAAGGCTGATTTGTATATAACTCGGTTTAGAGACAGGAAGATGCAAGTCAGTGTACTACATTGGATTTGAGGAATTAAATTTTATATTGAAGGAAAACAGAAAGAAAAGAGGGGAACGGAAAACACTGACCTGATCCGGACATAAGTCCACATATCATTTTTGCTGTGCAACGCCAGCCTTTATTTCAATTGCCAAACTCGACTGACAAAAGAAAAAGGTCATCTATGGGGCAAAAATACAGAAATTATAACATCCTCCGAGGCTTAAGAACCTGCTTTGTACTTATCCATTTTCAACTTACAATATACTACCTGCATTTTAAAATTAAACAGATTTGAGTTTAAATCTGCCCTTTGGCCATGGGACTTAACATAAGATCCCAAATAAAATACTGTTTTTTTCCCCACAGATATATATAAACTATGCCTAGTTTTAGTCATGACAATTTTCAACTCACCACTTTCCAGAGGAAAGCATTGTACAAAACTATTCTGAACAAACAGATCAGCTGGAGCCTTGTCAGGTGAACATGCTGCTGGGGAAATCCTTCTTTCGGCAGAACTGACCTCCCAGGACAAGCTGTATCAGCCACCAAGATGGAAGTTGGCATTTCTAGATAATTGTCTTCAATTATTTTGTTGCCTTAAGTTCCAACTGGCAACGTTTCCTATCCTCTCTGTTAAAGGATGTACCATGACCCCCTCCCCAAAGACACCACAGACACACAGGCGCAGATGCAAAAGAGATCTAGTGACTACACCAACCACTGCTCTGTAAGATGTGATTTCTGAAAGTCACCCGTGAAATAAACAACAAGCTAGTGGTCTACACAATTATTTTTTTTTCTCATAAGTACGGCCTTTTCAAGTACCAGTTCTAAACTGAGTGATACTCCACTACTTTGTAAGGTACTTTGAAATCTATGGAGAAACAGCAATCTACATATTCTTAAGATTTAAAAGAAAAAAATGCAGTAATCATAGCAGTGGGGGGAAAAGTCTCTACTTACGTTTCACTGTTGAAAATTGCTTAAAATAATCTCAGAATAATCTAATAGTCTAATCTACTATTCTGAAGAGCTGCCACAATACTGGCTGCCACTTCTGTTTACTTTTCAATTTTAGAGTGTAACAGTTTTAAGCCAGGGCCTTAAAATAACTTTAGCCCACACGTGTACATAATTAAAGGAAATTTGAGAGACTATTTATGATACAAAAGGCTCCCATCTCAACAAACAACGCAAATATATTAAGGTTGCTCGTCATCAGGACAGTACTTACTCTCCAGAAACAGAACCTGAACTTCCCTGACTTAGAATGTTTCACAATACTGCCAATATTATACAAGTATTATTTTCAACTTAATTTATAAGGAAGGGCTTACTAAAAAGCTGACCCGATGAGTCAGGAGGCACAGTACACAAAGTATGAGCTGAAAACTCCACACACGGTAGGCTATAACAGCTTCCCAGGTATCCTGCAGCTCTGCTGCCGCGTGAGGCTCAAGAGGCAACACAATTTGAGGATAGCCTGGTAACACCTCTCTCACTCCATCTTCTTGCTTGCTTCCTCCCGCCCTTAGGGAGTTTGGCTACCCAGAAGCTCCAGTACCATCACACCTGCAGGGGAGATATGCCACAGCTTCCAGAGAGAGTCAGAACACTGTGGCATTCTGAAGTTGAACACAGCTCAGGAATCACATTGGCCATCTCTACCTGTCACACCAGTCATCTCGAAGGCATAGGAAGCCCAAAGATATAGGAACCAAAAAAAGCAAGACTACATATACCACCTTAAAAGCTGTCAACATGGACAATACACAAGCGTATTTGGATACGGCCTTCCCTGGAAGCAGACTGAAGAGTGCAAATAATAGGCATTTCAGACCTGAAACAAAAGTATGACAAGAATGGCTGTTAGGTGGCAAGCTCGGTATCGGATACTTGGATCCCCCCTCTCTTCCACATATGGTATACGCAGCATTTTTCAAACAGTCTTTTCGTTCACACGTCACACACTGCGCAAGTACAGCTGCAGAATAAGAAGGCATTTTATCACAAAAATATACCCTCTATTTAGAGTTTTGTGCACACTTTGGTATATTTTTAAAAAGAATCTGTCCTGTAGCTATTAGAAGGAGATATATAGCTTAGTGTTTTAATAGAGCTACATGAAAGTGGATCAATATTATTTTAATTTTTAAAGGTCTGTTTATGAAATGCAATCATCCTTCATTAAAAATGCAAGCTGTGCTTCACAAGAGGTTAGTGTAAATGATTCATAGTTTGATATCTCTCCAGTATAATCATCCTCTCTCAGGAGGGCCCATCGGATGCTTCATCACACCACTCAAGTTGGTATTATTAAAAAATACTTACCCATGACAAAAAACTAACACATTTTAAAAATCCTGTCCCACACATCATTCATCCCAGATACTTACAGATTTCCTACATATGCATTATCAGATGGTTGCCCATGTGCTAGAATTATCTGTGGATAAAATGGAACAATCCAGCCACAGTTTTCCTTTTACTGTCTGTGAAAAACCCAAACAAACAGAAAACCCCACCACAATAAAAAGTCCATTCAGGCACACTGCATTAGAGGAACACCTTTTAAAGAAAACAACCTTTTAAAGAAAACAAACAAAAAAACCTACCACCACACATTTCACTCTCAATGTCATGTTAAGGGAAAAAAATAAACCAAATTCAAACTGTTCAAATTCACTCACCTAGCCTGAAATTTCAGTACAATTACTGCCTTTCATTAGAATAAAAAGAAATTTCACCTTCAACATTAGACTTCCAATAGGCTCTAACGATTGAAATCTTCAAAGTCAAGCCTATACAGCATTAAATGCAAGACCCTTCTATTTAAAAACACTAATTGCAGCTAACTGTTTCAACATAGCAGCATCTGGCTAATTATGACATGAGGTTTCAACTAATAAATTCTTAATTATTAAACTCCAGTGTTCAGTTTCCTTCACACAAATAAAACAACATCATATTATAGCAATTACTAACACTATAGACACACCAGTTACAAAAAAACTGTATCGCAGAAATCTCTTTTAAACAGCTCACCAGCTGCTACATTAAAGCGCAGATTAATATAATGTAAGCATTATAACAATGTCTATAGAAGAAGTGTCCTTAAGAGCTATTATACACAGATGTACACAGCCTTTTTCTGGCTACCAGCTATTTCACCTTGCTAGCTGTGCACGCATAACACACAGCAGTTGTTTGTGCCCATTACAACACTATCTGCCAATAATTTTCATCTTTATTCTTTTCTCTCCAAATACACGCCTTCAAATTTAATATAACTGTACTGCTATCACCCAGTGTATTTATGTATGTGATGCTGAAAATATATTTAATCAAGGCAATATTACACACTGTAGCGTCTGAGCTCCTCCAGTTCCCTAGAGTATACCTTTGGTTTAGGCTTTAATACCTGATGGGGACCCCCCCCCCCAAAAAAAAAAAATAAAAATCAGAAATACAGCAGATCTGACAGAATATTTTACAATGGAGTTGCACAGTATATGCGTTCAATCGCTCCATTTCCCAGAAGATTCATTACAGTAGCATTAGAAAGTCAAATCAGGCAATTCTGCAGTCTGGTGAAAGCTAGCGTATGAAAGCAGGTTAATACAAAAGATTCATTTTAAATAGAGGACATTTAGGACTTTTAAAAGCAACATTATGATAAAAACTTCAGAGTGTTTGTTCTGGCTTCAGAGCATGCTTTTCAAGTCTCATTTCAATGATGTTGCTGATTTTCTAAGGAAAGAGGGAGGGGGATGTTAGATCTCCAAGGTTTGCCATCTTAATTACCCTACTGCTTCCACGCGTCGCTAAGAATCACACTGCAGATACACCTCTGTACTCAACAGCCAGTGTAGAGTTGGTGTCAACTCTTCGCAGTGAAAATTCTAAATGCCTTAGTTAGCATTTCCAGAGGCTGTGTATTACACACTAACAGACCACTGGGGATTGCATTTTAGACAAAGGTATTAAGTACAAGACACAACCCACTTGAAGTTTTCTGCTTACCTTACAACACAAGTATCATATATAATTATTACCATTTATAACCTTGCCTCCATTTCAGCAAGTAGAATGCAGACAAGGAATGTAATTACTTATTAAACTAATAATCTAAGAATTGATTGACAGGATGGAAGAAAAAAAAAATTGTTCAAAGCAGTATTAAGAGTATAAGCTTATCTGAATGAAGCCAACTAATTTTAGAGCAATTTACTATAAGCAAGACAGCTACAAACACACAAGCCATATACGCGCACAGTTATAACACCAAAAAAACCCCACAGAATACAAAAAGGAGCTGTCAACAGTGCCAGCTTCGGCAGCGTTAAAGAACCTCCTGCACCCCACCTATGTTTAATACAAAACTAAATGCAGTCAAGACATCTGGTTCATTTATCATGATACCCATCGATAATGCAATCTGACATTTCACAGGAACTCAAGATATTCTGCTTCTACCCCTTACAAAGTGGAAGACCTACATTTGTTGCTGATTTTACATTTTTTTGAAAAACATGCACTGTGTGGCTGAGACTTCATGAGAAGGCAGATGCATGTATTTGGAACTCTCATTCCTAAACAATATTTAGAGCACATAAAAGAAATACTTGTGCCTTTTATATGGGTATTTAAGTAGTCACCTTTTTTCCTTACTCTCCATGTAGTTTTATGGAAAACCTGTAAGTTAAGTCACCAAGACAGAAACTAAAGCCAAGATTTTACTCCAGTTTAATTCAAGAATACTGTTTACCACTATCACTAGATAAATTTCTCAGTCAGGCAAATAATGTTGTTTCTAACAATGTAGTTAAGTATAATTTTTTTTATTATTTTTGCATGAATTTTCACTGTGCTATTTGCATACATTTGATTAGGTCCTTTACATTCACTCCCTCAAATTATTCCGAGACAAACTAGAGTCCCAGAAGTACTCAGAGCCCAGCATGTTTACCTGATATTATCTGAAAGGGGGGGAAGGAATCAAGACTCACAGGTTTCCACTTGATCAATCTCCACTTGATCTTAATAGAAGCAAAATACAATCACCTACTACACTGGCCTACCAGAAGAAATTGAGCTGATGTTCCTGGTCCCCATATTGCCAAGGAATCAGCTTGCACAGTGAATTACTAATATTGAGCTGCTGGTACAACCTAGGAAAATTAAACGGAAAGCGTTTTATATCAGCCATGTTACTTTACAGTGTGAAGCAGGTATACCAAAACTGGGAAATGAAATTTGACCCCAAAAACGCCTGAAAAAAAACAAGGGTTATCCTCTTTCCCAGTCTCTGAGGGACTGGGTATGGGATTTAAGCACCCCAAACCACATTATTTTTTTTACCCTCTACTAAACATGACATTACTGAAAATCAAGATAATTTTCATAGCATTTTGCCCTATTTGAAGGGCTGAGATCACAAGTAGAAGCAATACAGATACTGGTTCATGCAATTCTTTCCTAAACAGAGATTAGAAAATAACTCACGCCTCTGTTACAGCACTACTATAGCAAGCCACACAGTGAGGCTTCATGCAGCCTTTTCCCATATCTGCAAGATAATGCCATATACATAAAGTATAAATATACCGCAGTTGAACTAAGAACTGTGTTTCCCTTTAATTTCTCACATCTTGACTCAAGAACTGTACAAAAAAGTTATTAAAATTAATGCAAACTATCATAACTCTGTCTTTTTTATTACTGGTAATATTCCTTCTAAAATATTAGTCTCCTTGGCTGAACCAGCGTGTCTTTTTGAAAGTTGCCTTTGAAGATCAGAAACTCTTTAGCATAAAAAGTGAAACACACAATCATGTTAATTTGACAAGGTAAAGGGGGGTGGGGGTGGGGAAAAAAATCACTTCAGCTTAGTATTTCTGAAACTCAAGCTATTCTTTCACTTTTTAAAAAAGCATTTTTCTTTCCTGGTTCCCTCTACAGTAATTGAAGTGAGGATGTAACAAAGGCTTTTGGTACTCCAAGCATTTTAAAAACACTAGAGTATCAAACTTGGCAAGTGATCTAAGTAAACACTTCTCACCTTAAACAAAATTAGTAGGTTAGAATAAATTGCTGAAGCACGAACAACCCTAGCACTCCAGTGAGTACTCATTTTTCCTTGTTTGCATAATAAATACCGCAGATATATATATATGCATATATATACATATATGAAGGCGGTGAGAGCAAGAGCTTGAGCACACATGTGTTTTATAAACAAGAAATTCAAGCCGGAATTTCTCGCTCTTCCTTCCGAAGAGCCTAGCCAAAACACTGTATTATCCAGAACTATTTTGTCAAAAGCAAAAACAGAGCATCCACACATTTCAATTTTTTCGTACCAAAAAAAAAAAAAAAAATCAAGAACTTCATGAGTTGGCAGAAGTATCAGTTTTCCAATATTCAAGTATGGTTTCTGATAGCACTTCATGCATGTGAATGTTACACTCTTGAATCATTTCTTACTCTTTCATCTGCTTTGCACCAGGAAAAACAGGTACTGCACTTGAAAGACTTTAGAATAGCTCATTTCTTGCTACTCCCATGTACCACTGTGTTCTTATTAAGTAGTCCATGTTACCATTACTGTTCCTAAATATTTATGAATACCTTTGCAGTCAATAACAGGCTCTAGATTGAAAAGTTCTAGTATGGTACCTCTGCGGTGATGATCAGCACTTTGAGAATTGCATACTTTTCAGAGTCATGCTGTGGGACAAACTAAATGCCAAAATTCAACAATGAAAGAGATGCTGGTATATAATCCTATTTGTCTTAAGTTATATTTTGCAGAGGAATTCCCTTTGAAACCAGAAGTTCTACCTCTATACATATGTTCAGCTTTCTTCAGGACAGACATCCAAATTTTACAGACATGCAAATCAACACACAAAGTCTGAAGTCACAAAATAAATACAGAAATGGAAATTCTATGATTGCTATGACTGCTGACTCCCCGATGCTTGTTCAAATACCGAATACTCAACTGTGACAAAAGGAACCATTTAGAGAAGTGGCCACTAACCTCCTTTTCATAATTGCTCACTCAATTTTTAAAAGCCTGTTCCTCTCCCTTACAGTTATAGAATTATTTCAAAAGCATGAACCCATTAAACATTTGCCTCGGTCTGCCCTCAACAATAGCCTCAAGAGATAAAAATTCTCATTCGTTTCAACAGAGGCCCTATTGATTCTGCTGTCACAGAATATGACTATTTTCTCCTCATGCTGCTTCAGAACCATGCATTCTGTCATGGAGCTATACATACATTTATTTCCTTCCCCATCTCTTTACAGCAGCTTTGGTGCAGTGGTTTCTCACTCCCCACCACCCTTTCCACCCCAGCAGACAGCTGCTGGCAGTCAAGGTACAGACAAGTTTACTCCACACACTGATACACAGGAGAGTTAATGCAAAAAGAGCAACAATGGGTGGGCTTTAGTCTGTAGGCACTCATATCCAAATTGAGGGGGAATACCAGAACTCTCCTCACTGCCATACATACCACTTCACACTATCTGGTAAGAACATCCAAGGGTCTTGGAGCCAGCTGGAGATGAACCACCCGTCTTACAGAAGGCACCCATGGCATCACACAAATGCTTATGGTCCTTTAGAAAAACAAGGTCAGCAGACTTATTACTGGCAATTCTGTAAATGAGAAAGTCTCCAGGCATGATGCTTGGCTGTCACTGTAAAGCTGCCAAGTTTCATTAGAATTGGGGAGTACTGACTGCGTTCTGTCCCTTGAATGTCAATGATCTGATCCTTCAAGTTAAGTCAAGTGCGATTTCCATTCGCAATGACGCAGTCAGTCAGGTGACGAATTCATGCCACGGTCACAGAGGCTTAAGAGCAGCTGTTCAGGAAAGCCAGTACTACTTCTCACACCTGGCTGTCACTGAAGGTGTCCTTTACTCAACCTCCAGTACACATCAATGATTGGGACTGTCTAGTCCCTACAAATCATTCAGGCATGTTGTTTCCCAGGAAGCAAGCCACAACATCCAAAAAAAAAAAAAAAAGTTTTGTGAGTAACAAACCCAAGCGCCTTGTGATCAACTTTTGACTCTTATTAGAGAGGAAAGGAGGTTGGTTTTAGGCAAGATCACAACCAAGTCTTTCCCCTTTCACCTCCACAGATACCTGTGAGGTGCCCCACACTTTTTTTTCCCCTAAAATCCTCTAAAAACAAACAATGGTCAACAGAAAAAAACAGATGAGATCTTGAGTTTCTAGAAACAAGCTCACCATTACTCAAACGTTACGCTCTCTCCTTCATACCTCTCAAACGTAACTAGTTGGCCCAGTTATGAAGACAAGCTAACCAACCAGATACACCTGCTACTGCAGAAAACCAAACTACTGATGAGATTAAAAACTGCACTCAGCACTCTCTCCTCATCCAGAATTAAAAAAAAAAAAGGCGATTACTCACTAAGAACAAGAAGATTTATGTTTTGGGGTTCCACATCTCCCCAAATACTTGAAACACCACCGCTGGTTTAAGTTTTATTGCTCTATCACTTTTTGATGAACTCAAGCTCACCACAAATGCTGAAGTTCCAAACTGTTATCTTTCCCCTTTGATTTTTGTCAATATTTAAAGTACTTCGCATTCTTCCTTATCAAGAAGGGATTATTTTATTGTTTGATTTTTCTTTTTAAATATGAAACATTACATTGGACATTCAGTTTCCACTCTTGATAGTTTACCACCCAGAAGTATTTACTCATTGTTCTGTATTACAAACTAACAAAAAACGAGGAAAGGGAAATTGCAGGAAGACAGATGGGGAAGGCTGCATCAAATTAAAACCAAAAGCAAGCTATGTGATAGGTACTTTTTGTACAAACTGCTTGCAGAAGAGCAAACAAACTAAGCAGAAAGATCAACAACCACAATTCAGAAGAGATCTCCCTGCAGAGTGGGCTTTTCAGAGCTTGACATTGAAGAGCAAGAACTAGTTTCTACAAAAATTAAGCAAGCTTTTAGAACTACGAGTTTATAAGGAAGCCGCAGGGTATCGCTACAGATGGTTAAATCTGCATCTCACCTCATTGGCACAGGTAGAAAAACCAGTACAAAACCAAAAAGAATGTTTTCAGTATTGATCTTAATTTGGCCTCCAAAAGACTAACTACCCAACAGCAACTTGAGCAAACCCTAATGTTATTTAAGTTTCAGGTTCTCTCCCATATCCACTTTCCCCAATGCAAGACATGAGGTGAGCAGAACAACACAAGGAGAAGTACAAAGGGGAAAAGACTTTCACAACAGAATCAATTTCTCATAGCACTCGATTCAATGCCGTCATCTAGTTACAAGCTAAGACACACACGGAACAAGTGATCTTCCATGCGTCTTAGAAACCTTGAACCTTTGACTATCCACTTAGAGATAAAGCTGCAAAAACACACATACGCATGCATACAAGTCCCAAACGATACATCAGAAGAGAAAACACTGCCCTTTCAGTCACGTCGTCTTCGCATGTCTTTGTTCAGCCTGGGGTTGACAACTTGAGTAGCCAGTTTGCTACAGTATTTTCTTAAAAACAACAAAAAAAAAGGCAAGGCAATACAACTTACAGAAATTTAAAAAAATCAGTTTGCTAATATTTGGGTCAGTATGGACTAGTCCTGAAACATTTCCCACTTACTTAATTTCTACTGCAATAAGGACTAAAGACAAAAATTTAGCAGACTAAGTATTTTATAGAGCTTACAGTTGGACCTAAAAACCTTTTCAGTGATCCTCCAACTCCACTCTACTTATAATGCTGCACAGTGCCACCTTTAGCTCACTAAAAAGAGATTGTTAAGTACTGTGAAATTTACGCTTCTTTGATAATAAGGAAAGAGCATTTTGTGAATCCGTTTCATAAATACAAGTTAGATTAGGTGTGAGATATTTGGGGATGGGCTAAGCAAATTCCAAGAGCTACATGAAGCTGCTCTGGCTCACAAGCCAACAGTGACAAAATGAGAACTCTTCATGACCTTGCTAGTACCGTGAGACAGACTACCTGTGCATCCTCCCATCAGAGCCAAACAATTTTCTGTAGCAGGCGGCTCACCATCCTACTGAATTCAAATGTATCCAGGCCTAGCAGAATATTCTGACAGCCTTATAAATCTCCTCTTAACCTCTCTACTTTCCTAATCCTCAGAAGCACTAGAACTTTTTCCCCAGTATCCTGAACTGTTTCAGTGGTGTATAACTCACACTTGAGAGCTAACATATGGTTCAAACAAGCATCAGATTGCTGCATGGTTTTCATACCAGCCCTCATAATCCCGGGGTTCTTAACATCTGTCTTTCGTTCGTGATATAATTACACATTTATTTTCCATTTTACTAGTTTCATTTCATATACTGTTTACTTGATCTTGGGTATGATTTTGCTGCAGCCAGGGGACATCATGGTCCTTGTTACCGATACGAACATGTTTCATATGAGCTTACACAGTTCTGCAGTTTTCTTGTTTCCATACAGATTCACCTGGGTACAGAAGAAAATTGCTCATTTTTTTCCCCCTAAACTACAAGCATAAACTCTTAACACTACACAAAAGTCTAGTGGAAAAAATTACAGAAGCTTGACCAGTTCGTCTATAAAAACTTTAAAACAACTGCAAAACCTTTAAGAGTGTACTGGAAGGTAAGGGGGGAGAAAGAGGTATCAATATTTAATCTACTGCTAAAGATGTAGCATCAAAGCTGCATCAGGGTGGCATAATGTTAAGAACATGAAAACGGAACCACCTGCAACATTAAGAAACCAGATTTTCCTTTTGCATTATGTATTAAATAGTACATATTTTAGAATCTCAGAAAATAATATCTAAGCCTTCCTAAGACTTCATAATTGAAAAAATTGCATTAGGCATTTTACCAGCTAGACATGCATGAAATACTAAATTCAAAGACAGAGCTAATGTTAATTTCTTGATAGTCCCTTCAGATAGTCCCCCTTCTCGAACTCCGTACATCTGGAAAACAGTGATCAATGTAACTAATATGCCTAACTTAAAGCACGCTTGCATTCTTTGTGTTTGAGCAAAGAAAGTTCAGATTTTCTATCCACGCAAATTCCTTTACTGAGAAAATTGCCACCACGTGGTGACCAGCTATCGTATATATATTGCCTATCTGCAAGAACATTAAAAAACCCAAGAAGTTATGTTTCAAAACAGTGATGCATTCATCAGAAGTTCTGCAATGAAAATCTGGTTTTGCAGGTTGCTACAGACAGGAATTGTGTTTTCACTGTTCAAAGCAGAACACTAGGAATGGTCAGTGCTTTATAAGCTTTCAAATTAAACTCTCACACATCTCACTCAATATGTGACTTCTAAATACAGTCACATAACACAAAAAGTCTTTCTGTAAATTCAGTAAGCTAGGCACATATTTACACTGACAACATAACGCAACCATCATTATGGGGCAGAAAGAAAGCTGGATGAAGATAAATTGGACATATTGTTAACAGAATACACTTTTGGCAACCAAAGAGCAATTAAGATTAGAATTCTTAATCATCTCAACATCTCCAAATTTGAGATAAGTGTATTAGCATGTGGAAGAGCTGGTGGTAATGTCAAGTTTCACAGTCATCGTCAGTTTGAAACAATGGGCTTAGCATTAGCATTGCACAATGTTGGCACAAGTCTGCTATAAGGCACTGACTCAGATCTATTCCTGTACAGATAGATCTCCTTTTCCCCCAGCCCACACAAATTCAAGAACTACAGGGGAACTTCTTGTTAAAAATGGGAGGGGAAAATATTTTTTAGAAGACGACACACAGAGCAGAATAGTGCAATACATTTCTGTAGCATTATAGAATGCGCTGGAAAACGGTTTTACTACATCCATTAATTAGTCACTCTACACAAAAATTCATCCCACAGATAACCTTTCAAAAAAATAGGTCACATTTCCACAGTATATCTGTGCGTAATCAGACAATGTAAAAGTTTGCCATATCATCTCCTTTATTTGTTTTCCCTTGTTGTAACTAAAATACATACAACTGTAGCTAAAAGTTCTACAACCTGCCTGGTATCCATTATTAAAAGCTAAACAGATGTTTACTCAAACTGTAACATCATTGTTTGTAAAGCATATAGGACACTGTTTATACCCGCACAGAATGGATGCCATTTATTTATACTGCTCTAGGATGAATCGGGAAGCATAACAATGAAAGGCATTCACGCACAGCTAAACTCTCTAATGGATTTTGATAACAGCAGAGAGACACCCACTGTATTCTTCATTACTGCAGCAACGTATTTCACAGTTAATTCTAAACAGATCTCACGCATACAATCATACCAAGCACTGTATTTCAACACATTATTTATCTAAGCACAGGATTCCTTCAACGCCTTTCCTATATTGACTAACTGACCGATACACTGAGGATTTACAAGTCCGCTATAATGGAAGCTATCTTCTGCAGAATCTGCTCATCAGTTCTTTATGCTCATTTGTGCCCTTCATGCTTTAAGTGGTTTTCCGTTCTTTAATAAAATACTTTTCTGGTCACAGCGTTAAGAGTATCATCACAGAGTAACAGTACACAAAAACACTGAAAAAACTATTCTTCTGCTCAGTATTTCTAAACAACTGAACATCACATTAAAAAAATAGTAATAAAGACAATCACTCCAAAATACAGCTTGGTTTCATCAGCTAGTGTAGATTTTAAAATTCAGATGCTTGCATTTTACTTGTCTGCCATTACTGGCAAATAAAAGGTACGAACAAGTGCTGCGTAGGCAACAAATAATTCTACTAACATGCCAACAATCACTTTAATCTCTTCCACTTAACAACTCATGAACCTTTTATGAACATAATCTTCTAGAAGGTAACTGGTAATACAAGATAATCCCAGTACAAGTTTAATTAAAAATACAAACTACATACAGCTCCATGCTTACCAACTCTTTCATGCTGAGAAAGCAAGAGTGGCTATTATTAATAGCTCTGTTAATCTGGCAAACTGAAGTGCACAGAAACAAGCTAAGGAAGCATTCAACAGACCATTTCACACTGAAAAAATAGTACTCACAAATTATAACTTGCCTTAGCATAAGCATTAAAAAAAAACTATTTTAAATAGCTGAACTGAAGCATGTTTGCAGAGTTATGGATCCTACTCTTTTAAAGAAAATCCAGTACAAGATTATTCGTTGTTACAAGCTACAATGGAATTAAAAATTTTAGATTAAAAAAGCAATTTTTCCTTCAATAAACACAGGATTTGAGCTACCTGGCTGTCAGATGCAAGTCAACACAGATTTCATTTGAGTTTTCAATGCTAAGAACCTTATTTGACTGGACATAAAATACATTTGCTATTTTTAAACATACCTCATGTAATCATTTAACCAGAGCCCTGTAATTCAAACTGGGGAGCTCTTTTCACATTTAAAAAGCTGATCAGAAGACAAGTCTTCGCAGTTCTGCTTAAGTGTTGGCTTGTTTCCATAAACACATTTTGCCCTCCCAACCTCCCTCAGTAATCATCGCCACAGCTCTTTCCCCTTCTTCTAAGCCCAGTTACAAATATTTCAAACTGCCTGGAAGTCTCCAGAAAGCTTTTTCTGCTTACCTTTACCACAGCCACTGCCCCGTACCTGTGGCAAGCAACAACTAGTCCAGTCAGGTCAACGCTGACCACACCACGGATGCACACTAGGCTATGTGTGTATCCATCTCTGCTACTCCCACCACGAACAATGAAGTCCAAAGTTTTACTCTACCATTTTACGTGATGCTAACGATCAAACCTGTCACCAACACAGAAGTGGCATCTAACTGTATTCCAAACCTGAATCAATTTCTCACCTCAAAGACTTTGGCTGTGTAATTATGAGCTTCATAGTTATTCAAAGTCACAAAAAGAATTCCCTTTAACATATAAAAGTAAATATACCTATAATGAACTACCCTGATACACATAAAGTGATGTGTAGGTGAGCTGTGACACTCTTCTCATTGAGAAGCACATTCCCCAAAACAGTAAGCTTTTCATTTAATCTCCTTTTGGATCAGACCATGCCATGATGAAAGGCACTATATGGGCTCTTTTCACGCTGAGGAAATAGCAAGAAAACCCATGTTGGAGAAAAANAAAAAAAAAAAAAAAAAAAAAAGATGTGCACAAGCAAGCAAAATTAAACCTTGTAATCTAATGCAGATTTCTTTAAACATGTTTCAGCTATGACACTTCCCTGAGAACTAAATGCATAGCAAATATTTTTGCCTTCTAGAAGACAGCATCAAATTTTAGACACAGCTAAATGAGTTACCACCACAGAGAAACATGGGTTTCCTCAAGCTCAGGATCATTAAAAAAGCAAGACTATGCAAAGCCCTTGTTTTCTCAGGAATATACTCAACTAATCACAATGAACATAATTCAGATGGATATCCAGCTCCTAAAGGCATCGGGGAAGGGTCCTACTGCTCATAGGAAGTTCTTTCACATGTTGAAACCAAGTCCTTTAGACGTTGCACTGTAATAGCATATATCAGCTCCCTCCTCTTAAACGATTTTATGTATTTCATTACCCAGTGCTACCAAACGTCAGACTTTCTGCACACCCTTTATCTCTGAGCAGTTTCTCACTAACGTGAAAACTCCCAATACAAGCTTCTGCAGTGATCAGTCCCTGTAGCAGTCAAGGTTTGTTTTGATACCAGTAGTTTTTTTTAAAAAAAAGTGTACTGTGCTATAGAGACAACACTTACAGCCCACCCTGACAGCCAATTTCTCTACAGTCCAGTCATAGCTAATCAGGTCACTACAGCGAGCATATCGGCCATGTACCATGCTCTGCGAGTTCTTTCTGACAAACACTTAACATCTGCAGTCTTTTGAAACATAAGACATTTTTCCACAGCTACAGAAGTCAGATTGTGCTATGGATGACTGGCCCCTAAAGTCCTATTTCTGCAAGTGGGAACTGATGACCTGAGAACTGTTAACACCAAGGAACTAAGCAGGGAACAGTCTCAAAGGGATGTTTAAGTGATGCTACCCAGATAGGTTCTTCCACATAAAAACCCACTACTTTCAAAATTTAAAACGCTTTTTATCACTAAGGCATTTGCCTGAACTTAAACGCTGAAGACAAGGGCTCTGCTGCTACAGTGAAGCAATACTTTTAAAATACCTTTTAATTCTGGTGTCCTTCTGGATTGTCATAGTGTGGAAAATGAACAAAGTGGATATTGTCTTCGTTTTCCCTCAAAAAAACAAAACTAGAAGGGCAAAAAAATAAATCACATTCAACAACTCACGCATACTCATACACATGCCTAAGTACCTCCAGAAAAGGAGAAAAAAAACCCTCTTCTTTCCCCCAAATATGTTCTGATAACTGTTTGTATGATGTCGAGTTTTATTTTAAAGTTTAAATAATATTTTGTTTTTACTTGTGACACAAGCTCACTACAGCCACCACCTCTTCTCCTAATCACAGACCGGCCAGAAAGGCTATACAAGCTCAAAACCACAGCCAGCCACACAGAGAATACGCCTGGCTGGACTTCAAACAGAAACTTAGGATCACAGAAGCATCAGTCTGTTTTCTGCAATGCAAATATGTCTCTTCTGCCTACTTTTCTTCTCTGGAGCCCTTCCTTCCTCTCACCTGAGGACAAGGGTGGAAAGCAAGCTACAGAGAATACAAATTTTATTCTCCTTCATACACCCACTGAACCACAGACTGATTTTAAAGAGCCATATTTAAATGAGGTTCAAATTATGTTCCTACTGAACTAGATTCTAATGAACGTATTATTATTAAAAGCAAATATGTACATAGGAAATAACCTTCTGGCTTTCCTTAGCTTACTAATGGGTGACACCACCTCTTTCCAACCTGGAAGGCTCATTCAACATTTATATCTTCACCTTTGTACACCTGAAAGCAAAATCCCAATTTCATTCACTTTAAGGAGGTAGAGGGAACGTTACTCAGAATGTATTTCCAGTATTGATTCAGAACTGTTCTCTGAATGAGCAAATAGTCAATTAGTAACAAGAGGGAGACTAAGTATAGGAGCTCTCCATTAGTAATACCTAGAGACATCCTGCTATTACAAAGCATCAAGGCATATATTTTCTGCTAAAAGGACAAATAAGTAAACCAGGGAGTAAGTTACAGTAATTCCTACAAAGCTTAATTTAAAGGTAAACTTGATTAAGGACAAGAACTGTAGCATAAAACAGTTCTGAGAACCATGGAAAATGGCAAGCTAGAAATTTATTTTAAAACTTTAAGAAGAAAATTTATCAGAACTCAAATTTGGCAGCTAACAGAACAGGCATTTAAAAAACAATAATTTCCACTCAATACTGAAGAACTAGTTATTTTCTACAGCTACTTTTATCAGAAAATCCTTAACTACTTTGATACAGACAAGTAATACCAAATAGATATTGATGATACATCAAGACACAAAATAACAAATGCAAAGATACAACACAAAGCTGCCATCAGAGTTACACTTTGAAGTGAAGAGCAGCCAGGTCTTAAATTAAAAGATACAGTGAGAAAGTGTTGATCTATAGCCACATGGAACAGACCTCACTGGTGCCTTGATGCAAATATACCACCTCATACATATCAGTCTCCAGACATCAATACAGGAATAATAAAAAAAATAAATAAAAAAACGTACCACCAAAACAACATCCATACTTTGAAAGCACACCTTACCTCACTGTTGTGTTCCAACAGGAAGAAAAAACCCAGTAGTAACATGGTAAAATAGCAAAAGAACTTTGTTCTTCACTGGGGGAGGAAGGTTCAAGTAACCACAATAAACTGAAAAGAGAGCAGCTCAAATGATATTTTTGAAGTGTAGTCATTTCTTAACCGGTAGAATAACAGGTTCCTGAGAGTTCACCTATTGTTCCTGTAACCTGTTGAGCACAACTGCCATTAAAAAAAAAAAAAAAAAAACACCAAAAAACACCCCACACCACACATTTCATCATTATTTTATAGCTTGCTGGTCCTCTGTACCGAACAATAACACAGCATAGAAAGAAAGCAAAAGGTTTGCCACAGCACAGATTTCCACGGTTCTGAGCTGTCAAGTTAAGCTCTCTGTATTTGGGGGTGGCCAAGCTACTAAGCTTGGGAGGATTTTTGTGTGTTACTTTTAAAGCATTAACATGACCCTTTATCGTCTTCAGGAATTAAATGTATGACCTAATTAAAATATCTTTGGAATTTAATACAGGAAACATGTTTAATTTTAACTGAATGTTATAAACAAGGCCTCGTTCATTAATAATCCCTCCCAGCCTTTGTTTCTGCTCAGGACATCTAACATGCGTTAGGGCCTCAGAAAAGTCCCAGCAAGGAAAAGTGTGAATATAACTTATCAGGACTCAGAAGACTTCACTAAACATACAGAAAAGTAATTACTTTCCACATCTTGCTAAACTTGTACTTTGGGACAAAAGCTATGGAAGTAGTTATTTGATGAATAATTAGCGCAGGGAAGAGAAGAGGGCTCTCATTAACTGAAGCACGCCTGCACGGAGAGAAGTGACATACAATGAGAACACAAGTGGAGCCAGTTTCATTTTTCATATATTACAGACATGGAAAGAGAAGCAAGCAGTTAGACAATACAATTCAACAATAAAAGACTAAGTCTATTCAACATGAAGAGAAGCAGGAAATAAGAATCAAATGACTTTTTCCAGCCAGAAGACCAAGCAGATACACTGTTTACAGAACTGCGTGTAACAAAGCCAGCCGTGGAAGGTGAGCTATGATAGTGACTGAGACTCAAGGAAAAAGAAACATATCCCCGAACGCTCACATTCATCACTAAAGAACAGCAGCAGGTAGAATCCCAAAGTCTAGAGTACATAAATTGGCATAATTATGGGGGAAAAAAAATATAAGCAGAGGTACAAGATATGTTACAAGCCACATATTCTATTGACCTGCTAAAGGGTATCTGACATATAGCAAGATGTCACTGACAATTCTAGCACCTCCCTACAAGTTAGTACAATAAAAAAAGAAATCTTAGGACTACTAGACTCTGTGCACCACTATCTCTTCACCTACCGCACTCCTACAGTATCTCACAACTCTGATTAAGACATTCAAACAGCAACGAGGAGTGTTTCAGCAGGTCAGAAGAGAACTTTGATTCTGCCTAAGTTCTCTTTCAAGAACATATGGTAACAGTCAGCTTGGCCCTTTTCTAATCCAAATATTATTCAGACTTTCATCCAGAAGCATGCATTGCAACCTCCCCCCAACACCAACAGACTACCTATAAAAGAAAAGCCCTAAATCCATACTCCCTTTATTCAGACATTAGGCTGTTTTATTTGCATCTCTGCCTTAGGAGAACAACTTCCATTACCATACCCCATCCATGTTTCTTCACAATCACCTTCATCAAGTTGTCCATGTTTGCCCCTTCTCACTCAGTTCCTTTGATTTGAAGTTTAACCTCTGAAACAATACCCTACTAGCTTTGGCCAGCCAACACGAGCAACCTTCAACAGTTTTTCTACTGCCATCATCTGGAAGCCTTCCATAGCTTCTGCCCTGAGTTCAGTTGAATTAAGCAGCAGGGAATATAAAATTTAGCATGGAAACTGAGTCACAGAAAACACTGTGAGCAAGAAAAGGGGAAGGGGGTTCCCTCATTAATCACAGGCACATGGGGAAAATCACAGCAAGTTCGCAAAAACATAAAATGGGTTTTACTTCACTAAAAAACATGCCTTTTTTGATTTTGTTCCCAGTAACATCAAATAAACTTGTGTGTGTGTATTAACAATAAACCTATAGTTTAAGTCCTACAAATAAAATGCATTAGAAACCAAATGCAGCTCAAACCATTCTTAATGTAAGCTGGTTTATTTCCTGATGGCTCTTACTAGCTGGGCATTTGACTTACAGAAATCTTTAAACATATAGATACCTTTAAGTTCATTCTATTACTGGGTAAAGTTTCTCATCTTAAGGGTTCATTTTAGAAGGCAAGTAGCATAATTCAATGGTTTAAAGAGCAGTCTGAGGCAGGTCTATTAAGTTTCGTGAAAGTGAATGACCTTGGAGACATAAATTAGGTTTCCTGCATCTCACTCCCAGTTTGTAAAAATGAGGATTAAGTGTTTAAGTCTCCTGCACCGACCTCATTAGAAGATCTCTAACGGAGACACTGCATTCCTTTTTATGCAAGATGTACCATCCTGGCACAGAGATATCAGGTACCAGAAGAACACACAACTATTATTAAATTGTGTGTGTTTTGTTCACCTAAACAACCTGTGGTCTTTCCCATTTTTAAATTTACCAAGAACAAGGAGCAAGGCAAAGCTTTCTTTGCAGAATCTTGTCAGATACTGGGCCTTCACCAGGTAAGTTTTAAGCAACCTCACCAATATAAGTTCATACTTTGAAGTTTCTGTCACACTTCTAAGTTCATACTTCAGTTGTAGATCACACTGCGGTGTGATCACAGTGCGGCTGGTGCACCTGAAGAGGAGGTGAAGTACCTGTATTGAAGCTATTGCAGAGAGAGGGGATGGGAAAACAAGTTGAAGAATTATAAAGGAACAGAGGTACAATTTCAAGAGACAGGTTGTTTTTGTGGGCAAGAAAAGCTTCCAAAGAACAGATGAGCNAAAAAACAAACAAATAACCCCCCCACACACACAGTGGAAGTTTAAGAAAAAAGCAGCTCCCTTCAAGTTTTCCAAGCTTAAAGCCACTCTTCAACTACAGGAATAGAAAAAAGCATTTGATGCGTGTGTCCACACTATCACCATGAAGCATTTGCCCTGAAGAACCTTCCCATGTGCCAAGTGCTCTTTCTTAATTCAAAGCAAATCTGAAAGTCCCGATTGCCCAGGCACCATTATTTTTTACTGGGTATAATTTCTTGGAGAAATACAACCCTTAAAGCACTTAAAATTCTGTGATATACCATCACTTTCTTCTTTCATATTCATGACACTTTTCATGTTAACATGCATGAATGGATGAAGATTCCTAAATCAAGGAAAAGATAGAGGCATTTTAGCATCAACACCATGTATTCTAGTCCCTTGTGGTTGCTGGTATCAGCAGGCTAATGTCATACCCACATTTGTTTAAGAAGATTCATAATCCTTAAACACATATATTTAACAACTTTGATATTTAGCACAAAGCTTCTGATCCCTAACATCCTATAATACATACTTAATTACTAACTGAACTTGCCATTTTTCTTTAAACTGGTTGCCAAAATAGTAGGCTTTGACAGAAACCATCATATTCTGTTTTAATTCTCTATTCCACCACACCAACGCACTCAAGTCTAGATCATCCTGCTTTACGCAGCAATGCGGCCACCTAATTATCATAAGTGCTCAGGTTTAAAACAAAGTACAGTCTTACAAGCTTCCTCTAGACCATAGTGATTTCAGTAGCAGTATAGGTAAGACCTATCTCTGGCATCAAAAGTCTGACTCAATGCCTTTAGCTGCAACTCTAACACCAGGAGTCTACTATTCACTACACATTTTAGCTCTCCCACAGTCTATACCCACTTTGCGCTGTTTCTCATTTAAAGGAAACTTAAAACCTCCCTTCACTAGAGCTTCTATTCCCAACATTACAAATATCTTTTGTTAAAATTTTTAAGGTATGAGCTAAAACAAGACAATTTGTCAGTTTATGTATTACATGGGTGGTTATGGAATGAGTAGTACTGCACAGACTGCTTTTTCCAGGTATAAACACACAGATGAGGTCCCATGAGTCACAGCCGCTCTGTGTTAAGCGCCCAGAGCCATTTACTAAAGGCTAGAAGTAAACAGGGCTGCTTGAAGTTACCTTCCTTCAGAGAAAGAAAATCAGTGTCTCTCACATGTGCTGTCACTGAGAGTGAACACTTGCTGTATATCCAACATTCAGTAAGTTAGAACTTACCCTACACTAACTCATTAATGTGCCCCTACTTCACGTTAGGCTCAACTATAGATATAGGTTATGTTCATAATTATGCACATGATCAACAACCCCCCCCAAGAAGATTTCCCTACCCATTGCCCTAGACACATTCAGCCTACCATAATTCCTTGTACAGAAATCTGACTGTAGGATCAAGAGTTTAATATACAATATCTGCCTAAGAATTTAATACATACAGCTTACAAGATATCCAAGATCAAATAAAATCCATCATTTTAGTCCCCTAAAATGAATTAGGCTTACTCTAGATAAGGATCCATTTGTCAGAGAATTGGTATAAACACAGACACTCCAAGAGTCCTGTCAAACCAAACAAAAGCTTGGTTTTCTAAAATTTTAACAGCATTTTCGCACTAACAAGAAATTCTGCTCCTTAATGGTTTTACTCATTTTCAGCATAATATATAACAAGAATGTTCCCCCTATGTATTTAAGCCTGCTCCCAGACCAGCTGATCACTAAAGAATCCTTCCAAACACCTGCAAAAAAAGGAGGAAGATTGCAGGAAGATGGACCAAATGCCCAAGAACTTGTCTGTTTCCACCCCAAAACAGTTGGCCATATCAAACAGACAAACATAAAGGAGAAACTGCGCATCACTCAGAAATATTTATTAGCACTACATGACAGAACTTCCTTTCTCTCTCTTTAACCTGGTTTCTCAGAGAAAATAAACTTCCCTAATTCACCTCACTTTCCCCTCTCCTCCCCTCCCCAATACCCTTATCCTCTCATTTCATGCCAGTAACTTCTGGTGCATAATGAATTTCCAAGCAGCCTGCCACAACAGTCATCTCAACAATAACCAGCATTCCTGAAAGTTTTGTGCAAACCCGCAGATGGATCAGAAAAAAACTCTCTAATTAATTACATCCCCACTAAGGCATGGCCAGACAGCAACCAGCATTTTAAGTTTTGCTTGGCAGCAGCTAGTCCGTAGGCACATCCACGCCACTTGCCCATTCAAGTGTTTTGAAGGACAGGGGAAAGAGAGAGAGGAACTGGCATCAGGGATGTAGGGGGCAGACTTCAGGACTTAGGTCTTGTCGCCTCAGAAGAATACTAGAACATAAGCTTCATTAGTACTGCTGGTCATGAAAATAAATTTACACCACAACCTTCATTGCATGCCCTAGGAAAGACCACATAACATCCACCATTCTAAAACAGAAATCCTGCTACACATTCGAAACAGGCCAAAATTGACCCTCAGTATCAGGGACTGATAATACCATGATAATAATTTTATTTTTTTTAATATACACAAGTAGATCAAACACATTGATGAATTAAAACCTCAAAATTAACGAGCCCTCATTTTCTTCCACTTACCTTGAATCTTAAAACACTGAACTAGCCTCTCATTCGTGTTCTGTACGAAGAACAAAAGACAACCTACATGTTCAAAGAACTACCCATTTTTAATAACTCAATCATGAAAATTTACTTTTTAATCTACCAAATTTATGCAATACCTAAACTGATCTACATTTTCAGAGACGTACTTTTAACAGAATTAAGATGCCAAATACAAATGCAACCCTTTATGCCTGGAATTCAGAGAAACACCTTCAGCTCCGATACAGTGTATTTCATGCACACATTTCTAAGAATTTCACCAAAAAAAGGCCATCATTATCCCCATTATGCATAGAGGGAAAACTGATGTTTATATCCAGGCTAGTTTCACTTTTCTCTAGGTCAAGGTACTACTCTGGATGCTCAGTGAACTAAACAGTCATTTGTATTAAAACAAACAAACAAAAAAAAAACCAAATCAAAACAAACACCACCTATTAAGACAGGAATAGTCAGCTAACATTTGGATCTTTTCGTTTTTTTTCAGTCACTTACAGCAATTCCTTGCCCCAGTAGACTTATAAATAAAAAGGAGCCAGCACAGTATTCATATCTTGTTTGCTCCTTTGTTCATACATCAGCCTCTCTGAAAAGAGCAGTTGGGCACAGCTACCAACATTATAAAAGCTTGTGTAAAATGCTGCTGGCAAACCAACATAAAGAGCACAATACTGCGTTGTTGATCCTGCTCCCTAACACCTCCTATCACTCCAAGAAGTGGTTAGATTTTTTTTTTCCTAGCAACTTGCTGGAAACGCCATTTCCAAACTGCATCTAATCACACTCCCCTCCTTCTGATACCTTCCGCACCACCAATGCCAATCTCACTTGCCTTCCAATCTCCCTGTTCCAATAAACCAGCTTAACATCAGTGGAGTATAAGCTTCATTTCAAGCAGCTTCTAAAAAACACACTAAATAAACAGGTCTCCAATCAATAGGGGCTTTGTTCTGTTTTGGTTCCAAGATAGGTCTTTTTTTTTTTTTATAATATGCCGTATTTTAAGCCCATTGATTTAAATTTAAGCTCTGCGCTAAAGTCAGATACTATGCATCCCTTTAAGTCAAGCAGGATGATTTGTTTACACTTCATGCAACTGAAACAACTGCAATATATTTCCATAGCAAAACCAGAGCAAAAAATAGCTGAGTCTTAAAAATAGTTAGTCTAGCCAGGATACCANAAAAAAAAAAAAAAAAAAAAAAAAGAAAACAAACCCTGTACATTAGAAAGTTAGAGACCTGGTTGTCTTTTTTTTTTTTTAAATGGTTAACTCCAACCCCGACAACCCCTTTTAAATTTATCAGTCGCTCGCTCATCTCATTTCAGGATCACATAATAACCAATTGTCTTCCAATTGTCACTATTTTTCAAACTAGAAATTAACTACAATTTGAGCACTGTATTCATATGCCAACAACACAGAGCATAACACATTACTGAAGCTTACGGTGTCCTTAAATATGGCACGTAATGAAATCAAAGCTACCCTCAGGCAATCTTAATGTACAAACAGCTCTGCTGAGAGGATAACACAGGTTCTGCTGTGCCATTACACCACCAGGAACATATACTTGCAAATTTCTATATGCTCATAGCACACTTTTTTCCTCCCACTCCCAAAAGTGAAATAACATCTTTATGGGCAAAACAACTACCCAGTATGACTAGAACAGAGATGCATTTTGTAGATATGATAGTAAATTAACAAATAGTGTGTTATTAAAAAAAGTCAATTATTAAACTGCTACATTAGAATGCCATTTTTCTCACCTGAGCTATAATCAGCATTAAGAATTACACACACCATATCTCTTCACATTCGTGAATGTTGTTGATTATTAGCCTTTTGCTGAGGCAGCGCTGAATCTACAGCCACAACTCCACAGGATGAACTTCCGCATGCATACAAAACCCCCACTAAGGTAAACCAAACCCTTGGACCCGAAGAAGTCACTACTTGTTAATTCAGCTGTGTAATTACTGTTTAAGGCAGGTCTGTCTCTTCTAGGTCCACTTACCTTTTCTGCCTAAGAAATGCTTTCTGTTTTGCATGGGGATACCAAGAGCTTTGTCCAGACAGAGAGCTGTCCCTCTCTCAGTCGCTTTATAGCTCAAATTCACATGCCATAGGAATCATAAAGCCACGGAAAGGCAGCATAAGTATTTCACTGTACCTCTCCGTGAACTCATATCGTAGCATTCATGCAGACAATAGCTTACAATAATGTTAAAATTATCACTAGCCACACCAAAGCTGTACAAGCAGTAGAAAAATACAAACAAAAAAAAAAATTGCCCTCAGTCCAGAGGCAACCACCACATTTTATTCAGCTAAGGAAACTGAAGTCATTTAGCCCAATTATACACTGAAGTCAGCTGAAGAGTCCAAATCAAAACTTACAGGCCTCACAGTTAAACTATGATCGTCCCTGATGCCTGTCTTCCGAAGGATCTAGCACACTGGCATCTTTTCCCTAATGCCATGTTATTTTTTTACCCCCTTCTGCATACCTCAGTACCACCAGCTAGTTGCAGTGCTTACTGAGCTAACTGAGATTTTACCATACCTCAATAACCCAAAAGCTGAAGTCCTTGCACAGCAGTTGCTCTTTGACAGCTTCAGCACACACTACAGTAGTAGCCCTGCGAGGCGTGCGGAGTTGGACTTGATGATGCTTATGGGTCCCTTCCAACTCCACACATGCTGATTCTACAACTGTCGGGGGGGGGTTGTTTGGGGTTTTTTTTGGTTTTGGTTTGTGGTTTTTTGTTGTTGTGGGGTTAGGGGTTTTTTTCTTTGATTGATTTTTTTGGGGTGTTGTTTTGTTTTGGTTTTTTAAACAGATGCCACTGTAAAAACAGAAACATTAAACAATCATCAAGAAGGGAAACCATGTATACACTGAAATCTACCTCTGCACACTTCTTTTTACTTTTGTCATCCCAATGCATTTATCTAAAGTATTCTGCCTTGGCAGCCGTTTTTCTTGCACACATGCCTTCAGACCAAACATCCCAAAGCTAATACACAATTCTGAAGCGGAGCAATTTTTATTTTGAGCCAGCTGAGGTTTTCATTTGGGGGGAGACGGTAGAACATGAAAGTTGAGAGGGGTTCAAAAGAGTGTACTTCCGAGTCTCACCTCATGTGCTCCCTCTCTCTTCCTATACTCACACTTGCAGACAGAGAAAGAAGCAGAGCCAGCACTGGGAGGGGAGGAGGAAAGAACATACAGAATGTTTTGGCGCCCTTTAGCTTCTAATTTACTATTTTGCTTTTTTGCAAGGTTACCAAAAGGCCACCCTGAGGAAGGAGGAAAGAGGTAGAAAATGCTTCCCATTCTCCATATTTCACTTCTCAAAAGAAAAACACAGCATGTTTGAGCGAGAACACAGTCCCAAACACAGCAGAGTGTACGGCAAAGAACAATGAGCTCCCAAGGCTGGGCATTGTGTGCATCTACCTCCTCCTCTTCCCTCCAGACCTCATCAGCCGACACAACAAATCTCTAAAATTGCTACTCATCCAAACCAGGCCACTGAAGTCAACCCCAGTTCATAGTTTATGGTACAAACTCAAGGAGTAAAACCAAGATAAGATGTATTTACCAGAAGTGCTTTTATTACAGAAACGCTTCCACCCTCTTAACCACCATGAATTTCTCAATTCTAAGGAAGCAGTGTTCAAAAAACTAAAACGTTCGCCTGGTAATACTAGAACTTCAAAAAATATTATACGCTGCACGTTAATGGGACATTTGACACGCGCCTTTTACAGGCAACAACTACTGCTTTTTGACACAGTGTTCATTTTTACCTGGTTAAAATCCATATTTAAGAACGGGCGTACTATTCTATTTAAGCCACTTCACATTTCTTCTGAGAAAGCATCTTTACTCAATTGTAACAGTAAGAACTAGTGGCTCCTCGTTTCAGTCACACTGGTGCACAAGCAAAACATATCTTTGATTCCAATAATTGGTCAATGTAACTCAGGAGTAAACAGACATCAGACAGTAGCCTGCTGACTGCATGAAAACGTTCTGAGCTTCTAATCTCCAAGAACATTACTGCTTCGAGGAAAAACTCATAAGAAATCAGTAAATCAAAATAACTGCAACCAGTTTGTAAAAATAAGTCTAAGGAAAAAGACACTTCAACAATGAATCACGTTGTTTTCTTCCCAGCAATTTCTTGAACAGCCAGTTTCTGCAATGAAGCCTCTAATGTTGTCTACCTCCTACTACTTTTCTGATCCTGGTCATCTTCTTTCCACACTTTAGAAAGGGAAACTGGGGGGGAAGAAAGAAAAAACCCACCCCCTTCCTATGCTACTGAAAATGTTATGATTAAATTCATTTGCATAAAATCTTCATTTCACCATACCATACCTACCACGCATGAAAATAAGTGCATCTCTCAAACACCCCGAGTCGATTTCCTCTGCGTGGCCATTTAAGTTAAATATTTCCCAGCCTCCCGTCGGTTTAAAAGGTTAACAAGTTAAACCTTCCTCCGAGAGCCCTTCCTCCGCTGCCCAGCTGACAGACGCGACACCCCCGCCGCAGAGAAAACCCCAGACACGCACAGACACCAGCCGTGCCCCGCGCTCGCACCCCCGGGCCGGAGCGGGCCCGGGTCTGGACACCGACTTTCCACCCCCCACTCCGCGCCCCCTCC
>VZSZ01010248.1:1611318-1630617 GCA_013398815.1 Ibidorhyncha struthersii | reverse complement strand
CGGGCATCGGCCACGCAGGCCGGGCCGGCCCGGAGAGAGGCAGGAGGCTGGCGCCAAGGCGGAGCGGCCCTGGCCTTGCGCCGCTTGGTTTGTGCGTGGCCTAGTGCCCTTCCACCGGGGCTCTGCCGTGGAAGCTGCTCAACGTGACTTGGGCCTGCAAGGGGTTCTTCTGAGTTCTCTTGTTCTCCATAGAATGGTGAGAGCTGGGAGGGACCTAAAAGACCACCTCGTTCCACCCCCGTGCCCCGGGCGGGGACACCTCCCCCCAGCCCAGGGTGCTCCAAGCCCCGTCCAACCTGGCCTTGAACACCCCCAGGGATGGGGCAGCCACAGCTTCTCGGGGCAACCTGCGCCAGGGCTCACCGCCCTCACAGTCAACAATTTCTTCCCAATATCTAATCTAAATCTCTCCTTTTTCAGTTTAAAACCGTCCCCCCTCATCCTATCACTCCGTTCCCTGGTCAAGAGTCCCTCCCCAGCTTTCCTGGAGCCCCATTAGGGACTGAAACGGGTTCTAAGGTCTCCCCAGAGCCTTCTCTTCTCCAGGCTGAACACCCCCCCACCTCTCTCAGCCTGTCCTCACAGCACAAGGGCTCCAGCCCTCTAATCACCACCGTGGCCTCCTCTGTCCCCACTCCAACAGGTCCATGTCCTTCTTCTGTTGGTGACCCCAGAGCAGGATGCAGCACCACGAGGTGGGGGGTTTCACCAGAGTGGAGCAGAGGGGCAGAAGTAAACAGTTATCAGCATTATGAGTAAATGTTTGAAGTGTCTTCAGTTGGAGACAAGGTACAAAATTTTATGGCTGTGTCAGAAGCTTTTGGCTGCACTGTGGCTCCAAGTCAATCAGACCTTTTAGGTCCACACTCCATATTAGTCACATTAAGCCACCATTACTGGTCTCGCACAGAAAGTTAAGATTATGCATAAGTGCATTTCTAGACAAAAAGCTGATGCTGCTTTTTATTGCTCTGTGTGGTGAGGAAGTTGTCAGCAGAATTCCAAATTACTGAGTAGCAATTAATAAAATACTTGGTCACTTAGGAAGTTTTTAAGCTGCTTCATCTTTGAGCTATCACACAGTTAGGAAAGATAGCGTGAAGCTACCAGTACTGAAAACAGAGCAAACTTGTTATTTAACATTAACCTCCCCTTTCATCTGCAGAACACAGGCCAGCAAAATAAATCACATGGCCGTAAAGAAAGTCACACAGTCTTCCTGGGGATCCAAGAAATTTCATGTGGAATTATATCTCCTTTTTGAAAAAGCACTAGGATATGTCAGGACAGATTTTGCCCTCAATTACACTTGTATAACCCCAACTGTTTGCTCTCTCTGTAAACTGCCTTCATGGCTGATTCTCATAGCATCACAGGAGATAAGTCGGAGGCTGTTAACATTATTGCCTTTAGCAGAGGGAAGTGGGAACTGTTTTCACTGAAGAGAAAGGCACACAGAATATTTGAGGTCTGTACATCAGAAGAATTTAGTTCTTTGCTCTGAACATACAGGACAGATTTATCCCTAGCATAACTTCAGGGACATTACCACCAGAGGCTGAGACACAGAGTTGATTGTGTTCTAATAACTAATTTAGATAAGCGTCTAAAAATGCACATCAGTTAAATGTCTGACACAGCCATTTTAGAGGCTACACTTAAGCTGTCCTTGATAGACTCTGATTCCATCTCTCCTATTTTCTCTGCTAATTACAATTTCATGTTCCATGCTCTCTGGATGTGTGCATTAAAAACTGTATGAATTGCCCCAACGATGAGCTTGCCTTCAGCTTTCTCCAGTCACCACCTCTGTGACGGGAAAATTCTCCACAGCAGCCTCCCTCCCTCCCTCCCTCCCTCCTCTTCTACTAACCTCCTGGTGATCGTGTCACCACACGAGGCTTAGAAGTATTTGCTCACAACATTTTCATGTCACATTTTGTTGTTAAACAAAAATAAGCATGTTGGGGGGGGGGGAATTTCCTCCTATATTGTATAACTAACATCTGTGCACCTCCTGAAATTCACACAAGTTGAACTGCAGAAGTAGGTGATTATTCACAGCCAGTTATAGCAGGCATACCCACATCCTCCTACCACGAACAAGTGATCCAATTATAAGTTCGCTTAACCAGAGGATTGTTGCAGGAATATCACTTGAGGCTGCTTTTTTTTCTTTTTTTCTTTTTTTTTTTGTTGTTTTTGCAAAGATGCAGCCCTTCCTGCAGACAGTAATAAACAAAGCCACAGAGCTTGTCCTGTAATCTTCCCCCAGCTGAAGTAGTACAAGGTTTAAGTCAACACAACGAAGACCAAGGAAGACGCAAATGCTGCAGAGAGACATCATTGCTCCTCTGTCTGGTGACTGCAGATTTTCATGGTTCCCATCCCCGCGGAGAGAGATTGATGGTGAAATGACTGGGCATGTTCTACATGTAAAATATTTTATGTACATATAGATTGTCTATATGAGATACTAGCAGGTGTCGAACAAGGCAGTTTCTGACACCTTCGCAATGTTTCGTGTGTCTATCCCCCAGCGCTCCTGGGAGGTATAAAATTCCTGATGCACAGAAAGGCTAATTGGCCAAATCCACAAAGAGAGTTAAATTCCAACACGCCACATAAGGTGTCTACACACAAAATGTTAATCCTCAAAATCCTGTTCCTTACCCCTGGATATTTCTAAAGATCTGAAGCAGCGACGTTTCTGCTGTCTAAGTATTCTGGATGTGAAACACTGCCGCTGCTGTCAACTGGAAATGCCTCTGTCTTGGCCGCAAGCAGGGTCACACCAGGGTCCCGTCAGTATTCCCAAACCCGCTGGCGGCTGCCAGGGTATCCATCACGGAGCTCGTTTAGCCAAGAGCACGCTTTTAGGTGCTCCGGGAGCCTTGCTGCAGGCTGCCATGTGCCTTTCAGGTTAGCAGAAAACACACAAGGTTTGCTCCTGCCTCACCTGCCGCTTTCCCCTCTTCCAGGCGTCCACAAACCTCCTGTCCCACGTTGTTCCGCCAGCTCCCGGCAGGACCTCCCATCTACAGAGCTCTGTTCTGTTGGTCATGCATCGACTGAGGCAAAAGACATAGCAGAAACTTCAAATGCTTAGTACTATTGTTCTTATGTAACGGAAAAATCATACCGGGTTTTGTCTGTTACCATTCCATCTTCTTCATTACCAAAAAACCCCAACCAAAACCCAAACAAAAAAAAAAAAACAGTGGCAAAATACCACTCAGTGAATGGACAGAAAGCAGGCACTGATACAAAAGGAAAATCTTTCAGGCAAAATAGGTCACCAATGAGTGAAGAGTTAAAATGTTTCGTGACAACTTTGCTGCCAAATGCAGATAACGCTCACATGGGTAAAGTATCTGTGGTGCATCCAGCAAACCTTAGAAACACTCTTGAAGGGAATAAATACATTTGCATATTAATGACGCGAAGCATTTCTGGGTTTATTAGTGTGAATTCTGTTAGAATTCTTACCCTGGGTAAAGGAGGATTCCGCAGACAACTTTTGACTCCTTTCAGATGCTGATCTGTTTCCTGCACACGCACAAAACTTTTCTGACACTTCCCTTTTGCTGCAAAGTTTACTGTCAGTGTATTACAGAGACCATGAATGTATCTGTTCAGTCAGTAGCCATGGAGCTTTTTTGCACAGACAGCAGACTTAGTTCTGGCCTAAATTGTTTTTTCTTTGTAGTTTTCCATAACATTTCTTTCTTTCTCCCTGTGTAAGCCCTTGCGTCTATTATATCTGACATCTATATGTTAGTGTATGCAGTATATTTAACTTTTTAAAATTGTATCTTTAAATATGTGTTTTAACAGGGCTCTTTTTCTTAATAACTGTCACTTTGCCAAATGAATGAAACAAAAATCTATGAGGAAAAATCTAACTAGGAGCTATGAAGTCAAAAAACACCAGTCCTGAGAATTCTGTGAACACCATTTCAACCCAACTAGTTCAAATAAGGGAGATTTTTTTTTTTTTTTGATCCTGCAGTCATGAAATTACAAACCAGTCCTCGACCATGACAGATGAGTCAGGTTCTAACCTCAGCAATGCAGTAAAAACTCAGCTCTAATGAAACAGGCAAATGTCAATACAGCGATTAGCTTGGAAGATAATATTCTGAGAGGCTTTTACAGATGACCTAACTCCACTCACAAAAAAGGATTATATTCTTTCTTTCCCTTTGTAATATTTGAATACCAGCCCTTTAGCTGAAAACTGTTTGCTTTGAGGGTTTTTCTGTTTTGTTTTGTTTACTGTAGAAATCTCAGGAATTTAAAATCTCATTTTCACACCTATTGCTAGAGAATTTTTTGGAAGTCTCATACCACTTGAAGGACAACGCACTGGATGGTCGCGAACTCCTTATCACACACAGCTATCTCTCTTTCAAACTGTCTGTATGGGTTGCAACGAAAGCAAAAGGAATGTAAATGAGGTTGAAATCGGTTTGAGCATATCCACACACATTCAAGTGCACACAAAATTACAGTGGCTCAACAGAATCTGTTAAAAGAAATCACGTTATTCGTTAATCTGATGCAACTTTTCAGAAGCTGGAGAAACGAGTCACCAACAGGATAGGCCAAAGTGACAAGTTCCTGGGTATCCGCTACCCCGTGGGGACTGTGGCACAGACGCTCTTGGTGTCTTGCAGGGCCACTGGGAGAGGAAGAAGCGACTGGTTATTTACCATGGGGTGGAAACATGCCCACTGTGGAGCTCGTGGCATCAGTGGCACACAGCATGTTCACGCCCAGCTTCCCCCTTGGCGGCTTCTTTCAGATTCTTTAACATCGGTTACCTGTGAATTCGTTTTCTGTGATCTGAAAAAGTGTCTTGTCTGTATCTTCGCACATGGCTCAATCATTATATCTTTGCTATGAAGTTTTGAATACATTGACAGCGCGCACACACAATCCCAAATTTCCAGGTTTTAATATTCTAAAACATCCCAGAAATGTAAAGTGTTATAAATTAGTTTCCTCAGGAAAAAAAAAATCATCTTTTTATCTTTTAAAGGTTTTCCATTTCCCTGACTCAGACCATTTCCTAGTGGGTTCTGCATAATGAATATTAGCAGAGGTTGGCTTACCACAGTGTCTAGTGAGACTCATTTATCAAAGCCCAGGATGTGCGCCATGCAAAGAAAAAAAAATCCCATTGAAAATGAACAAAAAATTTCAGCCCTAACAATCGTTCCTCTCATTTTTGTATACTTGGGCATGTTCCAGTGCACGCAGCGAGGAGACAAAATGGCCATCTGCAGAACATGAAACGTATCTAACGAGAGATTTGTACACCTTGAAAGTCGCCAGTGCTGAAGCTGCAAATGACTAATGACAGTCTTTCCTCATGAGTGGGATTAATTGCATCACCCCCTGATACTTATTTCTGTATCCCGCTTGTACCCGGGGAGAGTTAGGAGGTAATTCATTCTGTGATTTACATACCAGATAAAATCTGGTAAGTAAAGAAAATATAACAAACTTCCTTTCAACCCAAAGCAGCTTTTGGATAGTAATAACATCACAAACCAAAGGTAGTCCTTTTAAGCAGAATACTGTAAAAAGGATCTGAAGCACAAGGGGGGGATGTGTGTGGTTTTGTTGCATATTATTGTACCTCCTCACTTTCAAGCATCATAGCCTTGTGTCTGACAAGTAGCAGCCGCTGGCCATCAAGTAGCGACGGCGTACGTGTGTGTTCACACACGAACGCAGGGGCATCTTTCGATCTACTTCTGCAGCCACGCGCTGGGAAGGCAGAGGCGTATCAGTCTGCTGCTTTTCCATAGAAAAGCGCCAGTTTTGCACAAGGTCGTATCCTGCAGACACACGTGTGTCTAACAGCTCCCAAGTGGGTGCATTTCCAATTTCATCCGAACTCTTGGACTTTTGCAAAGGGACTTCACCGTCAGCAACGAGCTTGGCACGTGCACGGAGTCGGCTCGTTTCTACCTTTCTTATGGTTAACATCAATTGATTGCTCATAATAGAAGTGCGTGTAAAATCCAGTTGAATCTGAAATTACAGACTGGAGTGCTGGCTGCCTCCAACGCACCAAAAGCACGGTGGGTTTGGTACAGGCTCACCCGCCTTGCAGGAGAGGAGCTCTGGAGTCACAGAGGAGCTCTGGAATCACAGCAGTGGTCTGAGATGGGGCACGGGGTCTTGCTAAACCAGGCAGAAAGTGGTTTCCACATGCAGTCGAGAAGAGGGGTGATGGGAGGGAATCCAGAGCTTCACAGTGCCCTCTGTTAAGCCCACTGAGCTGTAAGCAGATTCACCTGCTCCTGGGGAGGCCAAATTCCACCATTCTGGGAAGAAACCCCATTTTTTGCTGCAGTCGCCCATCCCCGCGCTGGCAGGGAAGGCGTCAGGGGGGAGCGACAGTCAGGCTCGTGCTGCCAACGCAGTGGGACCACAAACCAAGGGAGATGAGAGAGGAGATGTGGAGTAGACACCTCTGTGCCTTTGATGAAAACTCAGAGAGGGGCAGCAGAGGGAAGATTAGCCCACAAAGCTGTTGATCCCCCCGGCTCCCGAGGCCTGCGTGCTTTCTGTTTGTTCAAAGGTTTGCGCTGATATTTTTGAGCCATCCTCTACCGCTAATGTGGAACACCTCGTCTGTGCACTTACTGCATTTCCACTGTAAATTCACTGCTTCTCCTTCAGTGCAGAAGGTAGTAAATGGATTTACAAGCTTCTCTTCTTGTCCTCAGTGACTGACTTCACTTTAAACTGTTATAAATGGCCAAAGCGTTCAAGGGAGAGAGAGACGGATTGATTTCGGATTTGCATTTTTGTCCTTCCCACCGCAAATCTGCTCCTCCAGGAGGAGGTTTCTGGCTCCCACCTCCCCATTGTAGCCGCTCTTTCCCTGGTGTTGCAACACTGCTACCTTTGATGGTACATTTGAATGTACTTTTTTAAAAGGAGAGAACATATAGTGACAGAAATGGGAAAATTTCCATTTCAAGCACCATCTCTTTTTTCCCCTCAGCACTTGTTATCTTCAAAGCACTGTACAAAATCGACTGATGAATTCTCTCCACCTTACTGGAAAGTGTCATCCATCCCATGGGACAGGTGAGACAAATGAGCAATAGAGAAATGGAACAACACATCCGAGGTCTCAGAATAGGTCCGGGGCTGAGGAGAGCACCAGCTTTTCTTCATACTCTTCATCCGGAACAGCTGGGCAGGAGGATTCTAGGTTTTGTTCAGTAATAGAGAAATCTATCTGCCTTCCTAAAGACATATATCTCTCCTGTTTAGAGACTGAAGACGGGTTCAGGCTGTACATACCTAGAAATATCCACTCTCTGGATTTTGGTGGGACAGTAGGCTTTTAGGCTCTGAATTCAGCTATTCTCACTGTCAGTGATTTTATAGCCTACATAGCAGCCACGATATGCATCTTTCAATCACTGTTTATTGCGGGAGACGAGAAAAGAACCTGAGTACTACAGAGCATAAAACCCACAGGTTAGGACTTAAACAAGTAGTGCAGTAAAATGGATCAGACAGCTTTGCGATGGAAGAGCAGTGCAGCAGCCTGTGAGCTTTTCTTCCCCAGCTTTTGTTTGCAGACCTGCTTCAGTGAGGAGACAAATCAAAAAATAAAAGAGCGTGGAGGTAGGAGCGCATCCCAGAACCTGCCTTGCCAAGAGCCCTCCAGCTCCACTCTGCTGCGCAAGCAGGTCTTTTCCAGGGATTTGTCGCCTACCCTCCAAAGTACTGGCTTAGGAGCTTTAGCATCCCGGGCTTTTTTCAGCATCTTTTTGATTTTGCATGTGCTCACAATAGTGCAAATGAGACGTGGTTGGCATTAGGCTTCTGATCCAAAAATCCCCAAGCCCAACACGTACTAATATTCCCCCACCAGCTGGTGCCTCTGGAGCAATGGCAAGGCTGGGATGTCGGCAGGGCGTTTTCTCGGCAGGACTACAGTCTGCACAGCCACATCGCAACACTTCAAACACCTAAAACCAACGAGGACTCTGGTCACAGCGAGAAGAAAGCAAAAGGACAACACGAATGTCTCTTCTCCCCTGCAAAATCCCACCCCTCTTTCCTTCTTGGTGTCAGCTGAGTCTGGGAAGAAAGTAGCCTCAGATTCAGCGTATTTGTGTAGCTTTGGGGTTGTCTGTTTGGGACAGTGGTTAAGTTAAACCAATTTAATCCAGTCAGGTTGTAGTGGTGTTTTCTGTCCTTGGAATCTATGAACACTGATCACCTGGGCTGATACTGGATCTGATCAGCAGCAGGCTGACATTCACTGGGTCAGTTCGATAAACTTTCACCCTGTCGCTCTAAACAAGCAACAGAGGGTCAGGTCATCACAAACCACCAGAAACGAGGTCTACACACTTTGCTGAAGAGTTTTCAGAAGTAGATTGGAAACTCGGTGGAGGCATTTCCCCGCGCCCTCTCCCAAGGCTGCCCTCACGCCTCCTGGCAGGGGCTGAGCTGCTCGGCTCTCCGTGCTCAGCTGCAGCAATTCACCGCTGGCACTCAGACCAAAAAGCATCTTAACTTGCATTTGGGGTTGAATACCTGCATAGCTAGTTGAATTTACAGAATCAGTCCTCTTATTTTTCAGCACTGAACGCCTGTTTAACGCAATATATATTATTCAAGACCCTTCTGCAAAATTTCAGGGAGCAAAAACAAGCACTTAAAATGAGATGTGGATAAAGCCCACAGCAGCCGGCTGAGGCACGTTGGCATCTTGACATATGAAGTCCTATCTGTGTCCTTTGCTTTGACGAATGCAGCTGCTATAGGACAGTGGGGCCTTCGTGACCGACACTGTTTGCAGGCATTTGGTAGGCAAGATTCAGCGGGTGGTTTGGATGACTTCTCAGATTAAAACCCGTCATGGAACACTTGCTATTAACCAGAGACTCAACAATAAAGGTAAGTGGGTTTTGCGGGGTGAGGGGTTCAGGCAACTCATGTGCTGCAAGTTAAATGCACACAGAAATCGAAGCTTCTGTTTCCCTGTCCGTGCACAAATTGTGTTGGGTCATCCCAAAACCGAAAGGCTCAGCAATGGGCACATTAGCAAGGAAAGTGTTTTGTCTGGCGGGAAGCCTTTGGTTTCCTTGTTAGTTTGTTTTAAAAGCTTTCTTGAGGAGTTTTCAAAAGAAACATTCCTTCAAAACAAACTCTGTTAAGTGAAAGTGTTTCCTTCTCAAAATGCTAAACCAAAACACACCATCATGCAAATAATATTTTGAGCTCAAATCACTTTGCCAAGTTTGTAAACAGTTCCAGGTGGGCAGAAGTCATCTTTGCCATTCATCACTGTGAGCGGGAGTTTGGTCTGGCTGAAGTGAAGCATCTGGCAGAGAAGGAGCCGCCGCTTCTGAAAAAAAAAAAACCTTTCGGAACAGCAGAGGATGGTGCTGCCTTGGGACAGTCCCGGTCCTTGCAAAGAAACCGAGGAAGACCCCATATTCTGCTTTTGACGTGCCCCAATCCGGGTGCTTTCCCAGCTCATTTTCAGAGGGAACACTACACCCCCTGCCCATCACAGAGCTCCCTCCTTCTCAAGTTGCTCTTTGGAGGGGTGGGCTAACCTCCTACACCCTGTTACACCGCTAAAATTGCTGGTTGCTGACAGCCAGCATCAGCGAGGGGAGATGCTGAGCTCAGCTGGACCGCGAGCACAGCCAAGGAGAAGGAGGCTCAGCTCCACTGGAAGCAGGAGGTGACGGCCCCAGGGATGCTCAGTGTTGGTCACGGAGCCTCCACTGCAGACACCATTGTCAGCAAAGCATCATTTCACCTGGGCTTTGTCCAAGGGTTTTATTTTGCAGAACTACTTTGTGTTTCTTTTCTCTCCTGTAACATAAGCCTGTAACTGCCACCCTGGATGATTAAATGGATGTCCTTCCAGGCAGAGCCAAGCCTGTGCGTTGTATTATAGACACGAGATTTCACCACATGCAAACTTCAAGCATGGCACGAGGAGGTGATCTGGACCACATGATTATTTTCTTCCTTATAGTTTATTTTGTTTGCATATCTCTCATTTTTATCACCTGGGTTCTTCACTCAACCCTTTCTCTTCTTCCCTGCCTCAGTTCTCTTCCTTGGTTTGTTTGGGTTTTTACCTTCAGCTTTTCATAGCAGAATTGAGTGCCGCAGCTGGTATGGCCTTATTTTCTTCTTACCCTCCTCCACACCCTGCACTTCTGCTCTCTGCGACTGTATCTATCCACGGAGCACAAAGTACACGTAGAATGCGTCAGATCTGAGAGCACTTCAGTCCCTCCTGAGGACCGAAAGAGGGAACGCAAATGGGTATCCCTCTCACTGTAGAAATGACCAAACCGGGACAACTTGAGCACCATCCTGGTGAGCCCAGCGGTCAGACGCAGGGAGGCTTTGCTCCCATGCGCTCAGAGAGGAGCAGGGTTCTCACATTTTATTCTCACACCCACCCACAGCTCCTATCTACAAGGAAATCATTTCACCCAGTGATACAAAGAGAGCAGTAATAAAAGCTTTCCGAGGGAGTGGTGGGACTAAGCTGGTGCCTGGCACAGTTCTTTAAATCCTGCTGTGAAAGGGAGCATGAGGGCACAGCCCGCGATGCTGCTGCAGGGCCGGCAGGGCTGGCTGGCTGCCCGGCGGAGATCCTCTCTCCCTGCATCCGCCATCCACCCTCCTGGCTCCTTGCAGTCTACGCAGCAGCAGGAAAAACCCAATATCCTTCTTCCAGTGGGGATAATGCAGCAGCTGCGCTCCCTTCATCTGCTCTTACCGGTCCTGAGGGCCGATGTGGGGTTTTTCACCGCAGCCGCCGGCTGAGGAGCCCCCAGCAGCTGGTGAGCCCCCAGCAGCGCGCGAGGCTGTTCACACACGTCTTTATCTCTGTGAATGAGCGAGTGGGTGTTGACGAAGCACCGCAGTCAATGAATTCCCTTCAAAGAAAGATGGCTCACTCCCACAGCTTCTGCCTCTCCAGGGACAGGGAAACGTTGCACGGCTTGTCCAGGTCCCTTCCCAGGGACATCACGGGGCACGGCAGCGCAGGGCAAGTGGTGTGTGCCACAGGATGATCACGGTGGCTGCACACAACCAGACAGTGACTTTTTTGTGCCCGGGATAAGCAAGCAGGAGGGAAAAAAGCATTGGGTGTAAAATCATTATCCATGTTAGAGGCAGTAAAATCTCCTACCTGGCAAATCTCAAGGTCTCACTGAGCTGAGCAGTTCCTGCAGGGAACAGGGTCGGTCCACTCTTCAACTGCAGTTTTGTTTCTTTTTAAAATCAATGACCTAAGAAAAAAATATAATTTCTAACATTTCTGAAGGACACAAAAATCGGGGAAGAAAGATGAACAGGATGAAATGTGGACACTGAGCAATGCAGATCATCACCCCACCAGCATCGTGTTGTGGACGCGTGTAAAGTCGGATCTCTGTGCTCGAGGGACAGAGCTGTCCTCACCAAGTGGGTGACCTGACAGTCAGCTTCCAAACTGGACTCAGGAGGTTACAGGACTGCTGTGTTTGACACCGTTACTGCTGATGGGGTCCAGTTTTGATGGCCATGGCGCTAGAAAATGAGTGAGCAGGCTCCATGGGTGGTGCAAAATAACCAAAGGATTGGAAAACACGCCTTGCAGTGCCAGCTTCAGTCTCCGAGAGTGGAGGTTACGGATGATGTGTGTACTCCCTACCAGGGGCTAATCTCTAGCAAGAAAGCCAAATGTTGAATCATTTGGTTTATCATTGATTATAGAGGGATGGCAACATTTCTTCCCAGCCAGAGCAAACTCTTTTGAGACGAGGTCTCTGGAGGAGGCCTAGAAGCCAAGGAATTAGGAAATTCGTACTAAGGGCAGGCTGGGCTACAAGGCAGAAAAGCTACCTCGACAAACCCAGAAACAGAGCCAGCGGGTAATGGGAGATATTTCCCACTCCAGTCCTTTGCATCACTCCATTATATATCCTGTTACCTGAATAGCTCCTGAAAGTGCCTCCTGCCTCTCCTTTCTGCTCATCACTCATCTCTTCTGCCTGCTTCTTACTCCAGATCCGCTTTGGAGGCTGCCTGCTATTCTCAGAATAGCCTCCCCCTTCGTGTTTGCTAAGCTGATGCCTCCTTCTGCTCCAAAGAGTGCCATCCCTGCAAATTATTACAGTAATAAAGACACTGGCTGTGCCACATTTGCACTCTGTTATAAAGCACAGCCTTTCGAGTAGGAGCTCCATGGGGACGGTACAGAAAGGTGAGGAGCTGTGCAGCAGGATTCAAGCCCTGATTAAGGAGCAGCCGCATTGCTCCCTCTCCCCAGCGCTGCAGGTTTAGGTCTTGATTTTCAGCAATCAAATCTTGTTCCCTATTCACTTATTCCTCTCACTCCAAACACACACACAGAGTTACCAATCATTCACTTTTCTCTAACGCATTTTGAATTCTTATCTACAAACCACAGTCCTGCGTTTCAGCACTTACCCATTCTGGTCTCTTTTCTTCCTCTGCAAGTAACTCCTTTCTGTGCTCTAACCTCATTAGGTAGAGCCTGAATCCTCTGCGGCTGGAAGCGCCTTGCTGGTCTGGCCCAAATACTCTGAGATTTAACTTGAAAGCTTTACACAGCTCTGGTTTGATGGGATGGCTGAGCACAGCATCTGACATTGTGGGACTGATTTCCTGGTGTAGAGAGGAGCATCATCTCAACAGCACCTGACTTCAGCTTTTAACTTTATAGCTCAAGTGACATTCTTCTAACCCTGCCACTTTCCATGGAATTTCCTAATTATCTTAAGACACAACATCTGGTAATTGTACCTGTAACAGTCCTCCACCTTCCACTGACAACAAGGTGTGAACAATAATGCATTAATACCTGGACTCCATTTGTAGCATTGTTAACCAGCAGAAGTAGAAGGCTCTTACGTCCGAGCTGGGACCAAACGGTTCACCCCAGCAGAGGAGGATTCCGTCTCAGTGCTCTACCTTACTTCTTCCCCCAGGTTCGTGTAGCTGCACACACATGCAGCAACCTGGGTGCTGGCCACTACCCATGTCCGTCAGTCCCTCACAGCTGTACTGCCACATAGGGTTTTGTCCATTTGTGGCAACCAGCGACCTGATTTCCCAGCTCTTTTTGTTTTCTGATGTTATTAAAAGAAAATCACCACGTGGGAATACAGAGTAGGGGGAGTTGAGAATTTGGACTTCGCTTTCTGCAGTACCAAGTGAGAAACAGCCATCCATTGCTTCCTAACATGGGTCTGCTACACAGCTTTCTAAACCATTTTGCATATATTACAAGCTCGCCTCTTTGACAGAAGAAGAAAAATCCCTTGATAGGATTTATGTGTAATTAGCTGGTTTATTCATTTAACAGGTCTAATTCAGAGATCAGCTATGTGTGAAAAGTGCACCAGGCTTCAAATCTGTGTGGAGCACAACCAGCTTAGACCAACGCCTTATGAAAGGACAAATATGTGAGATGAGGCATTTAGCATGTGCTGAGCTCGGGCTGGGAAATTTGGTATTTATAGCAAAGCTCTTCTTAAGAAGAAGGGATTGACAGAGGAGATGAATCTCATGAGGAGAAACAGTTGCCAACTGCCCAACAAAGGGATGGATGTGTTCATCGCATCAGTTATTGCCTGTGTTTCAGTAGCCAGCTGTGCCGGCGCTGGCTCGCAGAGGCCATCTGCTGAAGGGGCTGCAGGGCCTGGGGAGGCCATGCTCCCACGGGATGTTGGTCCACCCTCATTTGGACACCACAAAACACAGACCTGGACCCAAACATACCCACAGACCAGGTGACAGGAGTTCAATAATTCTTCCTGCTTTTGAGGGGAGTGAGCTCATCAAGAGATGAGCTCAAGCCTTTTGCACAGGGGCTGCTCACATTGGGAAGCCCTGCACTGTACAAGAGCCCTTATTTTCCTCCCTCTGTGGTTCCAGTTATAGCAGAGATGCCAAAACCTCCTCCTTTCCCATGGGAGGGTGGTTTAGCATTCTTGGTGCGGCAGCGTTACACAAGACAAGCTATTTTGGAAATGCCAACAACAGATGAGCCTTGCTAGTTAGAAAGTATTGATCAGTAGACACTGCAGAAGCCGGGCTTGCCCAGCGGCGGGCCCCTCTGTGCGAAACCCTGCCACAGCTATTCCTCACGCTGGAACGGGGCAGAACTAACATCTCCCAGCAACTCTCAGACACCTGCACTCTGGCTTTGCTCCTCACAGGGCATTCTCACATCCCCCACCCTCTGACAGCAGAGCACTGCTGTACAGGTTTGTTTAGGGATGTAACACCCAGTCCTTACCCCTCAGCATTTTGTCGCTCTGTACTTAACAGCAGCTTTTGAAATAAAATGTGTTGGTTTTTCCCCAAACTAGAACTGAAGATGTTCTTTAAGGCACAGGGTTTAAAGTAAACGATGACACATACCCTGCAGCATTGCTGGCTTTAAGTGTGCCATTTCCATCTTACCGATTTAAAACCGAAAGAGATATAAAATTAACTTACCCCACCACGTTGTAACACATGCAACGCCCACAGCGGGGCACTGTTGTGCTCCTCACAGATCATAAACCTTTCCAGCCACAGGTAATTTAGTTTCATGGAAATGAAAGTGAAATAGCCACTGAAGTGACTTTTGAATCTGGAATCTTTTCCTTCCAAATCTGCCATTATGGGGAAAAACCAAAACCCGTAAGCAACACGAACTGGCTTAACCCACCCCTCCCTCAGTTGCACAATAACTTGCTTTTTCCTGCAGCACACAGGACAAACCCCACAGCTCTGCCCCCGGCTCTGAGGGTACTGCTCAGGCAGCGACTCCACAGAGCAACAGACCCACAACAGGGACAGAGCCGCTAAACAACCTCTTTCCAAATCCCGGGAAGGAGGAATTTTTCCTCCTCATCCCCAAGAACAAAAGCTATGACTGAGGATGCTTTGCAGCCTCTCACTGCCTTCCCTGCCCAGCCAAACCAGCAGAGCTGCCACCTGAACAAAACAAAGGGCTTTGGAAACATAAATATTTGCTCATGAGCCTTTTGTTTATGGCCATCTGTTCTCACACAGCTGGAAATCCCCTGAAGCCTTTTCCTCCCCCATGTGAAAAATGGTACCTAGACACTAATAGGGTAAAAAATAAAGTGCAGCTATCACATCAACTTTCAATTACACCTTATATTAGAGTGCTATTAACAAAGGGAAAACAAATGCAGCAGTTAACATTGACTAAGGTTTTTAAATTGAATAGTGCATCCCACTCATACCAGGGTTCCTTGTAACACATTACACAGAAATATCTATAAAAATCTATCACCATCTCCTGGAATCACTGATTTCATGGGTAGCTTTTCCTTTTTTCTCTTCCAGGCACAAGAGTTCAGGCACAGTTCTGTTCCACAACTTGCATCCTGTTGAGCTGCACCTTCACATGGCAACCGATCACAATGGCGGTTATAAATTCACTTCCAATAAGGTTAACACTGTGCCAACCTCCTGCTAAAAGCGAAGGCCATCACTGAATTTCTTTAGTACTGTGACAAGACGACATCTGCAACAGTCCATGATAAAAGGTTAACCACAGCACTTGTTGTGAGGATACACCTCATCTTTGATAAATGAGGACCTCTGAGCTTTTTCTCTTCCCCTGCAGGACCACAGTTGATCTAGGGGTTAGAAACCTATTCTTAATCCCCCTTTTCAAATGACAAAATGCATCCTTGAAGGCCACCTCTTGATAGCAGGCACATACATTCAGCTAATTCTTTGTCTGTTTGTCACAGAGCAACTTAAGTCCACCCCATGGCCACACTGACAGCAGTCCAACTCTTGCTCCCAGCAGAACAGCCTTAAAACAGGGCATGACGACGCAGAGGTAGCTATCCCTGCCCCTCAGCCTCCCCAAAGTAACTCAAAGCCACACCTTGTTGGGTTGTTTGATGCTTTTATTTATCACATGTAAAAACACTACTATTTCTGTTTGCAGGTACCTCTTTTGCTGCACTGCAAGTCACACAGCTCCAAACATTGAAGACCAGACAGGCAGAGAAAAGAGTTAAAGTGTTTATGCCCAGAGTCACAAGGTCATGGTCCCAGAGGGTGTTTAATACACAGAACCCCCCGACAAGGACTGTTCTACAAAAGCAGTAGAGCATTACGAGTAACAGATCAGGGTTGGTGAAAACACTACGTGAAAGAATCATCTAGGGGGGAAGAGAACCTGCAAACTGGTCTTTGCCCTTCAGCTGCCCTTATCTTTCTAGTACAGGTAACTGTGATCTAAGTAGATGACTAGTGCTTCAAACCAGAACAGGGGTTGACTGAGCCACACGGCTTAGTTGACACGAGGGTTCCTGAAGTTCCTTCCAGCAAAACGGGCCTTGCTGCCAAGCTCCTCTTCAATTCTGATGGAAAGGGAAGAGAGTGCTGGGTATGAGCAGACAGCATAGAACTCCTGCATTAGCTGCAGGCCTTATGCTGAATCACCTGATGTACCTGGTACTGAAGGTACCACCAGCGTCACAAGCCAGTTCCCACCAAGTAACTTCAGTTATACACACATTTCACTGCACTGGTCAGTATCACCCATTTTACATAACTTCATCCAAACACTTTAAATGCTTGCCCAAGGGAACAGGATTATACAGACAGAAGGACAGTATCTCATATCTACTATCACAGGATGCTTTGTATGATGTTCCCCTTTAGCGCATGTCATGGGCATTACCCACCCAACTCATCAGGTAGCCCACGGCACGCTTTGCGGGCACAGTGCCAGCCCAAAACCACCTCTGCCGTTGTCAGTTTACATCCTTAAGCTGCAGAGTGTTTCTGAGATGCAGAAGACCAAGCTGTGCCCCCAATGCAGTAGTGGAGCATCCATTCAACGTCAGGCTTAACCCTCAACCCTTTCTCCCTTCCTGAGTCTCACCTCAGCAGCTGGTTGTACTTGGCTAGACGCTCAGATCGGCAAGGGGCACCAGTTTTGATCTGAAAGGGGAAATCAGAAAGTTAGTAAAGAACTACAGCAGAAATCAGGCCACAGATGCCAACACAAAGCTATTCTACTCTGTTTAGAGTAATAAGCATTATTACAAGCTTTATTTCAGCATCAGGCTCTAAATATCTATATACTCAAACAGGATAGGGCTTGGGAGCAACAAAGGTTGTTCATTTCCTAACAGCTTCAGTACCGGGAAATCCCAATAGACCCACTGGAGTTGACTAAGATTTTTTAAATTAGTGGTTAAAGGTGAGTTTACACAAGATAACATGTTCTCTTGTCACACTCCCATTAGACAAATCAGCTTCCTAGATGCAGGAACAGCAAATGCACATGCCTTAAGTCAGAGCAGACCCCATCTGCTATGCAGCATGGCTTTATCACCATATTATCTCATCAAACAAGGAGGCAAGCTACAGCAGCTACAGATACCAACCTGACCAGTGCAGAGACCAACTACCAGATCAGCAATGAAGGTATCTTCTGTTTCTCCAGAGCGGTGACTCACCATCACACCCCAGCCATTGGACTGGGCAAGCTTGCAGCTAGAAGAGATAAAACAGATGAAGCCTCACACAGTGCCCATTTGCTCAGCAGCCTTTGCCCAAGTGATGCTGCCAGGGGGCACGCATTCCTTGCTTTGGCAAGATAGAACTGCCCTTTGGCACATGTTAGGGTTAGGAGCATACGACAATGTGATAGAGCAGTGATAGAGCTGCTTTTATGCATGCTTAGACCCAGTGAAGTTTTTGATGTGCCTACATGACTTTAAGACCATGAAGGTCCAAGTTTACTTGCCAGTATCCTCTATTAGTTAACAATAGTTCTTCCTTCACAGATACCCAACCAACAGGTATCTATTCCACTAGCTCTGGTCTGTATGTTCATCTCTCTAATTTGGCTATGCCAGGGAGAGGGATTGTCTAGAGGGGAGAACTTACGCTTGCAGGGACTCTGTCACAGAGCCGATCTGGTTGACCTTAAGAAGGAGACAGTTGCAGGATTTCTCCTCCACAGCCTTGGCGATACGCTTTGGATTGGTCACAGTCAGATCATCACCAACCACCTGGATGCCAACACTGCCAGTGAACTTCTTCCAGGCAGCCCAGTCATCCTGGTCAAACGGGTCCTCAATGGACACCACTGTAGAGGGATACAAGGAGCTTTGAGACAATGCCACCCTGTGAAAGGTCAGTCTTGTTGGAAAGCAGCAGTACCAAAGTGCTGCAGCCAAGTACCACCCACTTCAAAGAACACTGCTAAGACCCCAAAAAGGCTAGTTGTTTGTTCTGCTCTTGATCCCGCTTATAAGGGAGGCTGTACCCTAACCCCTATTCACCACCACTACTGTGTTGACAGCCAACTTACAGGGGTAGTTCTTGACAAAGCCCTTGTACAGGTCTGCCAGCTGATCAGGAGAAATGTATCTGCTGGGATCATCAGGGGATTTGAAGTCCAGGTCATACTTTCCATCACGGTAGAACTCTGAGGCAGCCACATCCATGCCAATGACAACCTTTTCAGAGTAGCCAGCCTTGCTGATAGCAGTCTTCAGCAACTCCAGAGCTGAAACACAGTAACATATTTCTGAGTTCCCACCAAACATCTTAACTCAAAAGCTATTTATTTACCAACAACAGTACATTCACTTGGCAAAGAATCTCCATTACCCCCTACAGAAAGCCCAAATGCCACACAGGAAAGGTTCTTAGACTCTCCCACTTCTGAACTGACTAGAACAAGATATTGCTTTAATACCGCTTTTAGCTTGTAATACTCTTGAGACACCATTATGGGATTCATAATCTCTTCAGGCAGGACTACATGTCAGCCCAGAAAGCTTAACACTAGATGATACCACATCCTCTTTCAGCTTTATGCATGTGGGCAGGGAGTAGTGACTGCACTTTAATCCCTTTTAGCTCCAGATCAGATGTTGACCATGAAAGGTGGTAAGCATTCAAACCCTGACAGGCAGTGGGATACACAGCCTGTCTCTGCACAGGACACCCTCTCTTTGCATCTACCTGTTCTCCACTTGCACATTTATACGCAGAAGAGGGAACAGAACTACCTACTCAGTAGGAGTCTCTGGATACTACCCACTATGCAACCCTGTTTGGCAGAGTCCAAGCACAGAAGCTCAGTATGGTCACAACCAGTAAGACTCTCCCAGTCCTCCCTGACTCAAAGCCAAGCAGCTGGGTCACACAGGCTATTTACAGTAGTAAGTTCAGATCAAATGTTTTTGTTGTGGGTTGGTTGGT
>VZSZ01010248.1:1600236-1611300 GCA_013398815.1 Ibidorhyncha struthersii | reverse complement strand
CCCCGATGATAATGCAGTACAAAGAGCAAAAGCAGCTGCTGCCAGCAACAATAATTCTTTGGAATGTGATGGTCATTCAAGGTCATCTTCACTGATGTCCACTAGGATACAGACCTAGCAAGAGCTGCATGCGACTCTGGGATTCAAAAAACACCCTGATTTCTAGTGCTGGCTCAACACCTTCAGTGTCAGGCAATGCAGTTCAGACGCTACCTTCAACAATAATATAACTAACAGCTTTAAAGTAACAAGTTTAATATTCTACTGGCTTATCAGCAGCTCCATTTCTGCAAAATAGGCAGAAAAACAGCTCTTCTGCTACAGTTTTTACAGAAACAGGTATTTCACTTTCCATGAAACAAACTATCTTGCTCCCCGACAGGTTTCTGAACAGAACTGTTTAGCTGTGAAAGCAGCAAAAGCTTCAACTTCCCAGGCAAGCCTTCATGCACTCCCACACATTACTGGGCATAGTTCAAACTCTTTTCCTCCTTTGTCAGCAGAAAAACCACTTCACTAAACTTTGACTACTGACTTCTGGGAAACCTGCAATGCATGGAAGCATTGCCACACCACTTTTAAACTGGAAGGGGATAAGTTTCCCTTAAGCTGCTATAGGAACTAAACAGTAATGAGGCATTACTGTCAAGCTGCATAAATTACATCCAAGGTAACAGCTCTGTGGTCCTATACTGGACCACAGCAGTACCGCATCAAATCACAGAATGGTTAGAGTTGGAAGGGACCTTAAAGATCATCTCGTTCCAAACCCCCCTGCCCTGGGCAGGGACACCTCCCACCAGCCCAGGTTGCTCAAAGCCCAGTCCAACCCGGCCTTGAACACCTCCAAGGACGGGGCAGCCGTCTTCACAGTCAAGAATTTCTTCCTAGTATCTAATCTATATCTCCCCTCTTCCAGTTTAAAACCATCACCTCTTGTCCTATCACTACACTCCCTGATCAAAAGTCCCTCCCCAGCTTTCCTGTAGACCCCCTTTAGGTACTGGAAGGGGCTCTAAGGTCTCCCCAGAGCCTTCTCTTCTCCAGGCTGAACAACCCCCAAAAAATCTTGGGAAGTTTGTCAGGATAAGAAGCAGAGCAAAGAAACAGCAGCAAGTCCTGCAACTTACTGATCTTGCTTTCCATTCATACTAGATAGATATGGTCTTCCTTCTCTGGTTATCAGTTATGCCTCCTCCCCCACTTGACTCATTCTTACCTTCTTTGTTTTCCAGGATGTTGGGGGCAAAGCCACCCTCATCACCCACATTGGTTGCATCCTTGCCATACTTCTCCTTGATTACATTCTTCAGATTGTGATAGACCTCTGCACCAATGCGCATTGCCTCCTTGAAACTGTCAGCACCCACAGGGAGGATCATAAACTCCTGCATAGCCAACTTATTGCCAGCATGGGAGCCACCATTGATCACATTGAAAGCCTTGAAGTAACCAAAAAGAAACATCAAGTCAGAGTGCTTCAGGGTAAACTGATAACAGCATTTATGTTAAGACTATCTATTCTCTAGAAAACTTGATCCAAGACCACAAGATGTCATGAAGCACCTGGTCTGATCAAGTCTGTAGGTAGCCCTATCAAGGGACTTACAGGAACTGGAAGAATCACTTCTGCGTTTCCAGCAAGGTCAGCAATGTGACGGTACAAGGGGACACCCTTCTCAGCAGCACCAGCTTTGCATACAGCCAGAGATACACCCAAGATGGCATTGGCACCAAATTTGGCTGAAATAGGAAGAAGTTGTGTACAGAAGCGTTATGTGTTCATGAAGAGACTCAGCAATACCAGGACCATGGTCTTGGTTAAGGTAGTGCACAGCATATGCCATGCACTGCCCATTGTTTCTGATAAGGTAAGCTAGACTTCTATAAACCAATCTTCATCTTCACACACCTCACTGCAACACAAAGCACACTTACATTTGTTCTCTGATCCATCCATTTCCAGCATCAGTTTGTCAATCTTTTCTTGCTCCACAACGTTGACATTCTGCAGAGAGAAGCAAGCAAAGCACTGCTTGACCCCAAACATGGCTCTACATACTCTCACCTACCCACTGCATTTTTATTTCCCTAGCAGGCAGCGAGACTTGCTTAACAGCAACTACCAACAGTTGAAAAGACTAGTTCTTGTTATTATCACACAGCAGCATCTTCTGGTCACTTCCAGCAGACCAAGGCTGACAGTCAGTTGGACGCATCAAAAGCTTGTTTTGCTCTTCACATCCAGAGCTGCAAGGCTATCGTGTCCCTTGACTTCCTGACATTTACACTGCTATTTGCCTGTCATGGCATAGGAAAAAGCCCCAGTTTGTGCCCCCTGCCCCTTTAGTGCAAGCTCACATCCATTTATAACAATACATAGTGTTTGGAATTGTCACTAAAAATATGCAACCACTTTATGCATTACCACTTAGTTTTGCACCATCCTTTCTCACTAGGGTTCAACGCCCACAAAGTGCACAGGAATCTCACTCAAGCAGATTTTACTGAGATCCCCCAGATCCCCTTCCAAATTAGCCAGCTTGGATGAAACCCAGTCCCTCCCCGTCATTCACCCACCCTTTTAAGCATAAAGCAGCTTGTATCTTAACTTCACACCACTGAAGTTCCCAGGTGCTTAAGTATGTCTGCACACTACAACACTAGGCTGCTAGAAATTGTTTTGATTAAGTGTTAGATATGCAGTCATTAAGTAAAGTAATTGCTGGAGGTCAGTTTGTTCACATGCACTCCAACACACAGGCTAACACCCCACCCCACCCCCACCCCCCGCCAAGTAATACAGTTCCTGTAAGTGTCTTTAGAGAGACAACCCATCAGTAAGGACACACTGGACTGGCATTAGCTGATGTTAGCAAAAGATTGCTCCTACCTTGCTAATCAGTGCAGGTGCAATTGTTTTATTGACGTGCTCAACAGCTTTTGAGACACCTGGAAGAACAAGCAAATTGGACACTGGTCAACCACACTTGTTATGCAGGCATTAGTAGGTGATCTCAGTAACAATAAAAATCTCAAGAATACCACCTCATGCTATTCAAACCCCAATCCAACCTGAGCTTACAGCCAAATCTAAACACTTATAGGTCATCTTGATTGAATGGAAGTTGCATGAAGTAAGCATCATCTAGGAATGCCTGCAGCAATGTTAGTTTGCAAGACCATGCACTGGAGAAATTCATCCAAGTGACAAGGTTGCACTGAATGCATATCCATTACCTGTGTACACAATGCTGTCCCCAGGAACTCGTTAACATATTTAACAGCTCTGGATACACCTGACAGAAGCGAAATGGACAAGAGAATCAAGGAAGAGATGAAGACTCACAGCCAAAAAACAAAGCCAGTCATGCAAGAAAACAAAAAGGACACAAACAGGTAAACAGACAGTCAGCAAGTGTCTGATACTGAGCAGCAGACTAGAAACAAGAGGGTTCAGAGGGCAGAGGAAACTGCATCAGCCAGTGAGGCTGTATTTGGTCCTTCCACCCAGGTTTCCATACTATTGCAAACACCACCGTGGATCCAAACCTCAAGTGGCTGAATGACAGCATTTAGAAACAGTTTTACAACAGGCTACTCCTAGAATGGACAAGTAAGTGGAAAGAAAAAGGTTTCCCCAGAAGTTAAGCATGCAGCAGGCTCAAGCATTTCACTATCTGCTATTATTTTGTAACATTGCTAAAGCATCACCTTAGGACATGTTTTACACTTGATACAACGCTGAAGTACACTGCCTCTGTACCTGAATGCAGGCACAGAAATCTATTGTCTGCTCCTGGCTTCACACAGGGAGTAAAGCATGAACACAGCACCATCCTTTTAATCTACGTGGACCCACCATTGCATAAACCAACAGTTCCAGTATGAACTTGCTTCCTCCCCAGAGGCAGAGACCATCATTAGCCAGCTAACAATGTTAGCCTAAGGAATACTGTCATACTAAAGATTTCCAAATACCTAAGCTTCAGAACTGGTGAATGCTAATTAAGTGCACCCCAAAACATATTGCCTTTTAAATGGTCTAAGTCTACAGATTTATATTACAAAAGACCTATCAGCTATCTCCAACTCATTTAATCAATCACAATTTGGTGATTATTTTTTCATAACTCATGTTATTCCCCAGCTGACATACTCCGTTGTGGAAGCTCAGGCTACTGTCTAGTTAAGTGCCACAAAGAACTGCCTGTAAGATCAGATTTAACAGGTTGAAGCACACACACATTTAGCACACTGAAGTACACATTTACTATTCTCAAGTGAGAGTGCCCTAGGTAAATAGCACAAGTTCTTTGGGATATCCAGTCATCTAGGAGTTTACTCCATGTTAAAGTAATAACCACAAATCTTCTCAGACAAGGCTCTTCAACTCATTCAGTAGTTATCCATTCTAACCACTCCTCCTTAATAGGCACAAAATATTTCAGCTTCCTTCCTCCCGACTGGCAGAAAAGTCTGAAGACAAGTAATTCTCTCTCCCAGCCAAAAGTAAAGTTCATTTGATATACTTGGAAGGCATCACCAGTGCTTTTACAGCAGCAAGCTAAAAAGGAGTCCTGACTGTCCAAGCTCTAATAGTAATTCTTATGACTACTCTGAGGATATTTATTGGGTAATGACATTTTGTACACAGCTATTCATTTTCCCCCATATTTGTTCCCAAGACAGTCTGATGACTGCTGTGTTTAGTTTCCTTTCAGAACATAAAACCAGTCCCCACATAACTAAAATATTATGCCACCAACACAAATTTAAATAACCTGGATACCTAGAACAACAGACAAAAAGCTGAAGTGGCTTCAGCTGTTACGCAGTCTGAAACAAAAGTATCTTCCATGATTACCAGCTGCACATTAGCTGTGGTCCGCAGCTGGCATAAACCTCAGGTTCAAGATTTAACATGCTGGGATCTAAGGAGTCTACAGTGCCTGAGCAGATACATTTAACAGTTCTTTGAAAGTTTGGTCTATGGAGGGATCTTGTGACTAGCGGCAGTATCACCAAGCCTTTTGGAGCAGGTAGTTTGGATGCTCTTACAACACACTATACTCTGACATGCAGGGCAACAGGAGTGGCTTAACAAAGTAGGTTTGTGCATACTGTACTATCACCTAGCTGGCATGCCTGAGCTCTATGTACACACCTGTGGGAGTACAGTTATCTCCACCACTACGTAGCTGCACTACTGGAGACAGTCACTCTCCACGTTGTCCCCTGGAAAATCCAGCAGTCGGTGCTATACCTCTCTCTCAGCCACACAGTCTACATGTGGTATGCATTGCTATCATCTTACTGTTAATCTCCATCACTTTTGCTTAATTGCTATGCCTTGTACAGAATATGGACATCAGTAAAGGAGCCCATGTGTCCTCTGCCGCAATCTGGCATACACATACACAGCAACACAGCCATTCTAACAGGCCAAGCTGGGTACCAAAATTCAGTTTTACCTTTCCCCATGTAGCGTGTCTTATCATTGTCACGAAGCTCCAGAGCTTCATAGATTCCAGTTGAAGCACCACTGGGAACAGCTGCTCTGAACAGACCTGTAACAACAGAAAAAAGAACTGTCTTAGCACATTCAAACCCACAAAACATTCTCCACCCACACGCGATCCCAACCCACCACATACTTCCATCCTTGGAGGTGGGAGAGAGAACCTCTAAACCACATCTCTGCTCACTTATACAGTGATCCTGAGAGAGCTGTCTGCTCCTTTACAGCATCACCAATTCACCAGTGTCTGCCCTGTACTGATCAACAGCAAGCTGACTCACTCATTCTCTTCCACTGTGCATTTCAGATGTTTAAGTTAGGAAAGTCATCCACTCCCCTTCCAAAAAGGTAGCTTTATTCACTGAATCTATTTTTGAGCTCGGTCTGGCACACAGGCTCTTAAATTCTTCTAAGATATGGCATACAAGGGACAATTAGGAGGCCTCTTTTGTTAATGAGTTCTGAGCTCTTCCAGCAACAGGACAACCACCCAGACAGCTCATTCTTCCAGCCAAAGGTGCTGAACTTTGAGTAAATCAGTACACTGAGTCTGTTCTGCCTGTGCTTCAAGATGCCAACTTCAGTCTCCAGTCTTTCCCTTATCCCACTACAGCAAGAGCTTAGTAGGGGCAATCTCATTAAATGACTGCATTAATCTTTTGAGGCAGAAAGATCAGCTATTTAGTTAGTGTATTACAGCTATTGTGTTTGCTCATTCCACCAAATCAAACTGGTATGTGTTTGCACAATGCCTTTGTCAGATCCTGTCAGATGTGGGATGAACAAGTAACAAACCAAGGGAAAGTCCTACAGTAATTAAAAATATAAGATGTTATATGCAAAAACCCAATTACACAAGTTGTTTAGTCATGCCCAAGTACTTACGCAGAGAAGAAACTACTACCCAAGATTCAACTCTGCAGAAGACTGCTTCGTTACACAAAGTGACTGCTAGACAAATCAATAATTAAACTTCAAGTGCAGTCATACAGAGCTTAAGGAACACTGAAAACCAAGACCATTAGCAGCTGCTTAAGGACAGTAACAAAGGCCTTGTTAACTCAGTTTGCAAGTGCTATCCCAGTTCACACTCAGGGCAAGGGGAAGAAGGCAGGTTTGGATAAACACTTGCACAATTAAGGCTGTAAGAAGCAACACACTTCAAAGAGCCCTTCACTGTCCAGGCCAACATCCTGAGCTCAGCAAATTCATCCCAGTAGAATGAGGTAGAGGTTTTTCCTGCAAGTCCCATAGCAAGCTCAGCAACATGCTGTATGTATGGAGGAAAGAGTAAGTACAATTCCACTGCTAGAACAGGACAGTTTCCATACTTTTGACTGCCTCTTCAGTTCTATCAGATAGAAGAAATGAACAAACATCTATAGCTAAGGACTCACCTTTGTTGGTAAAGAGGTCTACCTCAACAGTGGGATTCCCACGAGAGTCAAAGATTTCACGGGCATGGATCTTGAGAATGGACATCTTTAACACCTGAAAGAAGAGTTGAGCATTAATCACAGAATGGTCTGGGTTGGAAGGGACCTTCAAAGACATCTACTTCTACGCCCCTGGCATGGGTGAGGACATCTTTCACTATATCAGGCTGCTCAAAGCACCGTCCAGCCTGACTTTGAACACTTCCAATGATGGGGCATCCATAACTTCTCTGGGCAACCTCTTCCAGAGTCTTACCACGCTCATCGTAAAAAAGTTCCTCCTTGTCTCCAAACTAAAATCTACCTTCTTTCAGTTTTAACCTGTTCATCAATATTCTTCAAGCACAGTTTTGTGCAATCAATTCTTTTTTTATAAACACAAGGGCAACCCCCACGCCTCCGTTCCTTGCCTGTCTCTCCTGACCAGACTACAGCTTTCTAGGTGCACAGAGGCTTCTAATTCCTCCTGTTTGCTACCCATGCTGCATGCACTGGTATACAGACACTTCAGTTGTGCTACTGACCCTCTCAACTTTTTACAACAAACCTCATCTTTATTACTCAAAACTCCCTTTCTCCCCCCCCCGCTAAGTCTAGTTTAAAGTATGGCCAGCTGCTGGCAAAAATGCTCTTGCCCCCCTTGGTGAGGTAAATCCTATCAGTTCCCAAAAGACCCTCCTCTGACTGGGATGATACAACAGACCACCACCTCTGCTCCTCATCCTTTTAACATTGCTCCAAGGGACATCCACCACTGCTTTCACGTGCCAGGGGAGTTCCTGACACTGAAGCTCCATGCAACCTAAGGTCTGGACAGCTATTCCAGTCCATGGGAGGACCATTTGGGTGGAGACATCAGCACAGGTAAGCTGCAGTGCTTCTGTCTGGGTGTCAGCCACAGCCTTGCAGTTGCAGCAGGTGGCCACTGTTTTCTTTCAGCACATTACAGTCTCCTTATACTTCTTAGGAAAAAAAAAAAAAGTCCACCAATAAAGCAGTAATTCTTTCAAAAGATGTCATCCTTCTTATTCACCACAGACCTAAAGCTTCTGGGTAGGCTTGCACCAGACACCAGTTGAGTTGGGGTGACCGTCAGGTTTGCAGCCTAAGCCTGCAAGTGAGCAGAGCTGGCAGTAGCCCAGTCACCAGCACAGCATGCCCTTCCACCACAGCTGCCACGCAAAATGCTCATGCTGCTCCCAACAAACCCCAGCCCTGTTTCCATCCCCTGGTTGCTGGCACTCCCGAGAAGCTGGTTATGTGTGGCTTCCAGCAGCCTGAACCAGCACAGGCACCACTGGCACCACCCAAGACTCACTCACCCCTCATGAGACCTGCCACCTGGTCCCTCTCCCACACAGCCGAAGGGTGCCAGGGGCACAGAAACCCCCTCAGACACTCTCCCCAGGGACCTCACAAGCCTTGCACTCCTCTCAGCATGCAGCAACCCCTGCTGCTAGCATCAGCTTGGCATTTATATCCTGTAGTAACACCTGCAGTCATGAGAACAGATCAAAAACATCACTTCACACTATTTCAACTGGGAAAACTTTTTATACTTTGTGAGAGTTAGTCATACATTGAGAGGACAGAAATCTCCACCTAGGTGGGAAGCCGAAGCCTTGTTTCCAGGGAGTTCTAAAGGAATGTTACCTCACCACATAAGAGCAGCCAAGCAATCCTAACACAGGCAATATCTGCTACTAGTTAGAAGACTGAAATGCAACAGTTCTTAATATGCACAACAGCTGTTCAGAGACAAACATAACCTATCTTGAAATAGAAACAGTCACAGCTCTAATTAAGAGCTTGCATTAATAGTTACACCCTGTCTTGAGTATTTACAGGAATAGCTTTTCCTCTTAAAAGGAAAAAAAAAAAACCAGTCTTCTGTACACTTCCTTCCCCCCCCCCCATATCTACATTTCCTTAAGAAAACTGCAGTAAGGAATGCCTTATGTAAGCTCAGCTACATTTTAAAAATCAAGTCATACAAATGCCTGTGAGCCATTGACTGGCACCAAACCCAGCTCATCTGCAGAGAAGAAAGCTCAGCCTCAGAAGTAGAACTATCTGGAAGCTGGCTTTTTGGCAAGCTAATGTGGGTGGTAACCCTGTTTACAGAAATGGTCATGAATTTCTCTGCAGTTACTGCACAGTTAAGAAAAGACGACCTTAGAAATACTGCTGCTCATACCAAGTGTGTGTGTGTGGGGGGGTTACCTTCATACACTCATTCTTCCCCCACAGCAAATTTTCCCTCCCCATGTTAAAAACATGCGTAGCCATTTAGTTTGTCCCCTTGGCTTTAAAGCATCCTTTCCAATTGTCCTGCATCTAAGCAGCATATTGTATAATGCAGTTCAAAGATTTTAGCTGTTACTTGCTTTACAGCAAGACCTGCACACTGACACATGACTAACCTAAGAAGCAAGACAACTTAGTTCAATCTGGCCTTCACACTGCCACTACTCTTATTTAATCAGTAAATATATAAGCTAGAAATAAATCCCTGCAACTCTCCAATTATCAGTCCCATCCATGCTAACACTTATCTCCCTACACATGCACTGAGCAATGGATAACAGAAAGAATCCCCATTTATCTGAGAAGGTCTTTCAGAGCTTGGCAGGCTGGCACCTGCTACGCCTTACTTTTATTTTCAGAAACACAACTTTGCAACGAAACATTAGGTGCCTTATTCTTTTAGAGCACAGCCAGGAAGCTTTAGTGTAATGCAAGAACTGTTTGTTCACCTTCACAAAGAAGGTGGCACTTCAGGAATACACGCTGCAAGAGCTTCCACTGGGATTGTCTGCCAGGTTTGACATTACTCAAGCGTCCTTGACAAGTGACCTCTCCAGTAGTCCCTCCCTTTTCTTTAGAAATATTTCACAGCACTGCACCATTCCAGAAATTCCTCGCACTATCATCTGTTGGCAAGGTCAGTGCTTCCCTTTAGGAGAGGAACCACACACACTAGCTTTCCCTGGCCCTCCCAGGAGCACATTATTACCTCCTTCAAGGCTAAATTACAGCTCACTGCACCACTGCCAGTTCTGAGTACTAGCCTCACTATCAACTGGAGTCCAAGAAATCACCACTTATTCCCTATCTGATGCTGTGCTCTGCACAGAGAATGCAGTACTCTAATGCCATTGCAGACCAGTCCAACTTAAATAATTTCCAGAGACTTTGTTTATAGCCAACTTTATCACCAAAAGCTGTACGTGTGAGCTGTTTTGCAGCCACAGTTCTCTTAGGACAGCGTCAACCCTGAGGGCTGCAAGCACCTGAATAGAGATTAAAAAACAGTAAAGTTTGGCCATAGAACAAGCCACCCAAGTTAGTGCCTTATTACTTAACTACCATACAGTTATCAGTGGAAGTCTTACATGACACTTAAAGGTCCTGTAAGACTGCAAGTCTCATACCATCACCACTGTGAAAAAAGCTTACTGCTCATTAGACCTTTGACCTTACTGTATTAGATCCTAACTTATCAGTTCTATTGCTGAAGCACTCCTGAAAACTGGACAAGTGTGGACCAACAACAGCACCTTCCAATTCTATTCCTTCCCTTTCCATGTGGTATTAATTCACCCCTATGTTCTGCAACATGATGCAACGCGTTTTAAATAATGCCTAGCAGGGAGCAAGTCACAGACATGTTGAACCACTTTCTCTTCTCGTTGTTTAGTAAGATGGAGGCCTGAAACTGCATTGCCTCAATCTGTGGGTTTGGATGACAAACTTCACTACTTCCTGCCAGGCTCAGAAAGTCATAGCCCTGCCCTGTGACTCAGCAGTCATGTAACGGAACAGGAGAAAGACCAAGATCCTCTCTGGCAACCCTGCATGAGGCAAGCTGGTTAAAAGGCAATTTTTTTTTTCCACACCTTAACATCCAGAGATGCACAAGTTGCCAGGTGCTTCTCTCCACAACTGCTGCCTTAACTAGTACTTAATTAACCCCACTGGGAGACCTAAAGCACACAGATTCGAGTGCTGACATCAAACGTTAAATATTTGTGATGCGAAGCTGAAGGACATCCACCGCCACTAAAGAGGGGAAGGTCCAAATCACGACACGCAATCCGAGATCAA
>VZSZ01010248.1:1578567-1599719 GCA_013398815.1 Ibidorhyncha struthersii | reverse complement strand
GAGGGGGGGGGCGGCCCCACGCGGGGGGAAAGGCGGCGGCGGGGCCCGGGTGCGTGGGGAGAGCCGGGCCCGCGGTCGGGAGCCGGACCGGCCTGGTGAGAGGGGCGCTGACATCCACGGGGCTTTTCTGCTGGCGTGTGGGTGCAAAGCCGCGTCCCTTTGTGCGGTATGCATCCATGAGGCACGTGGGCGCTGCATGGACCTGTGCGAACATACACTTGTGGGAGGGGGAGAAGGAATTTCGTAGAATCACAGAATCATAGAATGGTTAGAGTTGGAAGGGACCTTGAAGACCATCCAGTGCCACCCCCTGCCCCGGGCAGGGACACCTCCCCCCAGCCCAGGTTGCTCCCAGCCCCGTCCAACCTGGCCTTGAACACCTCCAGGGATGGGGCAGCCACAGCTTCTCGGGGCAACCTGCGCCGGGGGCTCACCGCCCTCACAGGGAAACATTTGTTCCCAATATCTAATCTAAATCTCCCCTCTTTCAGTTTAAAACCATTACCCCTCGTCCTATGGCTCCACTCCCTGATAAAGAGTCCCTCTCTACATTTCCTGTACACCCCCCTTAAGTACCGAAAGGCCCCTGTAAGGTCTCCCCCGGAGTCTTCTCCAGGCTGAACACCCCCAAGTCTCTCAGCCTGTCCTCACAGGAGCAGTGCTTCAGCCCTCTCATCATCTTCACGGCTGCCTCTGGACCCGCTCCAACAGGTCCTCCTTATGTTGGGGCCCCCAGAGTTGGACACGGTACTTTGCGAGTGGCAGAGCCCTGGCACAGGCTGCCCAGAGAGGCTGTGGAGTCTCCTTCTCTGGAGCGATTCCAAACCCACCTGGACACATTCCTGTCCAACCTGCTCTGGGTGACCCCGCTCTGGCAGGGGGTGCACTGGATGATCTCCGGAGGTCCCTTCCAACCCCCACCATACTGTGTTTCTGTGATTCAGTTTAGTGCTGCCGTGTCGCTGACATCCCATCACTGCTGTCTGGGAGGATGGGACAGCCATGCCTTCACGCGTGGTGGGCTTAGAAACGGCAACTAACACCAGCAAGGAGGCGGCACACTGACAAGAGGAAGGCTGGGAAGGGGGGGAGTATTAGTTCTGGGAAAAGGTTAATCACAAATACAATAAACGTTTGCTTTGATTTTGAAGTGGATAACCGTTATGCTTCCTGGGGCAGAGAAGGCGCACTCACTCCGTCGGTGATGACACCTCAGGTACTAGTGTGCCAACAGGAACAAAAACTTGTTCAAGTGTTTTGTCTGGATCTGCACAGGGGCACCTGATGCCCTGTTGAGAGATATTTGTTGCTTAGCTTAAATAAGTAAGTTTTAATTAGAATAAATTACTTAGGATTATAATATGGTGTGATTTATGCTGTTTGTCTAGCTTTGCTTGGCATGAGTAGCTAGAAGCCAAGCTGCTGAACCCTTTAGGCTGCAATAGAGTTTATTTTCTTAGTAATTTTCCCAGCAGCTGGTACAGTGCTGTGTTTAGTCTTTTAGTATGAGGAAAATGTCGATAACACACTGATGTGTTGGTAGTGTTTTCCCCTAAGTCCGGGACTTTTCAGATCCCCACGTTCTGCCAGCGAGCGCAGGTGCACAAGAAGTGTAAACCAGAAGATAAGGAGGCGACAGCCCTCAGCAGAGACTGCAAATCAAACAGGAGAAGAGCAGTCAATGGCCGGCCTGCCCGCACACAGAGAGGGAATCCAAGAAGGTGTCAGAAGACCCCAGACCAAAAATCATCATTGGACTAAAAGACACGTGAACAGTGCGTGAGGGATGGGTGTATAGATGGCAAGGGTATCATTGCCCAGGGATTTCTTTGTTTTACATCCCTCTCTGGAGGCACCCAGCCAGCTGGCCATGCTGCTGAACCTTTCACTTAAATTATTTATTTTTATAAAATCCGATGGCTGAGACTCTGCTGCGGGAAACCCAGGGTCAAGCCTGAAGAAGGAGCGAGCACGCCTGAGAGTAAGCGTGTGCGTACGAGGAGTCGAAAAGGGCACCCGTCGGTTCATGAGGGTCCCCTGCTGCAAAGGGACCCTGTTCCTGGCAGTTAAAGACTTGGGTGGTGTGTGTGCGACTCCTTGAATGGGGTGCAAATGCTCAGGCAGCCGCTTCTCCTTTAACAGCCCAAGGCACACACGTGAAGACTCTGTTGTGACGAAAATATAATGGAGCAGAACATAGCTCAACACCAGGCCACAGAATTAAAGGCTTTGCCAAAGTAGAATGACTCACACTCCTGAAAAGAGTGGATCCCTCTGTGGACGTTGAAAAAACCATCAAATTATTCATTGATAATTATTTAGTCTGCTGCATTACAGTGAAGTATGAACCGTGCACCACTGAATGAACTGGGTGCCCTGTGATCGGCAAAGACTCCATCCCTGGAAAGTAATACTCAACTTTCTATGGACTCAGCGGTAACCACGTGTCATGGTGTTTAATAAGAACATGACCCCTCACATGAGTTGCTCCCAGCTGCGGCGCTGCAGAGGGATCCTGTTCCTTCCTGGACTTATTTACCCACCTCCCACCGGTAGCTGCTCCCTGCAACCTGCTTGGCAAGGCCCCACTCCATCTCCTCCTCTGTGCTGGAGCGTTGGACCGTGGGGGTGTGAGGTGCTGGTCGGGGGGACATGCCTCCTTCCCCCTCAGCCCTGGTTGCCACCGTTCCTCCAGGCTCTCCCCGATGGTATGGCTCCCAGGGAATATACTGCTTGGGTTACGCTAGATAAGTTGCATTTGTAACACAAGGTCTTTGTGGGTTTTTTGTTGAGAATAGCTGTGCCCATGCTTCCCATAAGCCCGTTTTTCTTCCAGGATTTTTTCACTGAGGGATAGTCACACATTGCTCTGCAGAAGGGGGTCTGCAACAAGGGGAAGCCCACTGCAAGGTCAAAACGTTTGAACAAGGCCATGGCTGACCTGGGAAAGGCATGGTCTTGTCCCTTCTCACCTTCCCATGCCCTTAGCCTTCACTCCTGGACATGATTGCTCCTGTTCAAGGCAGAGCACCGTCCCCAGCTGTGAGAGTGTGAAGCCTCGAGCAGGGAATGGTGGTCCAGACCCATGAGCGTAATCCCGTGGGGACTCCCAGTTCCCCTGGGTTTGCTTCCTCCCATTTCACCTGACACTACACAGCCTGCGTTCAGACTGATGGGGGCCTGGCTCTGCAGTATTTCACGTACATAACATCAAACCTGTGAAGTTCCCCAAGCCTGGAGTTGGGGTCTAGGGGCTCCAGGGCTCTGGCAGTGCCCAGTTCATGCTGACTGCACCGTACAAAGCCATGTCGTTGCTTGCAAAGTTGGTTATGTTTGTGCTTGCTCCAGAACTGCCTCACCCTTTCCAGCCTAACTATGACTGGTCATTGCTTCTGGGCACATTTTTCTTTCCTTCCTGAGAACATCCCGCCAAGACAAGCTTTAAGTCTAATAAAAAGTGAAGAAAATCTGTTGAAGCGACCGCCTTCCCTAGGCACGCCATGCTGACACAGTACCCCATGAGGTGCCCCTGGATGACTCCTGGGCTGCTAGCAAGGAGATGCTGTTTGAAACCCAAGCTGCGGTGTGACCGTGCAATATGTCCCACACGCCCGGAGCGGCACTGCTTGCTGGGTTCTGTGGTTTTTCTGCCTTGCTGGGGGTGCGGATTCATGTGGGCTGCACAGCCATGAATCAGGTTGAAAAGCTGTTGGGTTGCACACAGCTGAGATAAAGCAATATTGGCCAGGAAAAGCTTTTGGAATTAGACTGTCACTTTATAAGTAAATGATTCTTTGCAGTGCCAGCCTCCCCAAAACTGCAATGTTATACCCCTTACAGCCGTGTCCTTGGCAGTAGTTCCCGACTTAACCTAGTGCAAAGGCAGGAGAGGGGAGCGCTCCCTGCATAAACACAGTGCTGAGCGATCATCAGATGCTGGAAATCGTCAAACAGGTTAGAGATGCTCCACCGTCTTTGCCCTTTGTAAAAGTCCCTTGATTGCTATGCATGGAAAATCTCGTAGAGGTGCTGAGTCTTCTAATGAGCTAGAAAAGATGGAGCACAAGAAAGCCTAAGGCCAAGGGAAATTCAACGCTGAGCAAAAGACTGATGGTGAAGTACGGTAGGGTGCTCTTTGGGAACAGAAGACATATTATGAAAGGTCATAATTAGCTTGGTGGCGGGCAGAAGTGGCATGTAAAGCAAACCTGCTGGCCTGGGAGGCCGAGCACTGAGGCTCTTGCATCTCAGTGTTCCTGTTCAATCAAACCAAAGCTGTGGGAGAGGACTGGCTGTAGGAGACCAGCCTAAACTCTCCCGCTTGTCCCTCGCCTCGGCTCTTCTTTGCTTGTGACCACAAAAACGTCACAAAGCAAGCAAATTTCCTCCGCTGGAGTGCGAGCAACAAGCTGTGTGCTGAGAACCTGTATCCCCCCTTACTCGCACGGTCCCATCCCCGGCAGACAGGACTCACCCATGGTTCTGGCCACAGATGCCGTGCCAAGAGCTGTGTCCGCTCCACTGAATCATGTGTCCGCGAGAGAGGGTGCAGCTGAAGACACGGTACTACCGTAGCTAGAGGCAGCATTGATCAGGCATCCATGATCAGAAGTCTGGCACTGTTCAGGTGTTGGTATAATTTTTCCCTGGATCAGCAGATTTAAAATTGCACTCTACCATACATATTAAAATAAAACTCAGAGCTGATATTAGAAATGCCACTGCTCAGTCATGTATCCTGCCTGATTTTTCTTTTTCTCTTTCTTTAAAGAAAATTTGAGCATCCCTAAGGCTATGAGATATCTAGCTGGCATGAGTTTCTGTGGGAATCTGGGCTTGTTACCAGTTAATCAAATACTCACTGCATTCTTTTAAAATAATATATTTCTTTCACAGTCTGGGAGGGGCACGTATGGCTAATGGTTTGGACACTGGGAACAGAGAGTTTCAGGAAACATAAAGCCACTGTAGCTAGTAATGCAGTTTGACAGCCCACGCAAGTACACTAACACGTTGGTATAACATGCTGATGGAGCAGATGGAGAAAAAACACCGACAGAGCTCTGGCTTTACGGGCATCCACCACCCAGGAATGGAACACCATTCTCGTGACCAGAATCCCCTTCCATTGCAAGACCTAGTCATTCCTCGTGCTTTGCAGGCCATGGTAAAATTATAAGTGTAATGCATGTAAGTTTTTTGATCGCTTGCAACATGCTCATGAGCACAGAAGCCAGCCTTTTCCTTCCCTGGTTAAAGTGGTTGAGCAGGAGAGTTCAGAGCTTTGCAGAGTGTAAAATCACTGGTTCAAATGGCTGAGGATGCCAAGGCGGGGAGCAGAACCACCACAGATCAGGACTTGTCTGCCGGTGCACTAATACGCTTAATAACCGTTCCGCAGCGTAAGGTGCATTCCAGGGCGTGAGCTTTTGTAGCACCTTGAGCTTCCTGAATATTCAGGGACTTCTCTTTCTCCCCGGTGCCTCACAAAACACCTGAAGAACACGTGCCTGGGTCGCTGTGTATGCACCCCCCTCCTTTACTCTAGCCGACAGATCTGCAAGTGCCGGCCTGTTTATGTTTGGATAGGTTTCTTTTTGAAAAGCAGTCCTGCATTTAAGTGGCCTCATGAACGAGGCGTTCTGACTGCGGTACTACGTCACCGCAGTCGAGGCAAGATCTCCGGAGAAGGCGAGCGGATGCAGAAGGCAGCACGCTGTCGCTCAGGTTTCTTCTCGTCATTGACTCTGCGGATCGTGGTATTTTTAAGGAACGTTCATTGGAAAGGTAATGGCAGAGTCTGGCTAATGCTGTTTCTGGGTATCTATGGAAATTATTGAATGACTATTTAAGATATTTTCTTCCAGGCATTCAAAACCTCCTCTGACTTTACATCCTTCTCTCGTGCGTCTCATCCCCCTTTTCTGCCATGTTTTTGTCTTACAGCTTAACTCTGCGATTAAACACCACAGGGTTTAGGCACACAAATAATGAAATAACTTGAGATGACAGACCTGATATCTTAATGCCTGTAACTTCCACTTCTTCTCGTAATTCTCCTGTCTTCTCCCAGGATTTAAGAGATGGACTAGTTAGTGTCCTGAAAACGACTTAAAAGCCATCAGTTCCTGCTTTAATAGCCAGTCTGAAAGTAACTTCAGTACAACGACTGGGGTCTGTAAGGGAAGGACCTAGACTGAATTAGGTCTTTTTAGGTGCTCATATAGAAAACTTGTAATTACAGCACAAAAATTAAACTGAGAGTTGTCAGCGAGGATCTGCTATGAGAGTGGCAAACCCTGCATGGCTGCAGGGGCCTCAGCCTGCTATCTCACCTGACAGTCTGGTTTCTGATTTTCTCCAACTCCAGCTGGCTTCAGTAGGTTTGGGATTTGAATTTTCTATGGAAATTCCTGCCCCCGGTTTGCAAGCCAGCTGGGCTTACAGACCTTGGCCAGACAATTGTATGTCTGATTTTCTATGAAATGGGAGCTCAGCATTTATTTAGTACTAGAAAGGGTTTAACGGATGCTGAAGATGCAGGTAACATTAGACTAACTGGCCACTTCTGAGGAGCGATACTACGGACACAGGTTTGTGCGCAGCTATGAATATGTAGCATGGGTCAATCACCAGCCTGCATGAGTACACGAGAGCTGTGTTAGACACTCACGTACCAGGCAGAATACTTTGAACATATTTTGTTTAACATTATTCCACAACAGCCTCAGCAACAACAAAAAAGCTGAGGGAAGTGGGGCTGTTTAGCCTGGAGAAGAGGAGGCTGAGGGGAGACCTTATCACCCTCTACAAGTACCTGAAAGGAGGTTGTAGAGAGAGGGGGACTGACCTCTTCTCCCCAGTGACAAGCGATAGGACAAGAGGAAATGAGTTCGAGTTAAGCCAGGGGAGGTTTAGGTTGGATATTAGGAAAAAAGTTTTCACTGAAAGGGTTATCCAGCATTGGAATAGGCTGCCCAGGGAGGGGGTGGATTCACCATCCCCGGAGGGGTTTAAAAAAAGGGGCAGACGTGGTACTTGGGGATATGGTTTAGAAGTTGTTTTTGTCAGGTTAGGGTAATGGTTGGACTCGATGATCTTAAAGGTCCCTTCCAACCTTAACAATTCTATGATTCTATAAGATGGCTGAGATAGGAAAAATATATACTACTTTTTAACTACTGTAAATGCTACCCTACATTTAAAACTACTGCATCCATTTTCAGGTGATGGTGAAGGGTTATTTGGAAGTGAACCAACGCACAAATCAGGGTGCTTATACCAAAAAGTACATTTCCCAGCAGCTAATGATCTGCTATGGTGATTGGAGGTGAAACTGAAAGTTTTTAAGCCAGCTGGATATTAGTTGCCAGGAATTGTGCATCCAAAGGCCATAGCTGCTCATTCAAACCATGACAAAACCATTAAGTAATCCCCTTTATAGAGGCCAGCGTGCAAGTCTTGCGCTGCCTCTTACAGGGTGTTGGAGACTCCTTGCTGAGCAGGTCTTTCCCTCTCCCTTTGAAATATATTCTGCTATAAAGGGGAAAGAAAGCTAGGAATCGATTAGCCATTAAGAAATTGTATTTGGTATTTAGGGTTTTTTATAGAATGGAAACCTAAAAAACCCGGTATGAGTAAACCAGTAACAACGCATTTGTTTTCTTAATGAGTGCATAACACTTATGCAAAGCACAAGGGTTATCAAGCAGGATTCTCTTGCCACAGAACAGGTACAGCACAGACGGTAGGATTTAAATTTCCTTCTTCTTGTCTTCCTGCCTTAAAAATCGACCTAATTCTCATGGGAATCACTTTTAGCTCCTAACATCTTCCCTCCTCTTGCACAGGCAGAGCACAATGGTGATGAGCTACTGGGAGAGGAAGGGCCGTGGGCGCTGCTGCTCCTCCTTAATGTCCCTGCACGGACCTTGCCTGCAGCAAAAAATACCACTGCAGGTCTGAGCAAGCAGACACTGGGGCACAGACGACTTAGGGAAAGCGGGGACTGATTTCTTGATCTCTGAAACTGGATGCAGCTGTCCATAGTTGGGATTTCTGAGTCATGCAGAGTCTGCTTTTATAATCAAAAGGAAACGGGCACGTCTGGATTGAGCTCAGAGATACCCGTATAAAACACGGCATCTGTAGCAAGGCTGTTCCTCTGCATGGGCTGGGAAGGAAGCTTGAGGTGGTGAACTCACAACTCGGCACATAACTTCTACGTGTCTTCCGGGATCTTATACTCTATGGGGTATGGAGAAATTGCACCCGTAACGCTCGCTGAACGCTAACTCTCACAGCAGCTCAGCGCACACGCTCTGACCGCCTGCCCGGCTCCCTCAGCACAAACCTCAAGCACAGGCAGAGAGTTGAGCAAAGTCTGAAATGCGCTAAATGCTATGATTAAACCTCTGTCAGAGACTTTATACCCTCTATTCCTCCCCATTAACACAGGCCTGTGAAAACCCATCTCTTGGTCCATTTCGTTCTTTCTTTCTTTGTGGAACAGATGTTTGCTAGCATCAGTCTGGGATGCCTTGTTCCATGGGTGAGACCCAGCTCCTCTTTTCCGCTGCTTTGTTTTCTGTATCTTCCAATTTACCTGTCACAACAGGAATCCCAGTTAACTGCTGGGAACTCATTACAGTCACATTTCTTTGATTCTTCCACTGTATTTCTCAATCCAAATCCATGTTTGTGCTCCCTACCTTCCACATCTATCAACAAAGTCCTCTGACATCTTCAGAAAATCACTGCAGAAGCCTTTTCCTCTGGCCAGACCTCTGACAAAGCATCTCTTCCAAACCAGCTTCAGTCCTGCTGTATCATCTCATAGCTTTCCCCAGTCCCTAACTGTGGGCTCTCTTGCTCTAGGGAAAAAGAGCACAGCCCTTCCCTCAGGTGTGGCCTCTTCATCAGACGCTGAATGAGCTGCACCTTTCTGTTCCCTTATCTCTGTCAGCGGCTCTCTGCAGCGGTGGGTGAAGGTCCTCTCTCTGGCCTTGGGGCAGGTTCTTCACCTCCCTGGAGTGCTGGTTGCCATGCTTGTGGAGGGCTTGGCGAGTGGTTTCCCCTTCTCACGTGTACTTGGAGGGTCACCACGTTCATCTGTCCCACTGAGCTGTGTAGGGGTTAATGAATTACTGTTTACACAGCAATTTGAAGATGAAAAGTGCAATGGAAGGGCTCTGTTATTGTTACCATGTATGAAGAGTTCTGTACCAAACCCAACTGTATTGTGTTTGGCCACTGGATGTCACAGCTGCTCAACACACAATGCAGCTGAAATAAGAAAGGAAAAGCGCTTACCCAGCAGTGGGCAACAGCCACAGTTCCAGAGCCCTTATTTGTTCTGTGAAGAGTGTTTGTTAAGGGGCTTGGGGGTCTTCTCCTGTGTCTGTGCACTGCTAACATTGCTTTTCAGAGAGACTGCGCAGCAGCTGCGCTTCCTCTGCCTGTTATTACACTGGGGCATCAGGAGCAAAATGAATGTTTTTATGGGAGGAGGTGCAGATATGTATAAAATATTAATAACACAGTGTCTGTGGAGGTGGACAGGTATTTCCACATGCTGCCAAGTGGTCTTGTCACTGAATTATTCCTTCTTTATCCCACCACCATCCAGTCCACAGCACAGAGCCCTCATATGATGGAAAAATTTCTGCCAGGCCAGCTCGTGACAGCACTCCAGTCCCCACACTCAGGCCACACTCCTGCGTACCTTACCCTCATCGCAGCGGGAAGACTGACCTCCCCCCTCCTAATCCTCCNTCGTTTTTTTTTTTTTTTTTTTTTTTTGTCAGGCTTTGAAGCCTGAAATAAAGATCCAGAACATGAAGTCACTTTCAGCAAAGTCTGTAGAGCAGGCCTATATAGATGTTACAAGGACTCTAATTACATTTCCTGGAAACGAAAATGAAGAGGGATTATTTCACCATGGTCTCCTCTTTTTATAGCATCCCATTGTCCTTTTCGCCACCTTGGGGAAACGGCGAGTGAAAGGCTGCTCGTGCTGGTGGTGCGGTGAGGTGATACCCACCCCAGAAGTGATGTGAACATTAAAGAGGGAAAAGCGTTTTAAGGTAATCCAAGGGCTACAGCTGTAACTAAGAGTAATTGGCTGAAACTGAGCAAAAGAAAATTTAGGTTGACAATGAACTGCAGGTAGCTAACGCTGAGATCTGTCAGACCGTGAAATGGAATTCGCTGAGGAGACCTCTCTGCTTTAAAGCGGGCAAATCCTGCTTTTAGGAACACTGGTGTAAACCTCCGGTGTCTGTCTCAGACTGCCTCAAAGCCCATTTCCATCACAAAACTTCGGCAGAATCAACAAACGTAGCTGAATTTATGTCAGTAGAAGGTAAATTTAGCAAAGCACATCAAAATATTATATAAGAAGAAGGAGGCCCGAAGGGATTGTGTGAACTGGAGAAATGAATTCCAGTGCTTTTCTGCCTCTGACTTCTGTGGTCTCTGTGGGTAGTTGAAAGCCAGGGGGCAAAAAGGGAAAAAAAACCCAACACCCAAAAATAAAAAAGCATGGGCAAAATTTCAAAGAAGCGAGGGCCAGTTTTGGAAGGAAGATGTAAAAGCCTTACAGGAAATGTTGAATAAAAGGATCTCATCTTTCAATCAGCACAGCTATTGCCAGCTTTACTCGTGGGTTTGGGCTTACCAGCACTAGCTGCTTTTTGTCTTTTGTGAAACTTGTATAGGCTCTGAACACTTTTGTTCCTCCAGCGTGGCTTCAGCAGGGAGAGCTCTATTTGAAGAGGTTTTAGACTCACTTACGAAAACCTAGATAGCCCGATTAAAGGCAATCTGTTTGCCCCACATCAAACAACCTGTTCCTGGTCGAATGTTTGCTGGACTTGGGAGTGATGCAGCTATTCCTGCAACCCCTGATGAAAGCCCTGCTGATTCAGAGGGAAAGGAGTTAACCCTTTCAAGTTCTGGGTCAAAGGAGCACGGAGGTGTTGCGCCAGCTACTTCAATGCGATGTCACTGTTTTAATGTGGTTACCGATACTCAGAATGGACCTGAAAATCAGACCTGAGCTTTAGGCCAGCGAGGGCAGAGGGAGTAGCCTGGGAGAAGCAGGATTTAAAAGATGGCAAAGAGTCAGGGAAAACCGTAGAGATAAAAGTGAAGTGCATGGAAGCCAATGATGTGGGATTAAAGGCTTATTTCCTGCTGTAGTCGGGGCGGGAGGGGGGAGGCTGAAGTCTGTAGATCTGCGTCTGTGTGAAAGGAGCCTGCCAAGAATATTCATGGCTGAGATATCCGACATTAGATTTTCCCACTGGCTAAATCTGGGTGCAGAGAGGATTCCTGTTAGACCTACAGTCTTCTTCACCTGTAAACCACCAGTTTACTTCAAGCACAGTCCTGCCGTGATATCTGGAGTCCCCAGGCACTACGTCCATACTTGTCTCTAGCAACAATATTGAGGTAGCAAACCAGACGACTAATAAAGACAAGCCTTAAGCCAGCAGGTTCAGTACCATATACACTAAAAAAAACTATAGCTCCAAGAAACAATAAGTGACTGTTGATGTGTGCAATACTTTATACAGGAGAATGGCTCCTTCCATATTATTCAGTTTGTAGTTAGAAGCTTAATATTAAAATACATTTAAAGAGTTTAATTAAAATTATTTTTCTGTCACAACTCCAAAACAAATTCATACTTAGTGCCCGTAGTAAATCCTCTCCCCAGACTGCTGTGTCTTCCAGAGTAGCCACTAATTTGGGGGAAGCTAACTAGAGCTAACAGAGATGTGGGGTTTGGATGTGCTGAGCACCCACAGCTCCTGCTGATGCCAAGTGAAATGTCACAACTTTAGCATGTTGCAAAAGCTCCATTAAAAATTAATTTACTGTCATCTCCAGTTTCCTGGCACCAGTTCATTCCCAAATGGGCTTTATTTCAAATCCTTTGTGCAGACCGGGCTAGCTGATCGATAAAGCACAGGCAAGAGAAACAGCTTGTCCCTAACTGACGTCCATTTAAACAGTCTTGGCACACAGGCAGGCAGGGTGGCGGGAGGGATGCTCTGGTGCAGAGGTGACCTCCTGTTCTTGACTCTTGTTCACACCCTCATGCGCTGCTGTGTGGAATCCTGGAGTGAAAACAGGTATAAACCTCCAAAATTTCTCCCTCAGCTAATTTCAAAGCCTATTTACCCAACTGGATACACAAGGATTACGAAGTGCATTGCAGGGCATGTTTGATTCGTTTAGTCCTTACACAGTTCAGCGCAACTGTCAGAATAAATGACTTCTTTAGGGGAGAGAGGCAAAAATACACATTTGGCTAATCAACTCAATATTGCAGCGGTTCCCAAAGATTAAATATGCACTGCATAAACAAGCAAACCAGGAAAGGCCTTTTAATGTTAATAATTCACTTCAAAGAGCAAGATTTTGAATAAAAAACCCTCATCTGTTCTTCAGCACAGTCTAATCCTAGAAACCTGAGTTCACATGAAATGTGTAACTCCCCTACGGCTCTTACTGTGGAATTGCTGTCATTACATACCTTATTGCTGAAAATAATAATTGCGAACATTATTGCAAGTGGCAGGGACATCGCAAACAGAAGTGCTGAGATTTCACTGATGTGAGCTTTCTTGCCAAATGTTTAATATTGCTGCCTGTCACCTAAAATTAACAGCAAAGTTGCGCTGCATTTGGTGGAAGCTGTAGCTCTTCTCAGTACCAGGTGAGAATTCCGTTCCTGGGGTGATTTCAGCTCCCCTTTTGTTATTAAACCACGGGTTAGGGGTTGGGAGGCACTGCTGGGCAGAAAGGGCTGTCTGTCGGTAGCGTGTCATCCTTGGGGGGAGGAGAAGGCTTTTCAAAGGGAATGGCATTTGCCTCGTCACAGAACACAAAAAGGCAGGCAGAAGATCCATGGCCTGTTCCCTGGTCTGCCAAATGGCTTTTTTTACTGGACAATTATTTGGTTGGGACACATTTTTAAGGAAATCAAGCGCCTGAAGATGTACAGAGCAGGCGCTGAAGTCCACAAGAGCATTTAGATATCTGTCACCAGCTAGTTTTTATTTGAATTCCTCTATGTTTTTTAAAAAGCCACCAGGGTTTCAGCATCCCGTATCATGCCTGTATCTTTCAACACCCTAAATAGCTTTTCAGAGCTCTGAATTTTCCAAAGGTTGCAAATATCTCACATTCAAAACTGGATTTTCAGTGAGTCGGGAAGGTGTTGAAAGCAAAATGCTTTGAAATATTAGGCTTGTAGGAGTGGAGCACTTTTAAATCCGGCCTCAGAAGTCTGATTTTCAAAGGAGCCAAGCGTCTACAATTTTGACTTCTAATAAGATTGTGAATGCTCAGCCCTTTTGAAAACCAGTCCCCTCTGCCTTGGCTCCTTCCTCTGTGTAACAAGGAAACCGTTGGCCACCTCAGGACAGCGCGTGGGAGCTGCGTTGGGCATCTTTGCTTACAAAGCATTGTTTCACCCGTACTTGCGATGAAGCTTTTCTACCTGCTCACCAGGACCGAATGGGCAGCAATAGCGGGCAGAGAGTGCGCAGCACCTGGGGGCAGACCGTGGCTCCGAGGCCATCAGCTTTGGCCATCGGGGGAAACCTGTTCCGTTTGCACGGACAGCTTGGTTCAGAGGATCAGTAAAGCGCCTTTAGCGTTTAAAGCTGACTGTCCAAATACAGTACCTCAGTGGCATTGTTTGCTGTTATTGTTTTGGATGGGTGAGGAGAAGGGTGGGATGGGTGCTGGAAAGGCCAGACCGAGAGTCAATTGGTATTTACGCTTCCTGGGGCTTTTTAAAGAAATGCACTCCCCACCTTGGTTCTGACTGCAGATCCAGAGAGAGACATGTGGGTCACCGCTGCCCTGGTCCGCCTGCTCCTGGTGCATCTTGGCTGCTCTCACCTACTGCACTGGACATACAAAGGTAACGAAAAATGAGGCTGTTTTGGGATCGCTACTGACTGGCAGCTTGCTAAAGACGCTCCCATCCTTTTTGTACCGCAGAAGCAACACTCAGCTTGACTCTCTTTCCATTAGTGAAAGATCTCCACAGAGCAGCTAATTTATTCCACTTTATTGATGCCTGTGTGTCTTGAAAGTGATTCTCTTCAATGTCACCCCTTTTTACTCCTTTGTGTGGTTAGGACACATTGTCAGAGTTGGCAGACCAACGAGGTTCAAACAATGGGGAAAATCTTTTCAATGTGTTAGAATAAAAGCTGCCCTTTGGATGATCCTGGAAGGAAAAGCTTTAAATACTGCCTGCTCATTATTTTATTGTCATATCCCATGCGGTACAGATCACAAAGAAGTGCTTATTTATGTATTTATATATTTTTGTGAAATTTTATCTCATTTTTCATTTGTTTCAGGGGGTTGTTTGCAGAGCTCATTGAAGTAAACGGTAGTCCTTTTATGATCTTCACTGGGCTGGGAATCAAGCTAAACCAAAGGATATTGTTGAATAGATGCAATATTGCAATTAGGACACTAAGCTGTTTGCAGAAGTTTTCCCTGGGTTTTCTTTTGGCCAGACTGTCTGCATCTCCTAAGCCACCCACATTTAACCAATGTCAGGAAACAAATACCTGCAAACAGACATGGCTTAAATGAAATAAAAAGAAAATAATTGGCAAATAGTAACAAATCCCCAGGTGTGGCTGTAATTATAATAATTTGAAAATTAGGAAAATGATGAAGTAGCTTTGAACTATTTTGTTTTTAAAACAATCACCTCTCCTTCCAAAGCATCTCTGCAGGATTTGAAGTCACCGAGTTCAACAATCACATGATGATTATTCCTTAGCTCCGGCTCTGTTTGTCGCAGACAGACACGACTCTGACATGGATCAATATACTGCAGTTCTGGGGTGAAGAAGAAAAGGTTTCCATAACTGATAGTCAGTCACGGCCATGACAGAGAGAGAATCAAAATTTCTACTCGTGCTTAAAGTCCTAAATATGGAACTGTGGAGATGACAAGTAGCCTTGAAGGGTTCAAGCAGTTGTTAATAGTTTCAGCAGCACCCAGCCCTCTGCAGGAAAGATTCAAATTAGGGCTAAGAGGCTCAGAGGTATTGGGAAAAGGATCCAGCGTGCCAGGTCTCCTACACATTTGCTCCCTCTATAGGTGACTGCGCATTAAATACTTGCAGAGAAGATGAGCATGAGCAGGTGAAGCTGTGGCCTTTAGTTCTTAGTCCCATGTCACAGGTTTGTGTCTGAGCTGGTGACACTGAGCAGGACAAGGAGCTGGCATTAGCACTTCACATGACCTTTAGGGGCTAATTAGGCCTGGGGGGTGAAGGGGCATCAAGAGCTCCGAGCAATCAACGGAATCATGCAACTGGGATGCCCAGGTCCTATTCCACACCGGGATCTGTCTCACAAAAGCAATGAATCACTTTGTCATTATTTGTTGTGTGTGTAAAAAGGGGGTGCCAGGAAGAGGTGTAGCACTGTGCTCAGGAAAGGAGGTTTTGTTAATAAAAAACACACCCAGGACATCAAAGACAGACCAGACCAGTCCTATCCCAGAAAACATACAAAAGGTTCCATTTATTTAAACCATTTCACTCCTATTATTCTTTTGTTAGCTCTCTCCCTAGTTAAAAATAGCAAATTTGCTGCCAGCTCCTGATCCTAAGCAGAGACTTCCCACCTATTGCTCTGTTCCTATTCGCTCTTACATTGGTTGAGAACCTGATTCCACACCTTTGGCAGCTGAGAGCCACTTAAATCCCCATTTCTGTATAAACACTGCTGCTCTTTGGGTGGAGGTTCAGTCTCCAGCTATCAGTTAGCTACGACTGCAATGCAGGTTTCTTATTTTGCAGCACAGTTGTCCTGCAGACAGAATCATGTATATTTTCACTCTAGGGAAGGCAGAGAAACCTTTTATTGCTGCAGCTCCTGGTGTTATAATAACTAGACTGGCACGCCCTGCCGGCAAATGAGGAGAGATTTCTGACTCCTGAGCTAACAGCAGTTCTCACCACATCCTGATAACCTGGTTTGCTTCTCCTCCACGCAGAAGGAGAGCTGGACGAAGAGCACTGGGGAAAGCACTTTGCAGACTGTGCGGGCAAACACCAATCTCCAATTGACATCCAGAGGAAAAAAGTGAAGTACAACCCCCAGTTACTGCAGCTGGAGCTGAGTGGTTATGATGGGCCGTTGCGAGGGGATTTCACAATGACCAACAATGGTCACTCTGGTAAGACTGGGGGGACCCTTCGCATTACCCACCTAAAACGAGGAGCTGGTCAAGAGCTCATTGCTGGCAAAGGAGCAGCCTGAATCGGAAATCAGGGCGCACAGCTCAAGGAGCTTATTGGTCCCGCAGCAGCTCCAGATGTCAGTCACCTTTCTGGCAGAAGGAGAAGCTCTAAAGCACGAGGAAGCAAGAGCTGCCTGTCCCCTCCAGCCCCATTTTGCCCCCTGAGCTGTGGCTTGGTACCTGCACGGATGACTGCACAGGCGGCATCCAGGGGCCTCCCATGCCCCGTTTCCATGACAATGGGTGATGCTGCAGCCAACAGTTCGAGGAACGGGAGCAGGCCAGCAGCTGAAAAGAAAAGGCCTTACATTTCTGAAATGCAGATGTCTTTAATGGTAGGTCTGTCCTGAAAGCCCGACCCTTTTATCCGCACCGCTTTGTCAGTGTCCTGCACTCTGTGCATCACACCGGGCTGTGTCCTGCAGCGCGTTCAATGGGAGAAAGAACATACCTTCTGCTGGGACAGCTGATGGGAGAAATACCTGAACCTGACAGTTTTCTGCTTTTAAGCTGTAAAGTAGGCTGTGGCATCTCCTCTGGAGGGTTCAGTTGGGCAGTGTAGCACGTACTTACTACATTGCATTTGGGGTATAAGGGAGATTTTATGAGTTCATGTATGTATTCTCCCAGCACACTCAGGATACGGGAACAGCTCCTGCATGTTCACCTCAGCACCCTGCCGTAGCTGGAACATTATCACAAACCTTTTTTGGCCAGCAAGTGACACTAGGTTGAAATGTGGCGGAATAAGCCAGCTTTGCCATAGGGGGAGGTGTTTTTTTTTCTTCCCTGGCTGAGCAGATGTCCTGGGAGGATGTCAAGCTCATGACAGTGCAGGAACAGATTATTCGTTTTAGCTGATTGAAATGCTATTCACAGACAATACACCCCCCCCTTTTTTTTTTAACTTACTTTACTTTGCTCTGCAATCTCACTTCTTACTGCTCTCCTAGTTTTGCTGTTCTCCCCAATCACACAGGAAAGGTCTCCAGAAACACATACACAAACCAGAGAAATAAAAGGCAGTTATGGTTCTGCAAGGTATTTTCTCTCTTAGACATCCAAAAGGCGTAAAAGGCAGCTACAGCATTATAGATTGACCCTTTCTCTCAGTTTACTAGAAGACTGCAGGACTATAGCCGTCAACAGTATTTGGTCCACGCTGACTCCTCTCTGCGTTCAGAAAATGCATCTTTTGCCCCTGTGCAATAATAAGAACTAGAAGTGACAGGAATAGAGAACTGTAGTTCAATAGCAAGTTTGCATCTGAGGTTCGGTTAGGTGTAGGTCCTGCAACGTACATCAGAGGAGAATCCCTCCCTTATAGTCAGAGGCTTGGCATTTCAGGTCTCAGGAAGGGGAGCTGAAGCACAGCGTGGCTTAAAGCCTTGCCTTTGGCCACACAGTCTCAGGGCAAGGCTTATGATTTAGGAGGTCCTGGATTCCCCTCCTGCGGTCTGTAATTCATTGTCTAAATAATTCATCAGCTGGTACCGTTGAGATAATGCTTTTGGACTACACACGAGCAATGAGAGAATTTTCTAACAGCTGCAGTGGGGAGGGAATGAGTATTTTTGGGAGGGCGTTTGGAACACAAAGCTGGTAGCTCTGTAATCCCACACAACAATCCTTTTTTCCTCTCTGTAACAGAGAGAAGCACAGAGTGAGAGCAAGGAAACGAAGTGATGAGAGACATACTGCCTTCAGAGAAAGCCTGTTGTAATTGTATTTCTAAAAAATCAAAATGAATAAGTACTCCTGTTTGTCGCCCACACGAGCTCAACACTCAGTTAGAAGCTCTCGTGTCAGCATTGCTACCCTACCTGCCTACAAATTAATTCCTGCGGTTTTAGCTTTCAGATCTCTGACTGCACATGGGTATTTTCCTATTCTTTCGTTAACATCAAAACAATGATTTTCTAAGGCAGGGCATTTTAGTAAAGCACAAAGGAAAAACGTCTGTCCTTATTCACTGCTCTGTGAAGTCAGGCTAAGCTTTCTTACTGGCGTCAGTGAGGTGGGACAAGCTAGAAATATCTCCCAAGGAAAATATTCCACTGGGCCACATCAGAAAACATTCAGCAGATCTGAAAGGGACAGGAGATGGATTTATCAGCAGGACTCTCCTTACAGGCTCTCAGGGACTGAAGACAACTGTCTTGCCTAAGAAAACAGCTACGCTTCCTCTCTAGGTGTATAATTACCAGGCTAAATCCCACCTGATAAAGCCTATTTGCAGTAGTGCAGAGTGTCTCCACAAGGAATCTGCACCTATCTACTGCATCTGTGCGGACACAGTCACACAGATAACCTTAGGCTACTGAAGCCTTTTGTATTTGGCATTTGGACTTCCTTTTTTTTTTTTTTAAAAAAAAAAACAACCCAGGATTGGTCCTGGTAGGTAGGGAGGACACACAGCTCTGCAAGATTAAAAAGTCATCGATGCAGGGTGTGTGTAACTTCCTCCAGTAGCAGATTATTTATTATTTTTTTTTTTAGGATTGGCACCTCAGGTGTGGCCTTCATTAACTCATCCACCTCAGAGGCCAGAGCTGGGGAAGAGAGAGCGGCTGGCTGCGTGTGCTGTGATCTGTAAGGCAGTAACGGACAGGAGTCCGAATTGCAGGGCAGAAACGCTAGAGGAAGGCGCAGCCGCGCTCAGGTTCACGCTGCGCAATCCCAGCGGATTCCCTACGGCCTGGCAGGACGAGAGCGCAGCAGGAGTACGGCACTTCCAGCTCAGAGCAGTCACGCTTCCCACATACACTTTACACCCGTGATAGGTAGAAGCAAACTGGGCTGTTACCTACCCTCGTGCTTTCAGCAAAGTATTTGCATAAAAAGTCTTACAGGAGGCTTAAGCTTCCCATAAGCTCAGAACACAATTCTCTGGCTGTGTTTTGCAGAAAGTAGCAACCGTAGTGATGTATTTGAGGTAAATAACCTTAATTATGGAAGGCAGTCAGGAGAGATCGTCCATAAAAATAAGGCAGATTTTTTTTCCCCCCACTCTAGTCTCTTTGGGATACTACAAGGAAACACGTTTTCATCTTGTCTGTTTGTAAGCAGTTTAAAAACAAAAGACACTTCTCACAAACCCAAACTATGACTAATAAATTATATATACTGTGCTACATTTTGCAAGGATAGTTGCTATTTCTAATACCAGGCTCTGGGCTTTCATTAAGATGAGGCAATTCTCCATTTTCACTGCTAGATTTGGCATATTTATTAACATAATATATGATTTGTGGCAGTACATTAGCAGGAAGACAAGTGTTTCATAGTCGCTTTGTGCATACTCCTTGGCAAGGAGAAGCAAAGAGATTTGTCTCTACAAATCCTTCAAGCATTAACACAAATTTACAGGGCTCTGACCCAGTGTGCCTGTTCCTAGAAGATGCAGAGTCCAGAATACTGGAAATTCTATGATTCTGTGAAATTATGTTGACGGGTTAGATGAGGCCAGTCACTTTGTTGATTTCTATCCCCCTTTTCTTCTTTGGAAATAAAGTAGTTAACAAATCTGTGCACAGCCCTGCAAGAGGGGATGTACTGCGTGAGAGATGAGCATTAAAGCACTTCTGTTAGTGCCTAAGGGAAAAACCCAGAGCGGCTCAGATGGAAACAAAGTCTGCAGACACAGCCAGTGTCTGTGGAGCACGAGCCTGAGGTCAGGAAAGATTTTTAAGCGCACCTGGCTTTAAGCTCCAGTGGTTTTCCTTGCACACTGGAGTTAGGTCCCTGACCGGGACTGTGCCAGCTTATTTCAGAGAGGGTGTTCTTGGCAGAAAGCACGAGGTACTGGAAGTGCAACTGCAGGAACGGGCATGGCTGCACCCATTGCTGTCTCCAATATGTTTTTTTTTTTTCAGTTCAGATTGATTTGCCACCCACCATGCACATCTCCAGAGGGCTCCCAGGCCTCTACACGGCTGTACAGATGCATCTGCACTGGGGTGGCCTGGACCTGGAGACCAGCGGCTCTGAACACACCATAGACGGGATGAGATATTTCGCAGAGGTACTTGTGAATGGAGCGGGCTGGAGGGAGGGCTTGTTGCAAGTCTGGCAACTGGGAAATGGGAAGCTGCAGCCCACAAAGCCTGCAGGAAGCAACGCAGAGGCCAGTGGGAGCATCGGCGCTCCCGTAAGTGCGGGTGGTTGGTGCAATGCAAGGGCTGAGCCTGGTGGTGCTGGCACAGAAGACTAAGAAAAGCCATTGCAATAGCACTAATATCCTTCAAAGATGGAGTTGTTCCTCCACATTCATCACAAACTTATTAAACTAAAGGTCTATTTGGCTGTGCTGAGGCACAGGCAGCAGGAATTGGGATGGTGACTCTCCCTTCAGCCTGCAGTGGGTCCTTTAAAGCACCGAGGAAGCCATTTATCACAGAATCACAGAATAGTCAGGGTTGGAAGGGACCTCTGGAGATCATCTAGTCCAACTACCCCGCCAGAGCAGGGTCACCTACAACAGGTTGCACAGGACAGCGTCCAGGCGGGTTTTGAGTGTCTCCAGAGTGGGAGACTCCACAACCTCTCTGGGCAGCCTGTTCCAGTGCTCCACCACCCTCAAAGTAAAGAAGTTCCTCCTCATGTTAAGATGGAACTTCCTATGTTCAAGCTTGTGCCCATTACCCCTCGTCCTATCAATGGGCACCACTGAAAAAAGACTGTTCCCATCCCCCTGGCATCCTCCCTTCAAGTATTTGAAAGCATTAATAAGATCCCCCCTCAATCTTCTTTTCTCTAGACTAAAGAGACTCAAATCCCTCAGCCTCTCCTCATATGAAAGATGTTCCAATCCCCTAATCATCTTTGTAGCCCTTTGCTGGACCCTCTCCAGCAG
>VZSZ01010248.1:1542792-1569674 GCA_013398815.1 Ibidorhyncha struthersii | reverse complement strand
ACTTTGTAGAGTAGGGTAGATGATTGGACTCGATGATCCCAAGGGTCTCTTCCAACCTAGACAATTCTATGATTCTATGATTGCATCTTACCTCCATGTAGAGGAACACAAGCCCCACGGTGAAGTTGCATAGCCAGTGCACGGACCCACCCACCATGAACGCAGCAGGCCGGGATGACTGCAGGAACATCTCAGTGATCATCACAAAGGGAATTGGACCTGGAAGGTAGTTGCACATTTGGAAACCCCAAAGGCAATTCCCCCACTCTGAATTCCTAGATTACACTGTTCATTTCAGTGGCAGGCAATGGTTTCTAAACTACTAGTGTTTAGAAACACCCTATAAACCAAATAAGGGATTAAATAAAAAAACCAAAACAAACAAACAACAGGGCAACTAAATGACCTTCCTACGCTCACACCCAGCAATCAACCTCTTCACTCCTATGGCTGCACCCTAACCATGAACCCATCTCCTGCACAAATTGTAAAATAAGGTTGATAAACACGAACTGTCTCTCCAGAGAGCACTGTGTGAGCAGCAACTAAGCAAGTGATTGCTTCTTAAAAAAACAGAGAAACACCCCAACACATGCAGGTGTTGGAAAAATGACTGGTGGGACAAGCCCCCAGCCCCCTGCCCTGCCGCCCCGCGGCATGGGTAAGCAGAATCAGGCTGTGTTCTCATTAACGGGGTCAGGCCACATGTCCAGCTGGCGTGGTGGTCTCCCTGGTTATTTATCAGCAATCTCCCTGTCCCCTGGTGCTTGAATCTGCCTGATGGCATAAATGGAAAAGGAAAGGTTGTATGTAGTTCCATCTGCCAGTGAAACCTCTACAGGCGTCTCAAACCCGCATTGTTGCATCCAGCAACTTTCCAAGCTAACCAGACAACTCCACCACGCTAAGGAGCTGAATGAGGACTAAGCCCTTCCAATCCCCACATCTGTCTGCACATCTCCCTTCTGCAAAGCGATCAGCAGCGCCACGCGTATAATTTGAGTTGCTTCTGATTTGATTTGTTGCCTGTAGATGCAAGCATGCAACATCTCTGCCCAGTTGGTAGGGTTCACTATCTCAGCGTAATTTTGCTCCAGATATTGCTGGGGGCCTCTCAGGCACAAGCACAATCGTGCCTTTGCTTTTCCTCCTGAAAGCCAGTTGCTCCCCTGCCTCACGGACACAGCCAGCAAGTCACTGGAACACAATCAATGGGGTGCATGGCCACACCGAGAAGAAGTTCTGTCTCCTTGGATTAGCTCCACAAAGCTTTTGATTTGAAATTCAGCATAACACTTACCCAGGTTGTGGAGGGGACTGGACTAAACTGTGCATACTTACTGGCTCCAATAGCGTGTCCGATGATGTAAACAATGACACACACTATGCTGAGGTAGGACATCCAGGAGACAGTGGTCTGTGAAGAATTTAATCACAGGTTACATGTCGTTCCTGTCTGAACATCACCAACACTTTAAGGGCACTATTTGTAGTAAGATTTGAAGGCATTCCAAAGCCAGTGTCACCCTCCATTGCCAGATATGTCCCTACTTAGCCACAAAAATCATAGCCTGGGTATGATCCTTGTCTCCAACAAATGGATGAAACGGGTATTACGAACACGATGTACTGGAAGCAGTACTCTGGATCACAGAGTTTCCCGGGTTTACTTTAGGTAGATATACAAGTAAGGAGACCTTTCATACTGTCCCCTCCCCACCAGGGAGTAGAAACAACTTCAAAATACACCACTGGTCTGTTCCCCGGAAGGTCCCAAAATGCGTGGGTATGATCACCCAAGCCATTCAACTACACACCTGGAGATTGAGAGCCAAAGTTAACACTGCACAGGAGACACAGCACAACCCAAAGCCAGCAAGGAGAAGGATCCTCCTCCCCAGGGATTCCACAATGAAAACCTGAAAAAGACAGAAGAGCGTGAGACCAGATACCTGGGGCACAGCACTTCTTTTTTCCAGCAAAATTTATTAAGGTAGTCTTTGTCTTCTAAGAAATTCAGTGAATTTTCTACCACCGACTGATGGACTGTGGGCATGAAATCACCCAGGAACTGCAAAAAGCTGCATGTGCCAATAACACAGAGAATAGGGAGGGCATTCTTCAGTACCCAGTCCTATCGAGAACTGCGTGGAAGCCCCACATGGTAACACTGGACGCGGTTACCCCATGGACAGCAAAAGGAGGGCATACCAGCCTGCAGGCCAGAGATTGAAAACTTCTGTGGCATGTGAGAAATCAGCACGATTAATCACTTTGGTTAGCATAGCTGCCTTCAACCAAGGGACACTGCAGGACATCTGTTGCGCAAAGCAGCTCACAGGACGTGTAAATAACATAACCCAATTTAAACAGTGACGGACAGGGGGGACTGGACAAGCTAGAACTCAAAGAGCCCTAATAGAAACTTACAGCAAGCAAAGTCATGACGACGTTGATGGCACCTATCGACACAGTGACATATTGAACATTGTTGTTATCCACACCGGCTGACTGGAAGATTCTGTCTGCGTAGTAGAAGACCTGCAGCAAAACCGCAGCTGTATTTATATATGGCTAAAGGCAGAACACAGGAATCCCATTTTGGCTACTTTTATATCCTGGAACTGGTACACAGAAGCCTGAGAACTGAATTCTTTAATTTCTGGAGACATAGGTGTTTGGATCCAGGCACAAGCACCTTACTCTAAAAACATCCGAGCTAGTCTTAACAGGACAGCTCGACTCTGTACCTAGTACATGTGTGTACTGGATTTGCGACCAGCCAGGGTCACACCACCACAGTGTGATGCATCACCAGTGTCCCTGATGAAGGGGTACTCCTGTGTCCTAGGTTCTAGCTCCTGTGTCAGCACTGCCCCATGTCATCCACTCTGAAGTCCCATCCCTTTATTACTCACCCCACCAGCCTTTCCCACATGCCTTCCCACTCACCGCATTAACCCCGGAGAGCTGCTGGCCCATCATCATGACAACGATAGAGATGAGCTGCCATCGCAAGCCTCTGAAGGTGCAGAGGCTGAGTACAGAAAAATGTCCTTCTTCCTTTTCGGACCGGTCTTCTTGGCGCATTTCTTCTATCTCATCATCCACATCATCCCAGCCTCTCAGCTTCTGCAGAGCTAGTTGGGAGAAGAAAGGGAGTTATGGACCCCAGACAGCAGGTCTACAGTGAGCTCTCCTGCTTCCAAGCAAGACAGAACAGTACGTGAACCGTGGGCAGCAGCGCTTCCATGGTGGGAAGTCAGGGATTCACGTATGCAGAGAAAGGACTAATGTTGCAGGAATTCCATCCACCAGCAACACGTCAGTGAAGAATTTCACACTCGCTTCACTGTTGCTGCCAGTCACGTCCAACAAGCAGATCTATCCCATTCCACCTCCCCTTTATTGAAAGGATGATGCTGTACCTTGTCGTGCTTGCTCTTCATTGCCCTTTTGTATCAGCAGATATCTGGGACTCTCCGGGAAAAAGGGCAATATAAGGAGCTGAATTAGTGATGGGATCCCAGTGAGCCCCAGCAGCACGGGCCAGCCTGCAACAAGCGAGACAAGATGACAACGGTGGGAAGTCTTTCCCCAGTGGAGCCCACAGAAAAGTCCCAAGCCAGGGCTTTACCTTCGGCATTCCCGAGGATGCTGTTGAGACCAAAGATCTGAGCTACAAGGATCCCAATGGTGATGAACAGCTGGGGTACTACCCCAATAGCACCTCTCAGATTTTTGGGGGATATTTCTCCAAGGAACATGGGAACCACATTGGAAGCCAGACCTAGCAGTTAGAGAACAGAGTTAGACGTGCAGCTGCCTGATGTCAGCACACTTGCCAGCTTCAGTAAGATTCCTTTTTCCCACGTGAGACCAAAGAAAAGAAATCAGTATCCAAACAAGCTGACGTGAGGGCGGAGGGATGTGACTTTTTGCTGGCTTTCGGAAATTCCCTACTCCTTTAATTGCTCAGTAACATTTTGCAGAGAGCTTTGGCGGTTTGAGATCTCTTACAGGTAGCATGCCGGAATAGGTATTTCTACTTTAACAGGACAGAGGTTATTTTGAGGAACATTGCATGGTTACCCACAGTAACCTGAGAGAGCTGCCAGCTCCCATGCTGACACTGCAAATCCCAGCATGCAAAACCCCAACTCCTGGAGTCAAATGACCACACGAGACTCTGATCTTATATGCCCGAAGTTCCTTAACCTTCAGGAGCTTGGAGCTACAGAGGTGATCAAGCTGTTATCCAAAAGCCAAAATGTGTGGAAACAAGTCTTAAAGCAACTACGTAACATTGTAAAACCAAACTCATGAGGTGTAGTGTTTTAGGTTCGCACTACAACCAGCCTTTTAATCGCCCAGATTAAAAACACGCTAGCAGTGACTCCTGGACTACTGCATTCAAGTAACAGTGGCTTTCTGAGCGTTCAGACCTCTGCTGCCCATCCCTGCCACAGAGGGGCCCTGCATACGACAGGGCTGCCAACAGCGCTACCAGCACCGGCGCTGCCCTTCTGCGTGGAGGGGCGACGCGTGGGTCCTACCAAAGGCTGAAGCGGGCTGGCGTGGCTCGGCACCTTCCCCCCCCCCCGGACACCGTGGCCACAGTCCAAGCGAGGTTAAGCTGTGAAGGGCAAGTGAGGATAGCCAGTCCAGATTCTTTTGTCAGTTATAAATAACTGGAAAGAGGGATCACACTTCACAGATCCCTTAGTATTTATTCAGAGAACCGGTGCTGAGAGCAGCTGCCAGGCTTAAGAGAGTCAAAAGCCAAAGCAGAAGCATCGGACTGGATAACTTTCCTGCCTTAGCTCACCAGTTGCAATTGCTGCATGTCACAGATCACGTTGTTTTCCTATGTCAGTTTCTTGTTTTCTCGTTTTATCTTTACAGGATATTCCCAACTCACTAAGCCACGGAGCATGTCGGTCTCGCCAGCCCCGAGCCAACTGATTGAGCCTAAATGCTGTTAGGACCCTTATCAACCCGCTCTGCACGCACTCAGTCCAGTACTGCACGGGGCACCCAGCCACGCTGCGTTCCTGTTTGTTCCATATCACTGTAGCTCTAATACAGCCACTTACACCAGCAACTCACATACACCCTTCTCCTTGGCTTCCCGCTGTCTTTGCCTTAAATTCAGTGGCTCTGAACCCTTTGCTCTCCTTTTTAACAGTTCTTTCCTCCTGCAGGAAGAACAGGCAGTTCCAGGACTGGATTATTTGATCTGGCATTGTCTCCAATGTCTTTGAGTTAGAAGGATTATTCTGTTTCCGATTATGTTAAAAAGAAAAATAAATAAATAATAAAAAAAAGCTAGCCTATCTGCTCTAAGATATCTGGGAAAACAGATAATCATCATCAGGTTTCCTGGCTGTTGGAGCTCCACTGGGTAGCAGATGCTTATTACAGAGGATAGCTGCATCTACAGTCACACATCTCTTCTGTACATCTTAATTTCCAGTCTCGCTGCCATTGTTTACCACTTTAGTACTTCTGCAACATGCAGATGACAACTGTTATTCAGGCAAGTACAGCATCGTTAGGCAGATGCAAGGCTAAAATGTGCTACCTGTGAAACCATCTGTTGTGAGAATAAAACACCTTTACATAGCCGAGAAGACATTTATTGCTCTCCTTTTACCATCCAACCTCTCACTTACCAGCATATATTCCCATGATAACACGTGAAAGGATGATTACTTCAAAGGTTTTTGCTAGCTCTGAGGTTCCCATAAGGATTGCAGCAGTAATGGAGAAGAGGTTATTTATCAGCAAAGTGCCCTTTCTACAAAGTAATAGAGAAGGAGACAGATTCAGTTTATTTTTTCTAAGGCCCCAAGAGCAGATAGAGCCCCTCTGTGTTATACCCTCCAAAACCCAAATGAATCACCATGGCAAAGACTAGTCAAAGAAAATGGCGATTGTCCCATTTTTCCTGCAGGGAATGAAGGCTTCAAGAACGAACGGAAGTTTCTCAGGAAAGGTGATCAGTGCCTGATCTCAAATCCCAGCCCAGGACTTTCATCCCTGCTCTCTACCTGGTGCAGCGCCCAGCGTACAGCCTGGCCTTGACCAAGCTGAAACCATAGAAATTCTTCTACACATGGGAGACAACATGTATTGCTGAGTCGGGCAACTAATCACCGACCCACCTGCCTCACAATCACGGTGTGTGGGACAATCGTGATCCTGATGGGCTTGGCAAGCCGGAGTGACCTGTGAGGCAAGTCTTATCTGAACCCAGCAAACTGTCAGTGAAGGATGTTAAACACCGCTGTCACGTACCGGCCACAATTGTTGACCAGAGGCCACACCATGAGGGACCCAAACAAGCCACCCAGAGGGTACATGGACACAGTAAGAGACCAGAGCAATGTCTGGAAGCCACTGTCCATAGGGACTCCAGTCCTGTTGAAGTAGGTTTGGTTGTAAAAGTCTTGCATATACTGGAATGAAATACAGAGCATGTTTAGCACAGTAAGAAAGATTTTCATGCTGTAAAAACTAGTTAACAAATGCCATAAAGCTTTACACAAGAGTCTTGATAAAATCCAGAACGGCCGAGTTGGAAAATGAACACAAGAGAGGGATGGAGAAGCCTGGACTAGATAACTGTTACTACAAGTTACCCTGCCTTATAGGATTTGCCTGGTTTCCAGAAGGGAAGGCATTCCTTATGCTCCATCTCTGCTGGGCACAAAGTCTGAACAGATTAACATCCCCCTTTCCTTTCCTGGGGAACCACTTCTTACCGGGTGCCCGGTGAGTCAAAGCATGGAGAAGTACCGGCAAACACCCGTAGCCCCCTGCTACACTCCTGCCTTGTTTTGTTTGTAAACCTATTCCCAGGTCATGGTCCACTCCACAGCCCAACCTACCGGGGCTGGAGAATTGATCACAGACACGTTGTAGCCGTACTGGAAAGAAGATCCAAACGCAGATATCAGTGCTACCAGCGCAAGCAAAAGTGTCATTTTCTGCAGAGGGGAAAGAACACACACAAACACCACCTTAGAAGCAGGTTTGGCTTTTAGGCATAAATGGCATTCAGTAAAAATAATGAAATACCCTAAGACTTGCCCTTCTGTGGTTTTCACCTCATGTCACTGCATGAAGAAAGCCCAGTGGGTTGTTTTCATTATAAGTCATTTTGTTCTGCCTGGTTTACACACAGTCATTACAGTAATTCATTCTACTCTTGCCTGGTATTGATGGATCATTTGGATGACGAATAATTTTTAGGTTATCATGCTTAAAATACCACCCCACAGGGAAAAAGTTGTATGCAATTATTCTTTTTCCAACATGCAAATTGGTTAGTGAAATAACACAGGATACTGGCGCAGGAAAGCTTTAAAAGAAGAGATTTTTTTGCATTAAGTGGTAAAATCCCTTTCCTGTTCATTTGTTCTGCTTTCACATGCTGGCTCGCTCTGCCTCCCACATCTCAGGATCAAGCTGTTTATGGATCTAATCCGATTGCTATTGAAGCCAATTAGAACTTATCCAAGTAGCTCAGCGAGGGTTTGGTTGGGGGGTCTAAGAGCAGCACTTTGCAGTTAAACAGAAGGGCGAAGTTGCCATCTGGAGTAAGATCAAACACCAACCACGTTTGCAGGTACACAGTCCTCAGGGTTCAAGCAACTCTCTTTTCGCAACAGTTTAGCTGCTCTTCAGTCCTCAGGCTGGCCCTCCTGTGTTGACTGAGCTGGTTTGGGGTTGGTTTGGTTTTGGGTTTTTTTTTTTCTGGTAGCTCACTAACATACATCTCATTGCTGCTATGTCAATAAAGTAATTTTTCATTCAGACACATATAATTTTCTGGCACCATCATTAGCCTTAATGTCTGCAAGGTTTTATGTCCCAACACTCAACTCCGGTCTCACATGAAGGTTCTGTCATTTCCCTAATTGAACAGTTGCCCAAGTAGCCCAAGTAACTGCTGGTACTTCTTATATTCCTCAGCAGCTCACCTCCAGAGATCTGCAGAGTTTAAGGCACTGCAGGAGATCAAAATTCAAGTCGACCTCAGCGTAAGGGTCTGGAGGAAGCTGAGGCTTCCAGCTTCATTTTCTAGGAGCAGACTGTTGACATTCTCCCATTGGTGATGAAAAGCAGGCTGCCTTGCTCTCATTAAACAAATCCCAGGAGCTCAAAAGAGCCACTGGTGTTAATTATTCACATTCAGCAATTTTAGGAAAACTTCTGGCATACACGAGCATTGCATTGTGCAAGATTCCACAAACACGCTGCTGTGAGAGGCAGCCCCCATCCAGAAGCATCTGCAGCCTAAAACTGATTAGAAAGTAGGAAAGAAACCTCACACACAGAGGGGGGAAAGTCACACAGAAGTTACATGGTAGGTCAGCTGCAGACAGAGAGAAAGTCAAGGGACTTGGTGCAACGCTGTACTGCGGGCAAACAAACTGGGTTTGAGAACATAGGCATGTCTGCTCTCCCTGCGAGATCAGCTGTGGATATGGTAGCCTAAAAGATACTGGTCTTCTCCTTCCCTCTACGAGTACCTGCAGCTGTCAAATAGCTCGCCCTGCATCCCTGTGGGAGCCTGAAGTTGGAAGTATCAAGTCTGGCATACTTACCCCCTTCGAATCTTCACTGCAGTTGGAGCTCTCCTGCTTCTCTCCTTTCAACTTCATCTTGGTGTTTGAATCGCAGATGCCGAGGACAGGCTTTTATAGCCAAAACAGACAACGCAGGGGATGGAAACGCCCTATGCAGAAAATGCCCCTCTGACTTTTCAGAAAACATCCAATCAACGACAAGCTCTGTCAGCCGAAGCAAGTTGTTGTTGTCTCATCATTCCCTTACTCTGCGCGACTCCCTCGTGTCTTCACTTTCTTTTCCTTGTTCAAGTCTGTCACCGCCAGGTCAGATCTTCTGCCAGATCTTGACTCAAAACAGAGCTGCTGCATAGCTACCAGGGAAATAGGCTCATCTCTCCAGCTAGAAGGGGCAGACTTATCACAAAAGCTGCTATACGAGCTGTTTCCCCCCAGCTGTGTGTACGTGGACACGATGAGTCTATGGCAACAGAGCTGCTGCTCCTTCACCCTGCAGCTCATGGGCAGCTGTGGATGGTGAAGCTGGAGATGCCACCTGGCAACCGCGGCATCCTGGTGGCAACGGGGCATTCTGTGGGAGCAGCCTCAGCAGAGAGGGTGTTTGCCATGGCCGCAGCCTTAAAACCGAACTGCATTAACCCTCCTGCAGCCACAGACTGCGTATCTGCCCTTGGGTCGAAACACTGCTCCTTGTCCTACCTTGCACAGGTCGGTTTGCTCGGGGCACTTTTGCAGTTCACAGAACAGGTTCATCCTCTGAGATCTGTGGTTGTGACAGCGCGCAGAACGCACTTTTTCCACCAGAGCACATTAGTTCCTCTCCTTCTACATGCGAGGCACACCACGTGTTGCTGGCTTAGTATTAACCTCCTACAGTATGAGACTGCTTTGAACAGTACAGGATTTGGTTAATAGTCAACTACAATTTCTAGAGCTTATCAGAGAAATGCAAAGTTCACAGACACCTCCAGTAACCAGGGAAACTGGAACCAAACATTGTTCTTATTGGTCCCTCTGTCTTTAACAACCAGCTTATAAGAAAAGCATTCTCTTGAGCAACAGGCGCTGTTCACATGTCTTGCACGCGTTCTTTGCCTGGTTGCAGCCTCCCTTCCTCCAGGTGAACGCATTCTGCTCCAAAAATAGGAAGGGGAACAGCACCCTGTTGCTTTCTGGGTAGTGGAATTCACTCCCTAGACTTGTCATTTGTCTTGCATTTGTTATAAGTTAACATCCTTAAGGATGCTGTTTGCTAGGATATCTTGACAGTGAATCATACCTTAAGAACACTCCTGCTTCGTAGTCCCACCTACCATGTGGTGTCTTAACTGGAGAGATGCAAACCAGAATATTCATTTCACCCATAACTCATGTTTCTCTGTCTTCCTCTGCCTTCCCATTGAGGGTGTAGTTAGCTGGTGCTAACCAAGACACTCTGAGCTAGTTCAGCTTCAAACATTGCTCAAAGACACCCCAGAACAAACAGGACAGGTCATAGCTCACTCAGCAACTAGTTTAGTCCTCACTTTCACAGCTCTTTGGCCAGAAGAGGGGAACGTGGAAAGCGAGCCATTCTGCCCCAGGAGTGCGGAAACTGCAAGAAGGACAAACTTTGTTCATGAAGTTTCTGTTCTTTAAAGACAGTATCGTTCTTCTGGAGCTCTTGGCAGAGTGACACCCACTGATACCCAATAATTATAAGAAAGGAGACTTCTCCACCATGGTCTTTAAACTCCTTCCCTGAACTTGAAGAAATAATCTTGATACATACAGAAATCAAACAGGACATGTACGTTTGCCATCACAAAAAACTTCACCAGAGTAAATGTTTACTTATGGCAGCAGAACACTTTGAACATTTGCCAGTCACAGCAAGAATCTGGTAACAACATCCATAAGGTAGTAATTGGCACTGGGATACTCTTGGAAGATATCAGTGAAGGGAGACAGGATGGTGAATGAACTTCTTGGGCTTTCACAGCAATTGCAGAGGTATAATTTCTTCAACAGCTGAGATCCCGTTGGACTCGAGCAAAGAACAGAGGCAGTAACAAGAGGAGAGAGACAATTTCACAGGCGTTTTACAAGCACATTTTCAGTTTCAGCTACAACACATACTAAGCTTCTTAAGTCTGCTCTTCACCCCGGAGTGCATTTGCCTGAAGACATTAACTCAGCTCTGTATCTTTTCTCCTCTGCACTTGTCCGCCACATGGTAAGAATTCCCACGCATGTATACAGGGAACTATTTACCCTCAGCCCCATTGCCTGTGCTCACAGCTGGATCCTATGAAACCCTGGTATCTTTGGCAAAAATAATTAAGAGGACAGGCTTAGTTTCCAGGAGAATAAATCTGCTGGAGAACATTCGCAGTGAGCTGTATAAAAGTGATGGTTAGATCAGGAGCTGGCAGACAGCCCTGCTGCAGTAGGCTGATTGCAATGCTTGCGGTAAGGAGACTTATTAGGAGACATCCCACAGTATATGTCCCAGAGTGTGACATTAGCAGCCTTTTCACCTGCATTTGGGGAAGGAATGGCATGTTCAGTCGAGGCTAATTCAGTATTATATGAAGTCCTGAACTACAACTGGGGCCTCAAGGTGAACGAATAATTTAAGTAACAAATTATTTGCCTGCAAATAAGTCACGTACTGCTTTATCAGCTGCACAAATGGCTTCCAGCCAATTTAGCAAAAGGTAGATATGGCAGTCTGATCCCTGGCAATGGGGAAGGGGGCTGCTGGATAAATAAGCCCGCTCTGCAGGTAAACAATAGCAGACAGGAGGCTCTGGAACTCAGAGGCAAGTGAGACCATGTTCTCGCTGCACAAAGGCAACCCTAAGTAGCATCCTGCCAACCTTTTTCCTTTTCCATTGCTGCCCTCAAAGACCACCTCAGAAGAGCCTCAGCCACGCAGATGCATCCCCAAAATAAAAACAAAGGAGCAGACAGATCTATAAACTTACCGTACCACAATCTGATAAGTTGGTCTGGGAACGGTCTGGTCCTTTCTCTATTGACAGGGTTATGCGACCCAAAGATGTTTCAGAAAGTGTTGGAATGCTTGGATATTACATCTCCATCTGGACTTTGTTCAGCAGAAGCACCCGACTGTCAAAATACCCACGTTACCCTCTTGGACCTTAGAGGGTTCATTTTTCTATCAGGACAGAAACACTGACTGTGCCAGCCAAGACCTGCCTTTAGCCAGCTCACGCCACTCGGCATTCATTCCTGCGGTTGCCTATAGGGTTGCACGGACCACAAGATACATGGAATTCAGTGCAGCACAACAGACATCCCCACTGCTTCTGAGCAGCAGGAGCGACTTGTACCATGCAACCGTAAGTCTTACACACATTCGGTTTGGCAGCATTAGAGTACTCTGGTGTCACCTCTGTAACTGTTCTTCATGATGAAAAGAGAAGATAAGATAGTAGTGGCACAACCAGAAATTACTTTTCTAAGATGGTCCCCTGCTTTAGCAACAAGATTTATCCTTTTCTTGCAAATAGGTCGTTCGTTAAACACACAACTTCTAGGTTTTAAAGTAAAACAGACACCACGCGAATCCTCCTGTACGACAGAACCTTGGTTCACTCCTAGAGCCAGGGATCATCTTGCACAATTAGACTCAAGTCTTGGGAATAAGACAAAAAGGGAGGGAAATAAAACAGACAAGATTTTGCAATGACCAAATCAGTATCAACAGTAGTAAGTAGTGTAACAGTACTGGTAATATGTATGGCTGTATAAAGCTAACGTTTTTCTCAAAGGCTTGTCACGCAGTCTGAAGGCAGAGTGTTGATGCAAAGGACACATTGCAAGTGCCCCTGACAAAGCAGCCAAAATCCTGCAAAGAGCCTTCGATTACTTCTAACACTGCAGAACAAGCAAGCTTCTCCCTGCTTGCTGTCGACAGCATCTGGACTCCTTTCCTCGTCTGCCCAGATCAACCAGTCGAATTTGAGCACAGTCATAAGCCACGGAAAAGCAGATGGGAAGCGTTGTGCAACCCCAGTAACAGACACTGTCACTCAATCAGTTGTGAATATAGCCATGGTCCAGCACCAGTTACTGCACCAGGGGACTTGGCTGCTTCCAGCCCTGTCAGATGGCCAAAGTTTGAATCTAATCTGAGAAAAGTTCATTCACAGGTTTGGAATCACACGGCAACTTACAAAGCAATACTCAACTGTCAGCCTGCCCATGCCTCAGGGTTTTTTTTCCTCTATAATGACTCAAATTTTCTCTGTTTGCACAAGTCCTGGGATGGCACCAGCTCTCCTCAACATCAGTCCCACCTACTTTACAACCTGGCCTCATCTAGAGAAAGTGCAATTTGCAATCTCATGATTACGTATCACTTGTAATCTCACATAGCTGGGAGACACAGTCCATAAGGGCAACGAGAGCCACACACTCACTTCTCAGAGTTCCTTCCACAGTTCATAGCAATGGGCCAGTAAGAATGAACTATAACAACGCGTACTGGTGAACAGGTTGCCCAAACTGATGAAAGGTTCGGGCATTTCCTCATCCAAATTCTCAAAGGGGCTGAAACCCATCATACCACACTTGAACGACATCTTGGTAAAGAAACAAAACTTTATTTTGTAGAAGTTGGAGAAAATGTTTAAAAAAAAACCAAGCAAGTGAGGAGTTGTAAATAAAGTAAAACATTATCTCCAAATAGCAACCAAGCACCATTCCCTCCCCAACTCTGATGTAACACCCCCAAAGCAAGACCAGACTGTAGCCTGTGCTTCGGCAGAGTTCAGACCACGTGCCAGGCATTGTCTTGCTGCTGGTGAGGGCTGTCCTTGCTGGAGGCTGGGGTGGTACCTCCAGATATCCCTCAGCACCAAGGGACTCCGCAGAGTTCAGATTTCCCCAGGAGGCAATAAGCATGCTGCCACCACAAACCACCAAGGAGGAGGAATAAACCATCAAGAGGAACCATCCATCACCACCGTAAAACAAGCGTGTTTGCACACTGTTGTCCTCATTCAAGTGAAGAACAGGAGCCAGTCTGGAGCTCCCTGGAAGACCTCGCACACTAGGACTGGAATCCATGCCCAGGACAGTAGTCCTGTTTAGCAGTTACTAAAATTCTCCTATCACCACGATACTTGTTCCCCCCCGAATTCACACCACATTTCCCTTGTCAGACAGGAAAGCAAAACCCCAAACAATTTTTAAGAGTTATAATGGAGGGAGAGGGGAAGGAGGGAAGAAAACCAGGCAGCTGGACTACAGCCACACAGCGTCTTCCAGAGGATCCTGAGCAAAGTTCAAGACCAAATGCCGAGGAGGAGCAGGACCTCTTCCGTTGGCTCAGCCACTCCGGCGGTGCTTTTCCCCAGGCTTTAGCTCCCTCTGTGGGACTCTGGGATGATCCTGCACCTGCTCAAAATGAAGCACAGTTAAAATCCAGGACTGCCCCATCTTCCCGCAGCTAGCGTGCACAGGTTTGCCCCGAGCCAGGACAGCAGGCTTGCTGTGGCTCAAGCTGCAGGGACGTCACCCCGTAGTAGCTGAAAAAGGAATGTGTCCACCATGCCTTAAAGTACAGCCAGGCACCCCAACCTCACCCACCTTCCGAAATAGCAGGGTTAAAGTTCTCCAGTCTGTGCCTGGCAGGAGAGAGCTCAGAGTCATCTTCACAGACCACTGAGGCTGCAGGGAGACCTGCGCTCCAGCACCAGCCCTGCACTGCCACGTCTTGTCAGAGGCTGAGGGGGACCCGCCAGGAGCGGCCAAGCACTTCTGCACACCACCTCCCCTATTATCCCACCGCTGTTTATATTTAGCATGCAGTCAGCTTCAGCGTTAGGAACTACGGACACTTCTAAGAGGTTCTCTGTTGGCTGCTTTACTTTCTCTGTCCCTGCCGACGTGAAGACGGCCGGAGACTTTCCACTTGTACCAGCACAAGTGCTATTGCCAAGAGCTGCCCTTTACGAACCAGCGTGCTTCCCTGAACCCCGGGGGAGCTGGAAATGCAGTTCTGTCACACTGCGCATTCCTCCAAAAGCATTTCTCAGAGCTCTGTTACAGAAAAGGGCAAACGGAGAACAAGGAGCCTGTTTTGATTACGTGTTTTTGAAGGGGTGGTTGTTTTTTCGTGTTTGTGGTGTTGTGTTTTGTTTTCCCGTAAGCCAAGTTGGTGACAATTTTACTTCCTCTCTTCAGGGCTGGCTCAAAGAATTGCGCTGTGTTCAGTTTTTTAAGTCTCATAAAATTTAAGATTTAGTATCCCGCCTTTCTGCAAGAATTTTTTAAATACAGCTCCTCTTTCCAAGCCACGGGGGCTTAACGTGAGGTTGAGCTACCAAGGTTGCTACTTAGCTTTTAGAAGTTTTAAGAAGCCTTTTGAAAGGAGGCAAAACCTCTTGAAGTCTTCTATGCCAGAGATAAGATGCTTGCATTCACCATTCAAAGACTCTAGTGATGCTAAAGAGCTGAGCCCCTCTACAGCCTCATGAAATGGGTTAATAATAGTAGCTCTTGAGGACTCTGCCTCCCCACGCTTACACAGCCTGCGTACAAGGGGGCTTAAATATATTAATATAATAATAAACTTAATGCCGAGTCTTCCATTCAGGAAATAGCAGGACTTGCACCTGCCTGTAGTCCCAGGAGATCACTGTATCGTTTAGCTGTTCTGCATGCTGTTAACATGACTAAAATTAAACTAATAAGAGCAGCTTTTGAACAGCTGGGTGCCTGCAGCAGCGGGAGCCCCGCAGCTGCCCTCTCTCCCCAGGCAATTCATGAGGCTCCTGTTCTTTTTGCGAAAGCTTGTTATATGAATTAAAAAGAATTGTCAACTGATTTAAAAAAAAAAAAAAAGCTTTTGTTTCTTTTTCAGGCTTTGTGCTCTGGGAGGACAAGAAACAGATGTATGTGAGAGGTCTACTCAGACGCCGACCGTACCCGATACCCACTCGCTCTCCGGGATGCTCAGCCCCGCTGTGCCCCATGACCCGGCAGCCTTGCTGCCTTCCGGCCTCAGCCCTTTTTACTGCGCGTGCCCTGCAGGGTCAGTACAACCGCAGAACTGCACAGGGTTTCATACTCTTTCTGAAGAGACTGCAGGAACTGCGGCGCATCATTTACCTAAGCAGGCAGGACAGCTGCTCTAGGTTTTCACCTCTTTCAGCTGCACTCTGTTACTGAAGAGAGCGCTATCAGCATCTGCTTCAGCGACAGAAGCCCACACAGCGCCCCAACCCCAAGTGCTCTTAAATGGATGAAGTCTTGACACCCCTGCATGTTCTGCAATTATCACTCATGAGGTCAGGCACAAGAAAACAAGATGCTTACACAACTAGACCAATGCAAGGGCATCAGTGTCCAGTCTTGTACCTGAAATGAAGAGCTTCTGCCAAGTTTTGCTCCTAGAGACTTTCTACGTAAGCTCAGATGAATCACCCTCTGCTTTCTTATGACGATCAGCGCAGGGACTGCATTATGAGGAACGCTTGAGGCGCTAAATACATCTGAACTGTGCAGTACTGAAGAAATGTATGTGTGCGTGGTATTTTACATCAGAAGGAGCCACTAATTCCTCTTCGTCAGTTTTCAGTGGTGTCCTGTCCTTGTGGGCCAGACAGCACTGCGGTCTGTTTCCTCATTTTACAGGCTTGAGTAACACACACCACCGCAGCTCACAGGGAAGGGGAGCAGATCAGTTCTATAAATGGTTTCACCCCGAAGGAGCATGACGGGGAGCAGCTCTGGAGTCAGACAGGGAACCTCCTCCGAAACCTACCTCTGCCAACTGCTTACTGACAGCTGTCCCCCACCCCTCGCATCACGAGGCTGCGCGCAGGCAGGGCAGGAGGAAAGACTCACACTACATCTTTACCAAGAAAGAAGAAACCGGCAGCGAGGTGTAGGCAGCCCAGGCTCAGGTGCTGGGAAGCAGGGGTTTCGTCCGCTCAGGGCCTGGCACATCCTTGTCCTTGTCGGGTTCCGGGCGCTGCCAGTAGCTGTTTGATCTTCGCAAAGGCCAATCCAACTCGTCGTAGTGGCAACAGCAAATGGAGGAAAACAGCCGAGTCCGGACCACCCGCGTGCAGAGGACAAACATAATACAGTTGGCACCTCCTTGGAACGTGTTACCGATTCCCTGCAAGGGCAAGAAAGGACTTAACCAGTGCCGTTCCTCCAGGCACCCCCCAAAGAAGAGCAAACGTGGTGTCAGACCAGTTACAGTACTGCCCACCTGACAGTCAGCAAATTCCACCTAAATGAGAAAAACAGATGCAGAAAAAAAAAAAATCAACCTTGCACCCAAAAGCAGACCAGACGGCTGTTGAGGGCTGCTCTTTCTACGGCCTGGTCTAGGGGAGGCGCAGGCTGAGCGCTGCAGAAGGACAGACACCCAACACCTCTGGTCTGAGCCTGCTTTCCCTCCAAGCAGCCGGCATTGCCCAACGCTCCCACTGCAGTTATCCTCTGCAGCCACTAGATGCTGCCGAAATAGCCACTGCTGAGCATCCCAGACAGCGCTTCCCAGTAGGGAGCAGATGTTCTTGCAACACGCGTGGGTTTTTTTACCAGTGGGCGCTGCACCCTGCCACAAAAAAAGTGATATTAAGAGCAACAAAGCCTTATCTCCCTCCCAGATCCTCCTCCTAATGCATTTCCTGACAAATACTTACATGCAGGACAACCAGGACTGAATTTTGCACTGCAGGGGAGTTACAGAGGGTCAGAATGAATCGCACAGTGCTCCAGATGCGGAGGATGATAAAGATGACAGGGATGAGAATCAACTTCTTATCTGCTATGGAAGTCCGGGGTGGAAATGCAGGTGCTCTTGAGAGAATGGGGCGATACTCTGAGAGCGCTGCATGCTTCCGTGGAGGGTGGGAGGGAGACAAAAACGTGAACAAAAAGCTACACGCATCAGACATTTAGCTCCAGGGATTCTTTCCAAAGCAAACTAAAACTTTTGCATCTTGTGGGAAGTTAGCAGGGACACAGGTAGGAGCATCAGCCTTCGGCCACATTCTGCCCTTGTTAACACAAACATTCCTGCTGAAGCCAAGGAGTGGCAAGTAAAGGAAATCTGGCCCTTATCAGAGTCCCACTAAAGGTTTGTATTAACAAATACCACTATGTAGTTGCCAAGAAACCAGGTCACAACACTAAAAAAAAAAAAAAAAAAAAAATAAAGCAGTGCTCCACAAAATATTTTTGCTGGTCCAGTGACCTGGCCCCATCACTGCCGGCTGTACCGCTTTGTAAATCCATGGTTTGGTCTTGGAAAAGCCTCTTGACAGGTAGATATACATATAGGGAGAAGTCTGGCTCTTATCCTTCTCAAACTATTCAAACTTTTGGCCACAGCAAACAAGTTCCACAAGGAATCTGTGCCCAGGTGAGCCAGTCCTTCAGTATGTGTGTGTAGAACCTGCTGCCTGATTGCTGACCACACATTGTCAGCAACGAGCTTCCCTGGATCCGGGCAAGCCAGCAAGCCTCTCTATACCAGCACACATAGAAAAAGATCAGGGATCTGTGCCCTGGATCAGGACGGCTGGAGGTGTAAGGCCCGTAAAACCTTCCTAGGGTAGAAGCTACTGGATGCACTCTGATTTCTGGATGGGGGAGAGCAGGTCAACACCGCACGCAGAGCGGCTGCTGGGACACACGATGCTGAATGCCAGGGTGTTAAGGCGGGTGAAGAGATTACCTCTCAGGATAGCTGACCTGCAGAAAACTACTCCTCCTACCATCGGGGCTACAGAGCATACACAACTTTGATGCACGGTATTCTCCTTCACTCCGGTACCCCCAAGGCCTGACACCTTGCTTCCTCCAGCACAGAGCCGTATGACACCGCTGCACGGTGGCCTGACTCAAACCCTGCTGAGGGCTTTCAGCACAGCTTCCCACCCACTCCCACGCAGTGTTTTCCGTTTGGAAAGCCCCCAGTACACACCCTGCGCGTGTCCCCCACAACAGCTACTTCCATAACTTCTCCTGCCTCTCAGACTGCGCCACTTGAGGCCAAACCCAGCCCTGGTTGCCTACGGCTCCTCCTTGGAAGTCTCACTTCCTCCAGCGAGGAGGACCTCCTGCCAACAAAGAGCCTCAGTAAGCAGGCTACCAGTCTTGGCAAAATCCCTCGCGATGTGGAGAGAGACTCTCCGGTCCAGAAGGCCCCTCGTGCCGCCGCTCCAGCCCCCATGATGAGAACAGAGTGACAACTGCCTGCGGCACAGCTCCGGTTGGGGGCTGCAGGCTGGGAGCGGGGACGGGAGAGCAGAGAGCCCAGGAATCCCTGGCAGAGCCAGAGGGGAGAGCCCGGCCCAGGTCAGGTTTCCAGGCGGTCACGTTGCTATCTTTGACAGCGGCTGGAACACGGCGTCCTGTCTGATTTATGCCAGGTGACGGTGACGGGCACTAGCAAACCCTTCCCAACTCCCCTTTCCCAGGACCCTTAGGACAGCTTAAGACAACGTTGTTCTTCCAACTCGTCTGTGGGATCCTGTCCTAACCACATCCGTGTTTACCCCTAACTACCACAGCGAGCAGGTTTGCAGTGGCAGCATTTTCTAGAACGACATCTATCCAGATGTTTGTTGGGTTTTTTCCCCCCTAACACAACTTAAGATAAAAAAAGGACTCTGGATGTAGTTCCTTCTGCCACTCTCAATCTAGATTTCTGTTATGCAGGCGTTGTCACAGATGCCTGGATTCTTTGTGTTCACAGTAGCAAATAAGCCTCTGAATTCTGGAACCCCCCCAGGACAGGGTGTCTTCCCATATTGCGTACGTGTATGGTGCCTAATGCTATAGTGCCCAGACTCCCAAATGGGGCTTGATGCTGCTAGTACAAAACAGGTATTCATAAACGCAAACTATCATTAGAAATCCCCAAATGACTGAGGTTAGGCAAGTCCAGATGCCAATCTCAGGCTTGGTACAAGCAGAACTGTGGAAGACTGACTTAAGCTGAATTTTGTCCTTCACATCCCATTTCAATTCTTACTGTAGGATTTACATTTCACTCATGTACGCCCCATAACCCCTTAAGTTTCCAAAAGGCTTTTACAGCCTTCTTGTGCCAAGTCACTGTGTAATGATGCTGCAGGCTGCTCAGGGAGGTGTACTGCTTCTCCCAGTGCTGGATGTATTTCAGTGGTATGTGAAGCAATTCCTGCCTGCGTCACTGCTAAATACGCAGCAAAATCTTCGGGGCATGGGAGGATATAATCACATAGCAAGTCTGTAACCCAAGCTGAAAGCAGCAAAATACTCACCGCTCTATTAATGTGCTTCTTGATGAGAATGTAGAGCACTGGCAAAGTCACATAGGCCAGTATCTCCCAAACCTTCCCCGTTAACAACATCCACAAGACCCGATCCTCTGCATCCAAGTTGACCCAACACCAGCCCACAGAAACATTGGAGGCATCATAGCCAATCTTCTTCAGAGCAACAGCCGCCACCGTAATGCCCAGGGGGACTCCCCAGCTGAGGAAAGAAGATGAAGAGAAAGGTTAAGCCAAGAATATACTCAGTTTAGCCCCTCCACACCCCGGGGAAAATGGGCGACAGACGAAGGGATTCTTCATCCGACAAGATGCCAATGCCTGTTCCAGGACATCGACACTCCTGCACCAGGCTGAAGGGAAGTGACTGAAAAAACAGGTGTTTGGCAGCACATGAACGTGGACTGCAAATCTGCGTCCTAGGGACCCCCTCGAGGAACTTGGATCCCCAGTCCTGAGGGACAGATGCATAACGATGTGCTACGCTCTGAACTGAGACGTGGCCCGCACAGCAAGCGCTCAGTGTCCAGCGAGGTGACCAGGAGACATCCCACCTCCTCCCCTTGTCCCATTCTCTCCTGGATACAGGTGAGGTCGAGGATTTGACAAGGCCAGAGCACTGAACATGGTGACTATCCTGTAGGACGCAGCCATTCAAGAGCAAGCTGGCCGATTCGTGGCTTGCGGAACGCAAGCAACCAAACCCCACGTTCTGATTCCTGAGTGACACTTGGCACAACAGACCAGCACACAAAGAAGTCTGCAGTTTTAGTCCATCAGTGGTTTTGTTTGTTTGTTTTTAAATGGAGGTGTACTCAATATTCTTGGGAACAAAGGGATAATTTCTGAAGGACAAAGGGCAAGTTTCTTGCCAAGGAAAAGCACTGGCAGTAACAGCAAAAAAGCTAAGAAAGCAAAGAGGATTCATATTCACATAATTTGGAGCTGCGTTTTGACTTTGGCTTCTCTCTTGACAGCAGAGGCAAATACAGGGAAGCGTTTAGAAGAAAAACACACAACTGTGGTGACACACATGAATTAAGTCATTCCGCATCTCAGGCTGCCCACAAAAAAACAACAACAAAAAAAAAAAAAAACAAAAAAACAAAACATGAGCAAGAACTGAAAGATTCCACAAGCCCAAACATAAAAAGACTCAGCCCCTTCCTGGGTGCTGCTCATACCCAGGACTCCCCAGACCCGCCCTCGCCTGGGATGTGCAACGCACAAATTACTCCACAACTGAAATACTGCTCTGCGTTCAACTGGACGCATCACCTGCCCTTCCCACACTCATCCTCAGAGAAAGGTCCTGTGGAGCCCGAAGAGGGACAGAGACGCTTCTGCATTAAGTGACACAAATGCTCCAGAGGGTGCCCAGGTCGCGCTTCCAGCGTAACCCTCCTGGTCTCTCCAGATGCAAAGAAAACAAAAGCCATCACTGCGTTGCTCTCATTACCTCCCTGGTTCGCACTCCTCTTCCGCTGACAGCCTGGAGCAGCTGCAGAGAACACGAAAAGGATCTTCCTCCCCAAATCAGTTTGGGGGAGGAAGACTGCAGACTACGCAGTTGCCTACACCACATTATCTGAAATTCCACAGCCCCATTAAAAAAGAATCAGAGATAATCCCACGATACCAGATCTCAAAAATACCCTATTTTCCTACTCTTAACCAACGTCTGGGTTCGCCTACTCACACAACAAATGTAAATATTATGCTGTCAAAAATTCAGAGTCAACCTTATAGCATGTTTAGAACATTCTGTCTCAGTGTTCAGTTGAGAACAGCCAGCGCTGATCCAAGCCAGAGTGTTATTTAAGGACAGTTCTGCCCTCCCCGCACTATTATCAGAGCGGGCTTTCTAAAAACATTCCGAACATTGCCACCACCATGAAAATTCCTACACAACTCATAACTGGTTTTGGTAAAAATGGTGATTTGCCTGAAAACAAGGATTACAGATGCAGAGACATTCAAATTTCAGTACACTTGGAAGAACTGAGGTAAGGAATTCAAAGGAACTGGCACCTCCTCAAACAAACCATATTAAGGCGCACAAGCACAAACGAGTCCAGCACCAAGAAATAGGAAGTGTATTAAAGTAATTTGCCTAAATAATGATCTCCACAGTGACCTGAAACTGAAAGAGATTTGTATGAAGATAAAACCAGGTCAAATTACCAGGCAGGGATTTAAGAGAGAACAGCATACAGACACAGTAAGAGAGGTCACAGTAGGAAACAACAGACCACTGGGCAAGGGACTTAAAAACATTGTCAGGTATCTAGCCGGTAAAAGGAAGAACGTGGAAGAAAACTGCCACACATCAGGCAGTTAATTTTCACTTAAGTAGTTTATTGGGATCAGAGGGCTATTACAGCTCACACCAAGGACAAAGGATTACAAACTCAAAGCAAAGTTAGAAAATTTAGAGAGTAATCAGGCATTTCAGTGAACTTCTTCCGCTCCATTTTAGAAAACTGGAAAGGAGAACTGAGAGTAGTGATTTTATTATTCTTAAGAAGCCCTAAACGACAAGTTCCCAAGGACTGGAACATATCAGTGCTTTATACCCATCTAGAAGAAGGGGGAACCAAAGAATCAGAATATTACACACCCAGGGCATGTGTAAAGTCTGGAACTAAAAGGATCCAAGATAACAGAGAGGCGGAAATTTTCCTCTGAGCCCCAGAGACAGTGCAATTCTGTAGGTTGGGCCTCTCAAAAGCACACTTGGCTCTAAACACAGTCAGTGTGGGAGAGAAGGGAAAGAAGGTACTCCTTGCGCCCCTGTAAGAAGGCTGGCAACCCCACCTCTACAGCAGCTACAACAGTACTTATTGCCCTAATATAGCCCCCAGCGATCTATTAATAAAAATACATACATCCCAGCATGTCTTCCCACGTTAACACCAATGCTGCATTCACACAAGGTAAGACAAGGACCCTTAAACTACAGCTGCGTACAGCCCAACTTGTTTCGGCTTTCTTGTCCTCAGTATGCCCGGGTCAGATTGGTTAATACCACATTTTGATTTATGCTGCACAGCTGCTTTTTTCCCTCCGCCCAGAGGCTGTTCCGAGCAGGGAAGATTTGCAGTCACCTGCCTGCGCAGGTTAGACAACAAGCTGTCCTACCAGCAAGCCCGCAGGCGATTCCTTCCAGGGAGAGGAATTTTTACTCTGTAAAGAGAGGGAGGGGAAATAATAATAATAATAATAATAATAATAATAATAATAATAATAAAATCAGTCTTCTGGATATACCAGCCAATTTCAGGACAGAGCTTTGAGTGTACGTTGTAAGCAGAACTCCAGACCAAACCCGCTCCAATTTAATTTTTGCTTTCCCTCCCCCTCAAACATCAAACCCTTTGCGGTACCAAAGCACCAGCTTCCCAAAGCCAAGCAGAGACTCCTCCCAGAGACACGCGCAAGAACGTAGAAGCTAAGGCACCAGCAGCCGGGTAGCTCGCACTTTGGCTGGCCCGACCTACAAGCTTTTATTAACTAAATGACGCCACAGCAAATTTCAAGAGATCCCTGCACCTCACAGGCAACACCGAGGGACTTCAGCCCAGTTCTGAAATGTAGCGCTGCCACAATCATGCACGAGGCAGCGCATTGAGGACTCCATGTACAATACACAGTACATGAAAGGATCCCCAGGTACTCCGTGGACTTGCATATATATGTATATATATGCATGTATACGCATGGTTATAAACATATATAAGCACGCACACACGTTTATATATAAGCGCACACACACATATATATTTACTTTTTTTTATATATAGAAAACTAAGCATATAAATGCTTATAACCATCTGCATAGCCTGATCATGAAATGCAAATACTTCAGAGGCTGACAGCAATTGCCACCAAAAGCAAAGCAAGAAACAATCCCAAGGTGGATTCTGGTCCATTCCTCACCCCGAGTTTGGATCAACTACCCCCACAGCAAAGCTGACATTCCCCAGCTAAATGATACTTGATATTTAGAAACCCAGAACAGGTGAGGTAGCCTGGAAATTTACACTTTGGGTGCCAGAACTTACACCTCACAACTACACAAATATTTTGAAAGCTGACTGTAAACTTGTTTTCAAAGCTCATCTGAGCTCAACACAAACTTAAAACCCAAGCAGAGCCTGTAGGTCTCCAGTCCAGCAGTGGAACAGGGGATGTGTTGGCACATGAATCAGTAAGGAACCAACCTGTTTGACAGGTTTCATTCAGTGTCACATCCTAATTTCCCTAAAAAGAAACTTTCAGGTACTGACTTCCAACATATATTGAGTCAGTTCCACTCAGCTAAAGAGCAGACAGTCCCTGGTCATACTCAGCATTACGAGTATTCATCTTTACAAACACTTGCCCTTACGAGTGAAGCTCATGAAGAATAGGAAACGTGTGGCCAAACTCCATCCTGCCCGGAACCCCTTCCAGCAGTGTCGCAGAATGACTCTTGGCACAGTGGTCACTGCGCGGCTGCATTAGCAAACTATCAACCGAGTTGGGGGGGATCCCAGGTTCTTGCCTAGACGAAAATGCTGGAAACTTATCTTTAAATCCTTCAAACATCACCTGCCCTTTGCCACCTTTCCTTTTGCCCTAGACAGGTCGCCCTCACCTCCCTTCTGCAATTAACACGTGGGGTAGCATCTTCTCGTACCTGTTGCAGCGGTTCCCATCTGCGCGGTACTGAAAGATTTTTAGGCTAAAAGCACCGCAGACAGCCAGTGGGACTTTGAAGTGCTGCCAGGTGCGAGCAGGAGCCATCCCCAATGTCCGGAACTTGATTTTATGATTGAGTTCTCAGGTAGCGACAGAAGTGCGGGGAAGGAAAGGAGGAAGATGTGTCACATTGGGATGGGCAGAGAACAGGTCCTCGCTTGTTTTCTCTGGGCTTTTCACACAGTTCCTAAAGCAGGAGTAAGCTTTAAACACTGCCTCTGCGCAGAACTGGAGTCATGTACGAAGCAGAACACGGTGATAGGTGGATGAAAGCTATCTATAACTGCCCTTTGCACAGAGCAAGAGGAGCTGATCAATACCAAGAACAGAAGACAGCGTTTTATTTTTACTGTGAAGACCTGAAAAATCAACTTCACCCAGAGGAAGTTCAGTTTGAACACTCCCTTCCTCCCTGTCGCAGGGTCAGAGCACTCTTTCACGGTTTTTACAGTTTTAAGAGTGCACAGATTACGGCCAACGTAATTTCAGTGGATCTGCCCGTTTCTTTCCGCGCTCCGTGGCTGGCGAGGCTGACAAGCACTAAACCAGATGGAGAAGTTAAAAGTACAGACAAAGGCAACACAACAAGTGATTAGCAGAGAGGAAAATTACAAATAGGCCAGATTTGCATCAACCCTTCGATGTAGCCCCATGCAGAGAGCACGCCCGTAACGAAGTCCCAGAATCACAGAATCTGAAAGTCAGACTCCTTTTTTCTGATCCTTAAGCAACACGTGGCTCTTTACTGGCACTCTGTCCTCTTCACAGTTCTTGTAACTCAACTCTATTCACTCGAAATTAAAGAGCCCTGACGAACGAGCAGCCACCTCGGGCTGCCTCCCATGCGGACCTTCCTGGCAAGCGTTAATTAGAACAGGTAGGGCAGGAGCTGGAGTTCCTCCCCTCATTCACACTCAGCCTTAATGTCTTTCCCTGGCCCACCTTTACCCGGGCGCAGCTCCAACTCAATCGTCTCCCAAATGATGCTGTTTGAAAACAAAAGGTGACAAACATTCGACTAAGAAAAAAAAGAAAATTCAGTACTTGCCCTGACGGCTTTTTTTTTTTTTTTTTAAGCAGATCATTCCTCTTATAATTTTTTGCAAAAGCTCCGCAGCACAGAGGACTAAAGGATCACTGTTTCGCTCAGCGTGGAGGTAGCACATGATTCCACAAGCTCAAATTGCATAATGAGAGCTTTTACTAAACATGATGTGGAAAAAGCAGCTCGTTAAACAGCAGAAACTGAGACACAGAGCTACACTGTGCTCTGTTTTGTCTTGCTTTCAATCAAACATGCCAAAACAACCTTCAGAGCGCTTTTCTAGCAGCCTCCTCACTTGTAGACTACCTTCTCCTACATTACAGCAACCCGCCCCGGGAAAGGGGAAGGATGGACAGACCAGGTGGACATGGGGAAGTCACGGACCTGTGGAAACACATCCCAAACACGGGAGTTTTGGCAGCAGCACAGCGGTATGGCAAACACGAGTTTCACGATGTTATTCCTAGGACGTCGGAGCAGACTGTGGAGGGAAAAGCAGGAGCCGGGATTTTCAGGCATTGCCAGAGATTTTTCAATGTGACCTTAAGCAAATAATTTTTAAGTTTTCCGCACCTCCATTTCTTCACGTGGGGGGAGGGAGTAAGCAGGGCCGGTTAGTTAAAAGACGGCAAACCCCCCTGTTTGAGAGGCACTTGAGAAGGGCACGCTGTCCTTAAGAAAGGAGCGGGTGACTCCAGCAGCCGTCCCAGCGCGCCGCGGCAGAGCCGCGCACACCGCGGCGACTCCCGGCCGCAGGGTGCCCGTGGGGTCCACGCGTGGGGCTCTCACCGGGACAGCCGACGGCACCCACCTCACGACGTGGAAGCAGCAGAGCAAGCCCGTGCCCGTGGGCGACCCTCTCACGATGGTGATGTAGAGGTAAAGGGCGACGGCCATGGTCCAGAAGAAGGAGCTGGTGTTGGCGAAGGTGGAGAGGGCGCCCTGCAGCACGCAGTCCCACGAGGTCCCGTCGAAGTCCCGCAGCACCCCGTAGAAGTAGGAGAGGGCCGAGAGGAGGTCCGCCAGCGAGAGGTAGAGCAGCAGCTGGCGGGGCCGCGTCCGCAGCTCCGGCCACAGGGCGTGGGTGCCCACCAGGAGGCCGGAGCCCAGCAGGGACAGCGCGCAGGACACCAGCACCACCGCCCGCTCCGAGGCGTACAGCTCCGTCGGGGGCAGCGGTTGGGGCATGCCGGAGGGCGG
>VZSZ01010248.1:1513087-1541958 GCA_013398815.1 Ibidorhyncha struthersii | reverse complement strand
TTTTTTTTAAAAAAAACTATCATTGCCTAAAAGCCATACTTGATACCTGCAGCGCACACAACTCCCCCACCCTTTCCCGAGGCAGAACTATACCTGTGAATCACAGAATGGGAAAGGACCTGAACATCATCCAGTGCCACCCCCCTGCCCCGGGCAGGGACACCTCCCCCCAGCCCAGGTTGCTCCCAGCCCCGTCCAACCTGGCCTTGAACACCTCCAGGGATGGGGCAGCCACAGCTTCTCGGGGCAACCTGCGCCGGGGGCTCACCGCCTGCACAGGAAAGAATTTCTTCCTGATATCTAATACAAATCCACCCTCTTCCAGTTTGAAGCCATTCCCCCTCGTCCTATCACTACGTGACCTTGTGAAAAGTCCCTCTCCAGCTCTCCCGTAGGCCCCCTTCAGATACTGGCAGGCCACTATAAGGTCTCCCCAGAGCCTCCTCTTCTCCAGACTGAACAACCCAATCTATCTATCTACGTATCTCGGTACTTCACAGAACACTCACAGGGACAGGCTTTGACCCGTACAAGTTCAGGTACCCGGGATCAGAGGTTATCAGGGCAGCAATCCTCCCCGGGTTCCTTCACCCTCACGAGGTGGCACCGACATTATCTTTACCTTCCACAATCTTTACTTTGAAACATGCCAGTGCTGACTCCTGCGGTGACTCCCGCAACCTGGGAAGCGAAAAACGATAAGCAGACACAATAGAGCATTCACTACCATGTTAAACAGATTTTACGTTTCTGTTGGTAAGAAAGCACCTTTTTTCACCCCCTGTCCAAGAACTTACAAGTTGAAAGCATGTCCTCGTTTGCTTCCAACTTGCCCGATACTTCACTGGTTTCCACGCAGACAACTCAGACCGTACACCTTTGATGTGGATAGTGATGTGCTCCGTTTCCGAAGGAGATGGTTATTGTTTCGGGTGTCTTGTTCTCTCAGACAGCTCCGTCATTTCCTAGCTACCTAGTAATGAAGAATCCCTGCTGAACTCACAGTTTTTTTAACGAGGTTTATTCTGACCTGTAAAACCAGGTGCCTTATCCCCCCCTCAAGCTTCTCTCAGTACCCTGAAACCATCAAACACACCCTAGAAAACACATCTGACAGAAATATCTTAAAAAAAACCCACAAGTTATTCAGTGTTTGCATTTTACTTCTGGCCATAGTGTCCTTTCAGTTTTACATTCCCATGTTTCAAATCGAGAAGGGGTTCTTCTCAACGTTTTAAATCACTTCTTTGGACCAGTCTTGTATTTAAAACACACCATTTTACAAGTGAGTTTTCCAGGATAACTAGTATTTAATTGAACTCTATTTTTGCACAACTGCTACTTTACTGCAAAAAAAGATTTTACTTTTAAAAAAATAAATCTGCATTGCCCTCAGATGTATGAGGGGCCACTGCTGCTCACATGGTTTTAAGAGCAGGATTTCCCATTTTTCCACTGCAGTAATTTCGTCTTCCACTACTCTGCTGCACAGCTGTATTCAAAACCTGCAGCCAGTCCCACTGCCTCCTTAAGGTTTTGATTATCTTCATCTGGTTTTGACTTCTAAGTTCAAATCCAATTTTCTAATGAATCCTGGAAGCCCTTGGGGATCCATCAGTTGGTCAGGATAAGTCTTCACACCCACTCTGCCAGTTCACAAAGGACTTTTCACTAATGTTCAGCTACGCCTCGGCTACCCAGGATTGGGTACCCCTTCTGTATAAAGTCGTTAGAGCTTTTTATCAGATTGATTTAAACCAGTTTTGCCACAGCACAAAAGGGGCCATGTGGGTGAGCACGCAGAGCGCCCCACCAATGAACCATGTCTCTTTTGCCTTTCCTGCGCCATCCAAACACGCTGTTTCTGCTCCAGAGATCCACCTCCAAGGACAAGTCACCTCTGCGCTCGCCAAGAAGTTGCAAGATAGAACTGCAGAGATTTTTAAAGTTCTCCTTACTAAGTCTCCAGCTATACCCAGGCTTGGTGCGCTGCTTCTTGGTCACCTCAATGCATCTGTCATTCGCTCTGTTAAAGTCACTACCTTTGGAAACAAGGTCTTCTTTCTACGTACTTTTTTGACCTTTACCACCCGGTTAAACCTCAGTCAAGCAGGCTTTTACATTTAGAAGTTTATTTTGGAGTCTGATGCTTTCTGCATGTTCTTCGTAGGAAGAGGAAGTTGCAGCAACTTGCATTTCCCCTGAACACAATCTGACACCAATAGCTTTTTTTAACTATTTATTCCTGGCTTTCTTTAGCTACCATCTGACCCCAAAAAAAGCACACGAGAAAAAACTTTGTCAAGGCTGCATTCCCAGTTGTTGCTCTTACACATTCGTGGCATCTTCCTTGTTCTTTGGTTTCCCTTTCCCCACTTTTATAGCTCAAGACACTCACCCGCCTATCACAAACATCCCGATCCACTTCATCAAATACCGGGGCTTTTGAGTGTTGCTTTTAGTTTGGGGTGATGGATGTGGCTCTACAACACAACTTAATTATGTCTTGCAGGATAGTTGTTTATTTCTACAACTTACTGTGACCTGACAAACTATTTTTTATTTTTATTTTTTTTAGAACTGGAGAGAAGAGAATATCTGAATCACAACCACAGGTTAGTGGAAATGAAAATTTTGGTTTTGTCTCGATTCACTGAGAGATGTATCTTTCTCTTAGTGATCAGAAAGAAACAGGACAGGCATAGGATCTTCTGCTGGACCTCTCCCTGTTTTCTAAAAATAGTATAGTAAATGTAGACACAGAAGTCATCACTCAACAGAAGGGCATGCGTGAAGAGTTAGTGCTTCAAAACTGAGGAACAAAAGGCAGACAATCTTACTAAAGATTCCCACCACCTTTCATTTTCTTGACATCTGCACGTGCAAGACATCTACCACCCAGCATCTCTGTGGCATTCCTGTAATCCTGATATTGTTCCCTCTGATCTCAGGGTGGCGGTGCAGCTGTCTCTGCCCAGATACACATTCCTGCCTCCAGTCCCATGGAATCTGCGGTTGTCCAGAGAACAGAAATATTTGGAAACCGCGTGGTACACAACAATTCAAAGGCAGCATTGTGTGTAGCTCAGAGGAGAGCGAAGTAAAAGCCTAAGCAACTAGCTTGTCCTAAAGCAAGCTACAAAATGAAAATTCTCCTTTGAGCATTTCACCTTCAGATGCTCTCAAAGCACAGGGAGGTGAAGCAACCTGGTATGTGGTGGAAGGACGCAAAGTCTTTTTCCTCCTGACTTGAATTCATCTTACCGACTACTAAAGAGCTTTCTGACACACAGGCTACACGCTGCATCTTATAAAGCATCAGTTGAGCTGTAACTACATAAATTTACCTCCACTAACCATGAGATAGAATGTACTGACATAACCTTCAAAAAAAAAAAAAATGAAAAGGCTTCAACAGGAAGTTTCTCCTTCGCCTTTGCAGCTGGCTAGGAAGCGTGGCTGAGGCACAGTTTGCAGTTAACTGGGAAGGAACCTGGTTATATACCTTAGGGCTCTGAAGTGATTATTAGGGGCTGAGACCCCCACAGTACCTCTGCATATCACAGACGCAGTCCTGGCTTCCACGGTACCATGTTACTCTCCTGATTTTGTGCCACATCAGCGAGACAACTTTTATCCAAGACGAAGACACTTCATGGAAAAAATACAGGAGTAAAAGTTTCTGGTCTCACTCTGTCATACCCCCCTGACGCGCTCGAAGGCCAGCTCTGGGTTCAGCGGGGGGAGAGGGGTCCGGACTGCTGCTGAACAATTGGGAGACTATTGTACATCACAGCTTCAGAGGACATACGTGCGAGGAAGAAAGGACGTAGCTGTTTAGGAGAGACTACAGCTGTTAGTTTCTGACACCTAGCCAAGAGCACCCGAGCTCCCTTTACCACATTCACTTTAAGGCCACAGACATAATCACAACCAAGTAATATCCTTCGACTCCCAAGTGCCAACTGCCAGCACCACCAGCCCTCCTCACTACCCACAAGAGGTCACTGCTGGTCCAGGCAGTAGTATTTTTCCCCATCACCATTGCTGAGACCTAACAAGAGCTCCTCCACCATTTCTCTCTCTCTCTCTCTGATGAAGGCAGATGGCTCTAACACCAGCAGATGTACCTCGCTCACCTTTTGCCATCCCTGCTTCACGCCCACAGCTTAGACGGAAGTAGTTTCAAGTAGGAGCTTGGGGAAAAGTAAAGCCCAGTTTCATTGCACCCATAAAGAAAAAATGTGTACTGAAATCACCAGAAGTTATTAAAAAAAAAAAGATTAATCAGCCACCAGATGCTCAGTTTGGGCAAAAAGCCTTTAATGTTTTAGTTTTCAAATCACCATGCAGCTCCTCTCAAGGAAATCAGTACAACAGTTTCTTGTACTCATTAGCCTCTCGGGGCTCAGCCTGGGAGCAATAAGACACCCAACTCCCACCCTTCTCAGAGGAATGCAAAATTAAACGCATCACGCACAACCTCTCATGAACACAGACCTTCTGCATCGCCTGGCTACTCCCATGTAAGACACCGTATATATGAGAACATCTAGCCAAGAGTTAACACGAACCTGATTCTCTAGAAACATAAACTTAACTCTGGAATCATAACACAATAAAGAAAACTAGCCAACAGTTTTACCAGCACCTGAACTCTTCACTTCCAGGAGAACCAGACCATTTTTCTAAGTCATCACCTGATCCTTAGGTCCACCGCATCAGCTGAAAGGAAGGCAGGGAAGCATTGTTAAGAGAAGGCTTCCAAGAGACACGAAAATCTTCATGTTTGTCTTTTGTTGCTTTTTCTAGCATGTGACAAAAAATAATCTACATGTCTAGCAGTCCTTGTGCAGATTAAGGACCTAATCCTTGACTTTAACAACCCCATCTATTCCATTTTGGAGAGACACTAATACAGACAGCTTCTGATATAGCATTAATGAAAGACATCTAGGGCTGCTCAAGAAATTCCAAAGTGATCACCTTCATAATTTCTCAGTAGCTGCCCCCTCCAGACAACAACTTCTTCAAATACATTTAGAAGAATCAAGCAAAAAACCCACAAGGAAATACATTCCCTACGTATCTCCTAAGAACGCTAAAATACAAGGCAGTCAGTTACATAGGTGCAGACACTACAGCCAACTCCCACGTGGCCTCTCTTCTCAGAAAAATAGTTTTCAGAGATTTGAAAGGTTTTATTTGGCAAACACTGGGGTCAAGACAGCTTTGTGACAAGTACAACTGGGTACTACCTTGTCACCTAGGAGGAATCTGACATTCGCATGCGAAGAGTCATGCTGGAAGTTCAGCAGAGCGGGAGGCCATTTTACATGCAGAGAACAGACTTTCTGGAAGCAGAATTGCAAGACGCATAAGGTACATAGAGCCAATCAAGTAATTTGGCGCTACAAAGGATACGTACCATTTTCCCTGACTCTCCTTGTGTGGGAAAATACAAAGCAAAGTTTCATGGTTTTGTTACTAGTTAGTTTAAATTCACTCTAGGTTCTGTGGAATTAACAAATTCTATAACAACTCCTACTTTATTTTGATTGCGCAAGACTAAACACTGTGAATGTCTCTGCTGCCGCTACTTCTAGATTAATACCCACCATTTTCCCACTTCCCATCCCTCTGTTGTTCAACAGTACAACAGAAGTACGCCCTCTGAGGCAGGCAGGTCTGCTTTCGGTGTCCGAGTGCCAGCTGTGGCACGTTAGCTGTTACTCCAGCCTGGCTCCTTGCGATTCTCAGGGGACTGAAATATGCAGTCCCCTTGTCACCTTTAACCAGACCAACATGACAGGCAATTCTTTGAGTAACAAGTTTTCAACTGCGGGCAGGCTCGGCATTGGGATAGAAGAATGGCCCTGAGGCAAGCACGACAGCGTAAAAACCTGCTGGATCGAGATGAGCCTGGGATTTATGCAGTTTTTCGTGTTCCATCTCCAGCGCACTGGGACCGCAGGGCGGAGCGTGTGCATACAACTGCTGAAACAGGAGACCCCCATCACCTACCAGCAGAGCACTACGCTAGTGCTTCGCTTTCATCAAGGAGAGATGCTTAGTCACTTTGAGCAGTTTTCCATTAGCATCAAAAACGTGTCGTCAGGCTGCAGAGATCACACAAGAATTCAAGCCAGCAACTCTCAAATAAAAGCCATGAGCAATGACAGTTTTTTTGCAGGCAGAATGTAATTAGTTACACCGCTGGAATCAAGCCAGCGCAATCAATGAATTAAAGTATGCTCCGAGTGTTGTGATAGTTTTTCATTTCACATTTAAATTAGGAGATTAATATGGGCTATTCCTTCATGCTGTGGCTGCATGGAGAAAAATAAAGGTATTAATATTGTACTTTCACAATGAAACGGTATGCCATGAACAAAAAAAAAAAATAAAATATTGCATTGAAGACCTGGTCCTAACGTCACCCAGCTCAGACTCAAGTATGGAGTGGCAGCACTTCAGGAAGGGGCACAGAAAAGGCATTTGCACAGAATACAGAGAGGCACTCTTGGTAGTGATCTTCATGGCAATCTTTCAATGCTATTTTTTTTAGCCATTCTCATTACCTATAGTAAAAATGTATAGGCTGCATCTCTTCTATTTAGTAGTAGGAAAATAGGCCAAATAGTATTTTTGGGGTGCAGCTTTTACTGTAAATTGACTTTGAGGTATACACTGTACTTCGCAACAGATAGGTCTGCCTACAGCCTGTGGTTTTAACACAGATGAGACAGGAATATAAAAGCCAATAATGAGACCCTGGGTACTGAACTAGAAGCCCCACTCAAGTTACTTTGCACAAGTTATTTGAAACAGATGAAGTGTGAAGCAGCAAAGAGGCAATAATTCTGCTCGAGGGAAAGGGTCCAACAGAGCCCAGGAGACTATGACACAAGGACACTCAACATCTACAGTCTGGAATCCAAATGTGACCTTGAAAATGGGTTTAAAACAACACATCGTACTTCTCACCCTCCTTCTTTGAAGGCAGACAAATATTTGTGTTGAACAATTCACAGATTCTCTCCCCATGTGTGGGTGCTGAGTGTCGAGATCCCAGCAGACTGGTGCACAGCCACCACCATTCATCCAACGAAGGGGTCAGCTGTGGTCACATTCCCAAGGAGCGCTCCAGAACACCACTCGGTATTCAACAACGCTGATTGCGTCATGCTTCTTTCCCAGGTAGCAGACAGCACATTTAAAAGAACTGTATTTGAAATCCAGTTTCTGTACATGTGCAGGCACTAACCGGATGGTGAGCCACTACCAGCCACCCTGGTTTAAGCACTACTGCAAAGTTAACGTACAGGAAACTTGAAGAGCAGAACATTTTCTTATAACCTAGAACTCAAACTCACTGACTTTATTAACGCAGGTGAAGTGGCTCAGCAGTTACATGCAAAGTGAGACAGGTCAAGCCCCACATGTTTGTCACTCCAACCACATTCCAGTCATTGCACCAGTTCCATTGAGCCAACACCCTGCGCAGACTGAGTACGGAGCAGTGGCACTTTGGGAAAGGGCATTTAGACAGAATACAAAGAGGCACTCTGTAGCAATCTTCCAATGATATTTTTTAGCCATTCTTATTACCTATAACACCACACCCTCTTTCTCCCCAAAAAGCCTGGAACTGATGGTCATCTTTGGCTCCGTAAAGAAGAAAAAAAAAAAAAAAAACACACCTGAAAAAAGAAAAGGCATAGAAAAGTAGTATTTTATCAGGAAATCTGATGTACTATCTCAAAACATCTGTCTCATGACAAATACCCTGCAAAGGCAGACATGAAGTTTCAGAAGGTTTGCAACAGAAGGATACCGTGCTCCCTTCTGGCCACCCATTATCTTCTGAGTGCAGAACTTTTACAGAAAGTTCATGAAGTTTCACAACTCCCTGTAACTGCTGCGATTACGTTCATGTCTGGGGAACAAAAAAGGCATACAGAAGAGTGGGCAAAGTCATAGCTAGTTTTTTTTTTTTAAAGAGGGGTGGATTATGACACCCAGCTCATGCCAAGTCAGTGAGCGCCATAGAAAAAAGACAAAACCAGCTTGGTTTGGTCAAAATTAATGTAAGCTCTTATCCTTTGAGTACTGGAAGTTTAAATAAGGTTTAGGCAAGGCCTTTCCTTCTTCCAAGGTTGGGGTGCTCTTGCACTTCCTTTCTTAGAACAATCCTGTATCGTAGATTTGTCCTTTCCATAAATCCTCCTTGCCTCTCTTTTATCCACACAAGGTAAGCAGCAATGTCTCATTGCATAATTAAAATCTAATTAATTCTCCCCCAGAAAGATCAATTAAGTTTTTGGGCACCTGAGTCCCTGTATTTGCAATGCATACCCGCTGACCAGCACCCAGGAGAAACAGCGACTGCAGGTGAGTTGCTCCCACGCTAGGTTCAAAGCCGAGTTAGCTTGTCATTACCAGCCTGAGATTGAGGCTCTTCCTAAAAGCAGGCCCTTCTCCCACTGTCTAGCGTTGTATTTTTGCAGTGTTACTAACAATACTAACAAATAGGTATTTTACTCTCAGGAAGATGCACGTGGGAAGGACAAAGCAAGAGCAAAGCAACTTGCAACATGCTTATCTTCTCTTTTCTTCATCTCATCTCTGATGCGGTGACCACACCATCAAGCATCCTGCGGCATCTCTCACGTTAGCACTCTGCTCCATCAGACACCCCAAGCTCCAGTGCAACACGGTACACCTGGGCAGCATCCCAGCCTGGATCCCCATCCACCTCTCAAGCCAGGGAGGTGAGGCAGGCCCAACAATGTGTAGCACTTCTAGGGCAGTATACTTGCTGATTGCTTCCTTGACTATTGTTCACAACAACCAGCTAAGACACTGCCAAAGAAACACTCACAGCTGGCATCACGCAAGGAGGAAAGTTAGAGCAGGTTGTTCGAGCTCCTCCTCTCTTCTCCGCAGAAGGCAAGAGTCTGGGGACAAACACAGAGTCAATGAAGCAACGGCAGCAGTACTAAAGAAAACAGCTTTCAAGGGAGAAGAGGTTCAAACCCAGAAACTGACAGCTACCCTGTGCCTTATCCCCAGTCTTGGTTAAGGCCTCAAAGAATTACAAACGTTGACAAGATAAACCCAGCTTACTTGTCCGCAATCCATATTTATCTCAAGGAGTTCCCAAGTTTCACACAATGCCATTCAGGTAAGACAGTGGAACAGTAAAGTGTTTCCAGATGCTTAACAGTTTAAGACACAAAACCGTTTAAACTCTTGGTGGGTTCACTTGACTGCACAGCTCCGCTCTTAGGTCACACATATGATGTTAGACAGAAAGAGAACTCACTGGGAACGCAATCATCTGCAAAACAAATGAAAAGGAGACCAATGCTTATTGTACTAAAGCCATTTGACTTTCCTATTTTACATGTGGAACAGCCTAAGATACACAAGATATGGTGTTATCTAGAATTCTTGCAATCCTCAGTTCCTGGAAACACATGAACGTGTGAGAGGACAACCTTCAGGGCAAAGCCATTCCTTAACTCTTGCATCATAGCCTCAAAAGCAGGTTATTACTCAAGGGCCTCTTGTGCAACACTTGAGTATAAAGGTGAACCATGCTGCTTGACTAGAAGCTCACTGGCTTTCGTCAGCCTCCAATTTCTTTCGGTGATCCACTGGCAACACTATATCTGTTTATTTTGAGATATCTAAGCCTTCTATTCCCCTTCTATTCCCCCTCCTAATAGGCCAGGTTAAAAATTCCAAAAACTCAGGATTTTTTTTTGTGTTTGGATAGTAAGACAGGGAGCGCCACGACTCTTGATTCTTTATTGCTCCCACCCTGTTTTGCTCACAGTGAAGCTATATATTTTGTCTTCCAATAAGTTATCAGAAACATGCCATCCTGCGAAGAAAGGCATAAGCACCAACTGAAAGGCAAGAATTGGAAAGACTTCAAACTGAAAAGCAGATGTTAAAACCCCAAACTCCTGGCTGTCACAGAGTCCTCAGGACGGCCAGCATTGGGGAGGGTATGTTTTTTCACAAGACATACAGTAACCCACGACAAACCTGTTGGGTTTATTGCAAGAGTCAGTGGCTTCTGTTGTACAGGATGGCAGTGCAGGTGATGGGAAAAGCTCACGCCCTCTATGTAATATCAAAGGTGACTGACAAAGGTGAAATGAAGTGCTGTAACTGCACGTCAATCAAAGCAGCACAGCAGAGAACACTAATACCTACCAGGCATTGTGATAAGAGAACAAGGGCTCCATTCCCTGTGTCCCAGGAGACAGCACCAATTAATTAACAAATCACTTCTTGACTGTAGCCTTTTCACCCTAAGGAAAAAAGCAAACAATTCCAAAACATCAAAATCAAGACTTGACAACAGTACCCACCTTCTTGCCCTGAAAACGTGTCCCACTCTGGAATTAGCTGTCTTGTTTAAACAATGACCTAATCATCCCTCCAACATTTCCCATCAGGATCAGAACAAACCAGACTATCTCAAAGGCAATTAACAGGTCAGGGACAAGCACAACTATAGAAGATCAAAACAATCTGGTACAGAAGAGGAAGATACTACTTCATCTTTCGTCCTCCTCCAGGGACATACGGGATTGCAGAATTGCTGTTTTGGGAACTGTAAAACTCTCCTTTGAGCCACTAAAAATTAAGCACAACAGGGCCAGGGAAAAGATGCTTTAGGGATCAACCTTTATCTGTGCAGCAGGAAAGTGATCCTGCTTTTAATTTTTTCAAGTCATTTTAGCTCCCTTCTGCTGCTTCCTACCTATAAGGATTCCTAGTGCTTTAGAAAAGGGGGAAAACAAGTCGTCCAACTGAAACTGTTCAACAGGAGAACATGGAGCAGCAAAGCCACCCTTGTATTCAAGGCTCACAGGAAGGGCAGCCCCCAAAAAATGTGTGCCCAACACCCAAAGTAGAAAAGTGGGGGTGCAGCAGCATGCCACACCAGTGCTGCTCAGCTGGTCCAAACAAGTCTCCTCAAGGGACCAGCATCGTAGATGCTACTGCATGCCTCAGTTGGATCGAATCCATTGAGTCCTGCTCCTGGCAGCCAAAGATCTCGATAAAGCTAGACAATATCTATTAAGTTAGTACAGCTCTCTATTGCTTTTTTTTTTTGTTTTTATGGCACAATCTAAGATGTCAACTGAATGGGGACTGCTGTACTAGGCACCGTGCAGCAACATAGTAGAAGAATGCATCCCTACCCCTCAGGAGTTTGTTCTGCACTAACATTAACAACTGCGTTGCATGAGACAAGATATTAATTCTTTCTCCCAAATCACTGCACAGTCATCTTAGAAAAATATCATCTTTCCTTAATATGGACCAAAATCTTCATGGTGTTAAGTATAAATGAAATCACAGGCAGGTATGTAGGAGCACCCTCCTCCACCCTTCCTATTGATGTACCTGGAGAGAACATTAAGCTGCAACTCAGTTTTTAATTACATGAGTCTCAGACTTCAGTATTTTTTCCACAAATAAGAAATCCACAAGCCTCCACAGATGTGAATGGGTTTTACCATCATGTGGAGTCCAAACAAGCTGGCAATCAGGCAAGGATCCTTCGCTGAAGACTGCAGCAAAAGCTAAGGTACAGTCACACATCCCCTCTGCAGAGACCTAGAATCATTTAACTGGTTATTCACTGCTGTGGCTGCAGTAAAGCCAGCTTTTGCAGTACTGAAGTTATCCAACTCTTCAGTTTGCTCTTATTTCTAGGTGGTCAGAAGCTATATTTCTAGGAATGACTGACTTGGGCATAGCTTTGAAGTCTCACAGGAAAACCAAACAACTTACCCAGTTTAGAGTTAGAAGGGACCTGTGCAAAGGTGCTGGCCAACAAGCTGAGCAGCTTTTCTGTTTCAGCAATTTGTCTAACAGCAAATCCTTTTCTCCTCCTTTTAGTTCAAGTACCTGGCAAATTTACTGTGATTGTGCATTTATGCATTCCCTAAAGCATTCTGCTTTAGGGAATTGTCTACAAGGAATTAGCCTATGAAGAAATCACTACTATAAAACAACAAGCTGATGGGTGTGGAGGATGGAGATACTCTCCTGTTACGGAAATACTGCATTCCAAGAAAGGTAAGAAGTCCTGCCAGGTAAGACCTGCAGCAATCATTTTGTCATCACTGAAATATTTGATACCATAACCTTCATTTAATTGAACACATTTATTTCAAGTTCATTCCCAGCATTGTGTCATCCTCCTATTGTCAACAAGTCGAGTTTTAAGCTACGACTGACCTAGTCACGAGCCTTGAGTTAGTACCTGAAGAATTATACAAAGTTTCTCTGAAGATTTGAACAACTCCTGCTGGAAGCCTCATGCAAACAGATCCTGTCACTGGAGGCTCCAAATACTTCCTGTTTTAAGGCAAAACAAAGCTGAATTTTCACCTGTGAAATTTGTGGGTGAAACTCAGCAGCAGGAGAAAGCTTGAATGAAAGAGATGAAACTACAGTCTCCAAACTTCTGAAAGATTTGGGTTGGAAGAGACTGCTCGGTATCAGCTCGTTCAACTGCCTATTTTAAACAAGGCTAACTTCAAAACTAGATCAGGATGCTCAACGTCTTTTACACACAGGCTCTTCTAATCAACCCTGTCTGTTCCTAAACCATAGAATTAGAAGTAACATCTGAGTCTGTTATGCTTACTAGGATGAACTGGCATCCCAGAGAAAAGCCATTTTAAAGCTATACCAAACCACTAGTGGTGGTTGCCGAGCAAGAACAAGTTCTCTCCTTTCTCCCCAAGAAGGTGTTGGTCTTTCCTATTATGAACCTTCAGGTAGGAGAGGAAGTGTCTTGCTTCTCCAAGTACAGTCAGTTTTCCTGACTTACAACCTTACAGAGAGGTTTCCCTTTAAGATAAGAATACATTTGATAAATTCTGGCTTTGATTTGATACAAGTCCTACGATAGGCAGATCCTGGGTTTTGGTTAGTCTCTCAAAAAATTTTCAAACTAGTGTTGTATTATCCCATCTTCTACTGCAGCTCCTGTGAGACACCACCGAGTCAGCCAGAAAATGGTTCTAGGCTATGACTCTTGGCAATGCTTATTAGGCATTGTTATTATCATACTTTTCCTGTCACTTTCTTCTCCAAATCCCCTACAGCATCCCAATACCCCAAATATAGGGCACAAGCTGCTTAACAACTCCCGGCTGACTTTTTTTATTAATCACACAGCAGAAAACTTTCCTGATGAGATATATTGACGTGACCCCAGAGAGGGAAGATATTTACCACTTTCTTACGGTCCTGCGGTAGGAGAGCATCCAGCTGGCGGTGGTACCTGAAGTCCATCCAAGGTCCCAGGTGACCCCAGCTTCCTGCTGCTGGGCCTGATAAACCGCAAGCAAGCCAGGCACAGGCTCCAGAGCGGTGCAGACACCTGCTTCATAATTCACACTCACTGCAAACTCAGACCGTTCCGGCTTTCTTGATATAGCTACGACTCCACCCCACACACTGCCACCACTCCTGCAGGCCAACCTCACAGCTAATAAGGAAATGGGACAATACCTTTGCAGTGAGTCACAGACTGTCTACAACAAAGCAGAACTAAGAGAAAAAGAATAGACAGTCCTAGCAATTCCTTACTGCAAAACACAGTAAGACAGGCAAAAATCAGGCAAGATAGGTAAGTGACAGAATGACAGGGGAAAAGATAGAGTCCTAGCTTGAGACTGGTCAGCATTTCTATAGGTAGGACAGCTGCATTCCCAACCCTAGTGATTTTCAGTTAATCACTCAGCTCAGAGGGACAGAGCCATTCAGGTAACAGACTATTTTCATCTTATTACAGCAACAAGCGAAAAAGCAGCAGCAGTTTTGTAGCCCTGGGATCATGTTGCAGATGGAAGACAGATCGACTCTCAGTAGCTTCTTTCCACAAACTTTTCTGCATGCTGAGAAACACAAGAGCTCTCGGATACAATAGGGAAAATTCAGGAAGGAGTTCAGGTTATTACATTACTGAGAACTGCAGGAGAGCTATGTCCAAGACATACAGATGCAAAAATTCCATAAAACGTGGTACAGTTAAGGATACTATGAAGAAAATCTAGAGCAACGATTTCCTCCCATTCCTTAAAAGGCATCATATTTAAAATCTACCACACCTCACCCAAGTGAATCTTCATGTGGGATCTCATTAGGCCTCAATAATATCACTGGCTTAAGCAATATTAAATCCCCATATCAAAACAAGGTAAAGCCATGGAATTAATATACACATCACTTACTGAATTTCTCCACATACTGTGTAGTGAGAAACATGCGCACAGAGTACGCCAGACTTGTTTAACTGGTGTGGCAGAAGGCACAACTCATTCTTTGCCAGATTCAGTGCAACTTCTTCCCTTCCTTCAGATTTCAGTTTTCTTTTTACATGAAGACAAGCAAAAAAAAAGCCCTCTGCTCTCTGCATTCTAGTAAATTCTGTTCTTACCCTCACAAGAACAATATTTAACACAGCTTTCATTACCTTTCCCGCCCCCGCCTCTTCTCTCCCAAATGAGATCAGAGATGTCCAGCAGCAACATCTTAACTTTGACTGCAAGTTCTTTAAAGCAGTCCAGTCTCACTGGCTGGAAGAGCCCCCAGCACTTGCGTTACCAAGAAAGCAATGTGTGAAATATGACGGTGCATATGCACTTACTGCGTATTATCTCTTCCCTTCACACAATTCCCTCCCCATATCTTATCTAACTTAAATAAAACACGCAGAGTGAAGTTCATCACCCAAAGGTTTAAGCAGAAGCAAATGTGTTCTGTTAAACCTGCTCTGTGGTCATCTGCCAAATACCATAAGCATCGGTTCTCCCCATAGCATCTTAGAGAAGGTCTTTAAGGAGTTGTCATTTTGGAGCTTATACAAACAGCTCACAGCTCTACTAGCAGCTGAGCTAGCTACTACATCGACGTAAGTAGAAACCTAGTAGATTAGGTTTTGGATGGACGTGCCACAGACAGAAGTACTTTCCAGCAGGAGATGTGCAAAGCAGTAAAGCGTGGCAGATAGCCCCATCCAAGGCTGCAATGCTGCCGTCGCTCCTGGAAGCGAGGCGACTCCTTTTCCTAGCTGGCTCCACTCTGCAGCAGTCAGTAGGAGCTAAGAACAGCAGGTTATTTAGGGGTTCTGCTGATTCAGTACCTTGGGACAGGCCTGGGCAGAGTCCAGTGCATTGCAGATTTCGGAGGAGTGCAAGCCACACGTAAGCACCCATGACTCATTAACCAAGCAATGCGGAAGCATTAGCCGCAGATGACAAACCCAGAGTCAGAGCTGTCAGCAGCCCCGTGTATACTCTAGCATGTCCATCCAAAAAAAAACCAAAAAACAAAAAACTGTGGGTTTATAGCCTAGATAGGCCTGGGAGAGACACATTTATCCAACCCAAGAAGTTCCTGACCTGTCCCCCCAGTTCAGTCTGCCGGGACAGAGGTGACACTGCGAGGCTGATTCATAGCACAGATTTTACTGTCTCAGAAGTTCCGTCCTTTCTGGCTTGTTAAGCTCAGGCTCCTCCTTTATGAGGACTTTGAGGGATCTTTATCGAGTTTCCTTCTGGACATGCCCCTCTTTTGTTCCAAGGTCAGACCCACCCATTTGTACATCTTTGCCTCAAAGCAAAAGGCCAAGTGTCAAACAGGGTCTGCTGCCTGCACAGCTCCTCCCCTTGTCTGAGCTGCAGTAGGGTAAATTTACATTTCGATGCCCGCTACTGCTCAGTCAACCACTCACAATAGCCAGAGAACTTCAGAAGAGTCCCGTGCACCAGCAGCTGAAGTTGTCGCCATCCTCTATGCTGAGAGATGCCCGCCACACACCACCAAAACGTGCGGGGAGATCGGGGGTATTATCGGCATGTTATCTGGCCTTCCCATCTGCCCAAGGAGATGAGATTCACGTTGTGACACGGAAGCGGGTGAAAGGGCAGTAGGATGCCTGCAACGCAACCAGGGAAGTTACTCCCAGATGTTCCCCAGAAGCACATCTTCCTCCCCACATTTCCCCTGCCCAAGGTTACCTGCCAGACATCGCTCCTGCATCTGGCTTCATCCTGGCTTCTGAGGTGAATAACACCTGCATTTAGCAAAACTTGACCTGGGCTATATCTAGTTGCACAAGAGAACTTACCATCCCTTGTAAGATGCATTTCAGTTAATGATGAGTGCACTGCAATATCCTAGACAAGGTAAGAGTCTTGCATCTCAGCTGCTTCCCTTGTAAAGAGGTGTAACACTAGACCCACAACACCGGGGGTGGGGTGGGAGAACATCTACAGAGAAGCTCGAGTGGAAAAGATTCAAACTCCATTTTCAGCAGAATACAATTTGTTTTCTCCAGTTCCTCTTACCAGAGCCTTCTCTTGTCCCCTGGGTGAAGGATTCTTAGTTCAGGGAGAAGGTTGCTTCAGACAGGCTGGGCATAGATTTGATGCCTGGTCACTGCTCCTACAATACATCCAAACACAAACAGAAAAAAAGTACATAAAACCAGAGGCTCGAATTAGAGTCTCACACTTGTATAAGCCCCTTCAGCTGAGTCTCTCTTTGGAAACAAAACAATGGCTCATGTGTTATTAACTTCTCTCTATTTGCATTAAGAGATGGTCTGTACCAGTTACTGGAAGATTACTGGTGTTCTACCTTCAAAATACAGGGAAACACAGACTTGCCTACGAAATGGACTAACAAGTTACATCAAAGAGATCCCAGTCATACAAGGAAACCTGCTGAGGAGAAGTCCTCTCCATCCAACCGCAGAGAACAAGCAGAAAGAACTTTTTTATGAAAAGGAGGACTGACATCATTTCAGCAAGAAAGTACTGATGTATTGTTTCTCATTTAACCATCTTTCTTCAAAGGCTATAGTATAATTGAGCGCAAGGAAGAGATTTTTTCAAAATCTGTACTAAAAATCCTCTAGTTCCCCCAACCTGAGACAAGGTACATGCACTGAGATGTCAATAGGCCAGGACAGATAAAAGTTCTCTTCTCATTCTTGGTATGAAATCTGCTATTCTGTCACATTATAAGCCTGTCCATCCTCCGTGATACATACCAGATCAAAACAGAGCGAAGTATTAGAGAATACAACGGTCAGCTAGCAGCAATAGAAAAATTATAAGCTACTGTTTTCAGAGGAGTTTTTCCTTTCCTGCTCTGATCAAACTCCCTCACTAAAGCTTATCCATAGTTCTGTCTGTCTAGATAGATGGCTTTGTCAGCCTTTTTAAGTGGGAAAAAAAAAAAGTTAAAAGGCCCCACAAACCCACAAAACTAGTTTTGGAGAATTCCAGTCTGGAGTCAAAGGGACAAAGCAAAGAGCATCCCTAGCGTTACTCCACCAAAGTGACTTTAGCCTCATGTTACTGCTCTAACATCATTCACCCCTCAAATATTTTTTTTTTTTGTGCATCAGCTTTCTGAAGCTACTTAAAATAGGTCAGTTAACTCGCTCTTGGGGGACAAAACAGAGTGTGACAAGACAGAAACATGGTCACCAGTCCTGCCTGTACACAGCATCCTTGGGTCAGATGCAGAGGGCAGCAAGTGGGAGGGAAGAAAAAAGGAGCCTCGTTATTTAAGAATCTTTTGCCCCTCTCACCCCGTTCGGAATTTAGACTGAGTAAGTCACTTCGCAGAGCCCAGAGCCGACAGTTTCGCAGTGCACATGGCTTTGTCGCGTTCATCAGGCCTGAAGCAGAGTCCCAAATGCAGCCCCACCACAAGATGCTGTACTCTGGCACACTATGAGTTCTTCAAAGAACAGAAGAGCTGCGAGCTGACCAGTGTGCCCGCTGGAACCATCAGTGTCAAAGGGTTCAAGCCCAATCTGAAACTCCCTGCAGCTGCCTGCAAATGTCAACACACGTGCGAATTGAAGTCCTTGCTGGAATGGTGCACCTTTAACAGTACTGCTTGCCAATACCATCAGTGGCAGAAGCAAAGTAGTCACGAGAAGAGAACGGCATTCATCATAACCAAATATTACATGTTTACTTTCAGGTCCTGCAAAATAACCCTTCTTATCTCCGGTCTGCTAAACAAAACAAGAAAGCACCTCACAGCTTTTAAAAATTATGAAGCCAGAAACAACCAAACTCACCCTCAGTGGGTAGAAACTCCAAAACACACAGGCATATGTGCAGCTAATAAAATACCAAACCAGACTGTACAGATGAGGGGTAGGTTGCTTACAAATTAATACATTTTCTATCAGAGATATAAAAAGGTAAGCATGGGTGGGTCTGTCTTCAAAATACAGACAAAAACTTCACATCCGTTCACCCCACCTGCTCTGCTGAGATGCCTCTGGAAGGCAGCAGGGGCAACACCACCAAACCCTGAGCCCCGACCTGTTGTGGCGTAGCCGATTAGCTCCAACAGACTGTACTTACTTATGCCTGATCTGAAAGGACTCCTAGCGTCGCCTTCAGTTCCTATCCGAGCTAGCCCTTCCTTAGGAATGGAAAGGTCCTCTCCTACGTAATGTAACAGTTATCTAGATAATAGATAAACCCATTGGTGGTTTGCAGACTCCCGAAGCCTCGGGACGAGCAGGTGAGCGATGCATAGGGCGCCCAGAGGCAGGTAAGGCCAAGCTTCGCTTTGCCAGTGTTCAGGAAGGCTGAACAGGGGCAGTGGGGAGCAAAGCCGAACACAGCGTAACAGAGCCTTCTTCCCCCATACGAGCATCAGCTGATACCAGCACTTGAGTTATATTATTTATCCTTTCCATTACAAAACAAACATGGAGGCAACATGTTGAACCAGGTAACGACAGTGGGAACAGGATGGAGAGGACAGTTTGTGCGAAGTGTAGCAGGAGTGGGGGAGAGCTGCCAGCTCCTTGCAAAGAATTAGCATTCAGCTTCCACGTTCCCCTATGTAAATGCCAGACATGATGATGAACCACAGAGTGGCTAATACCACACGAATTCATTTACCTTGTCTCCTGTATGTAGAAGGCAAACGCCTGACTCGCCAGAACCACTTACTGCTCACTGGACTCGAGCTGCTAAGTAGCATCCTCAGCTTTCCCGGTACAGCTGCAGCACATTCAGTGTGAGCATACAGCTGCGGTTTTGGGTGCTATTACTTTCTGTGATCCCTCAAAGAGTAGACCCTCACTCACTCACCAGTATCCCCAACTCCACTGTGCATTTGTGTGTGAAGGGCTTGAAGGAAGGGGGCAGAGGAGGAGAGACAAAGAAATAAGATAAAGGGAACACCCTTTTCCCTAACACGACAGACTGGCAGAGGCAGTTACTGTAACACTCTCCTACTGACTTTCAAGACCTCAAAGCTTACCTGCCTGTACAGCTTTGCGCAGACCACCGCCATCTCCCAGTGCCCCGCTCAGACGCAAACAGGCTCTGCGGAAACGCTGGCAGAGAGCGCAACGCAGACAGACACATCCAGTGCACCCCCGGGGACAGGCGCAAACACAGACTGCACTTACCTGAAGGGACAGAGAAGGTCAGAAAGGCTCGGGGTGAGGAGATGGCCGGTGGGGTCTCTCAAGGTCTGGTCAGCAAAGCAGCTGCAAATCGCAGAGGCAGATGCTCTCGGATCCACTGGGATCCCTGCGATCGCACAGACAAAGGCAGGCTCAGGCCTGAACAAGCCCAGACAAGCCCAAAGAAAGGCTCTTCCTGAGCCTGCCCGGTTAGGAGAGCAGCCAGCCCTCGGGATGTCCCCGCTCCGGACCGGGATGGTCCCCACGGCCGCAGGCCGGTGGCAGAGGTCAGCACGCAGCAGTTTGTGACCACACAGCACCTCATCCCCTCCCGGTGCTGCATCACCGATCTCAGCGAAGCTGAAATACACCGGACGGGAGCACTTCAACTCCGGCACGCTTGTGCCAGGGCTGAATTTAATCCGTTTCGCTGAAAGAAGCCCACATCAGGAGGAATGCAAGATTTCTCCGGGACTCTGCCTGGCAAAGGAATGTAACCCACAACTTTGCAATCACGTCAGAGGCTCCAGTAACTGGAAAAGGCAAACCGGCAGCAGAGATGTAGTGCAGCAACGACATCAGAAACCCGCGGCCGCGGGACCCCGGGTTTGAAGTGCACACGCAAATCTGTCCGTCAGGGTCAGAGGCTTTTCTCCTGCCAGCCCAGCCAGCTTAAGCCCACCCAACCCAAATACACTCCCCCCCACCCCTTCCCCAACACTAATTTTGTTACAAACAGTAGGGTTGTGCAGGGACACTAAGGCACCTCATTCATTCTCCACAGAAGCACTTATTGTGCACACAGCTAATTAATAATGAGCCCTTCAGAGACAGAACTGCAGCAGTCTCCTCTCCACTGACACAATGCAGATATTTTTCCCCTCCTTTGTATCAGTGAGTGTTCACATTTACTTTTCTTAATAAAGCTGCAGGGCCAGATTCCAATTCCAGCACAGCCCAAGCTCAGCGCCAGCCCTGCTGCCTCACTGGGTGACGCCACTATTACCTACTTGAGAGAGTAAAGAATTTGGCCCATTAAATCCATCCATGATAACAAGAAAGAGCCTGCACAAAATAAAGCCAAGCTTGCGGGTTTGGGTTCCTTTTTCGCTTTGGGGTTTTTTGGGGGGTTTTCTTTTAAAGAGACTTCTATACAGACCACACAATTCTACAGCGTTTTTCAACCAGCAACTAAGAGCCCCTTCTAAGTTTCCAGTGCCCAGAAAGATGAGGATAACTTACACTGAGGCTGTCCCCCTGCTGCAACAGCAAATGGCGCTTCCCTCCTCTGCTTTCCTCCAGGCGCCCTTGCTTCCCCGCGGTGATGTGAAGATGTAGCTGTGAGAAGAAAAGGGGGTCAGGATACACAGCATGACAGGGGTGAGTGGGATATCTGACAGCTCCAAAGCATTCGTTTTCTTTTTTTGTTGAAATGCATTTCCATAAAAATATTTTTAAAATAAACTAGCCTTATGCACAGACTTCCCAAAGCTTGTACTACAAGGGGATGAGCCCTTCACTCCTTCCCCCCACACCTTCCACTCGGGAAGGACACAGAGTGGACTCTCCTGGAAAGGAGCATGAGGTGTTGAACGGTGCTAACAGCGATGAGTTGTTCTGCATTTGCTCACACAATTCGTCAGGGATCTCCTCCTTCACAAGACTGAGGTTTCCACCTTACCCCACCTTCTAAACTGACAGCTGAATAATAAAAAGAATCCCACCAAACCCCAACAACTTTCTGAACCGCCTTGCCTTTCCACATGAGACCCTGCAGAGCCCTTTGCAGCCCAGGAAATTCCACCATTTTCCTACCCAGCACCTTTCACAACTCCCACCTCCTAAAACCAGTTCAGGGTTTGATGCAGAGGTTGACCGATTTGGTACAAATAAGAAATATTTCAAGTATTCAGTCTTCTCGAGTCTCTGCACTTCAGTTTACGCAGGAAGCGAGCGTAAAAGCTGCTACATTAAAATACAAAAGGAAGTGCGCAAACCACGTTCAATCCAGATGGCAAATATTTTATCATCTCTGCCTTTCAGCTAATAGTTTCTATGGTTTTCATAAGAAATAACAAGAGATTACTTGCTGAGGTAGCCACAAATGGCGATTGATTGTATCCCTAACTTAGGAAGTGCTACAAATACTTGTTTTCACAAAACATCAAGTGCCCCCCACCTAGTAAGAGTCACTGTTCAGTAAGGGCTGGTTTTGATAAGCCACCCAAACAGAGAAAGCAATAGGCAAAACATCTGATCAACTTCTGAAGAGTGACTGTGTGAAATGTATATATACATTGATCACGCTGGGCTACTACACTGCAGCACAGCTCTGACGTTGCTCATGAGATCAAGCAGGTCTACAGCCTCTTTCCAGAGAGATCATTAATATTTTCATGGGGGAACTTGTATACTTATATGCACGCATTCATCCTACTGGATGCCAACAATGGACAACAGCACACAAGCCTAAGTGACTACAGCCATTTGGGCTAGCGAAATAAAGAGATGTGCCAAAGTGGTCCTCTGGCACCGAACTCAGAAAGCCTATTACAGAGGAGGAGAAATGGAGTCAGTGACTCAGCTACACGCTACCCACACAGACCTGGATGAGAGAAGGCCCTTTAAAATGAGTGTTTCTACTGATGCTGGATTTGTTCCTATGTCCATCACTTATCATAGCCGCCTTCTTTTTCTCCCTGTATGTTGCGGGGCTCCTCTTGGATCATGCCCTGAAGAGCAGAAAAATGATCGTGTCCCTCAACGTGGCACATAAGGGAACAATAATGACAAAGATGAAAGGTGGCCTGAAGGAACCAGGTTGCAGAGGGACAGCTTGGATGAATTTCCACGCTTGCGGACATGAAATTACTTCTTTTCCCCATTCATTCTGGGCTTTGTGATCCCCCCAGCCTCTTCAGCCCAGAGCAGCTGTACACCCTGCAGCACTGCCGCTTGCCTGACGCGGGAAGGATGCTCTCCAGCACACAGGGGAGGTTTCCCAGGTGTGCACCTGCAGCCATGCCCGTCACCGCACTTACGTTTACACTGCACGTGGATTCCTTTGGGTTGGCCTTACGTGGTATCACCACAGGTTGGGGCATGCCTGGAAGCTCCCTTTAAAAGCAGGGTTTGAAGCCAAATACTTGAGATTTGCCAAGCACGGGTGGGTATTACTCTGACAGACCCCAAGCAGATTTAACAGCTGGAAACACGCTCCTATTCACTGTTGGGCCCGACCACCGCAGGAACAAGCAGATCATTTCCCAGACAAATCGAGACAATTTACAGTTGAACAGAAAGACTAAGCTGAACAACCTTGTTAAGCGCAAGCATTTGGAAGCCAGCAGTCCCAGGCTTCCTACAGGCATGCTGGCACCACGACCGAACAGGTTTTTTTGGAGGACTGGCATCCTGCCATACGAGGGGCAGCTCCTGCCTTTAACCTGCATGAGCTGCCACCACTTCAAAACCAGGATCCCATCCACCAAAGGTCATTAAGGATGGGTCTCACTGATGAAAGCTCTCCAGAGCACAGAAGCAGCATCTAGCAGCTGAGCTGCTCCTGCTGTAGTTTCAGCTCCGCTTACTCTCTTGCTGAGCGTTTAGGGCTCTACTGACACTTGGGGAGCACTTGAACTGATCTCATTGGTAGTGCCCTGACTGCTAAACCAAGCGGCTTTCAGACAGAACCTGATTACAGGGTAGGAGCTCTTCCCAGAAAGAAATGCTGGATGGTGCTGCTTGTTCTTTACAGCAGCAGAGCCAGTGGCTAAAAGGCAACGGCAGAAGTTCAGCTTAAACTAAGCAGAGAAACCGCATTAGGCACTGAAATTCAGTACCTAGGCAAGTGATGGATTATTTTGTCTTCAAATCGAGGTGAATCACCTTTCTGACATTCCGGTCCAGCCCAGCAATTTAGTAGAAGACCAACAATGAATTACTGCTGCTTACTAGTCAGATCACTTCAGTAGATCCTTCCTGTCCTCAAACTCTGGGGAACTATGATCTGAGTGTGAATTTACTTTAACTCACATTTTACCTTCACAGTTATCCTTAATCACAGTATTATGCACTGGTTAAAAACTTGTATTGTGTACAGATAGGAGCAGTAGATTTTAATGCCAGATGAGAAAGAGAAATACATATGCACAGAAAAATTACCTACCATCTTCACTGAGTGTCAGCTTGTTGATTTCCACCATGCAGCCAAGACATCACGACACCAAGTTACCACTTCACCTACCGAGGGTAAAAGAGCATTCTCAAATAATGTGAAGGAAAACAGCAGTCTCAGTGCCTCCTTTAAGGTCCCAACCCTCCCCATCCATTCCAACCCCTTCCCCTCAATGGTACCATGACGGAGGCTGATTCATGGACATTTACGCAAACTGTAAGTCCCAAGTTACTAATATGTGACTTCTCTCCCCTCAGAAAACATCACTTTGACTTATAGATGGCAAAATTCCTCATAAACAGGAGAAAAAAAAATAATAATCAGACTCTCCTCCAAGTACGTGTTTCCAGATCTCCTTTGTAAGGGCGGATAAGCCGAGGACTTTGTAGCTATCCACTTGTAACGAGCAGAGGGTCCAGTTACGTTAATTGCAGCAAAGTGGCCTGTTAACAATAAACAGAAATATTGTAGGGACAACACCAGTTACTGTGTTCATGGTCGTATTTATTATGGAAATAGTTTGTGCCTACTCAACAGGCCCTTTTACCTTGTATCACGAGCATTTCCCAGACTCTAATAAAACATGGCTGAAACGTAGCCCAAGGTCTTCATACAAACCTGACAAACTTCAATAACCTGTTTTACATCTTCTGTTGCAGAAACACCTTGGTTAGGGTCTAAGTTGGGAAACTTTAGCAGCAAGAGAACGTGGAAGGCACCCAACTGCCATGTCATGCGTTTGAACAAGTTCTCTTAGCTTCGCTAAGGGAATGGCATGCTTCAGCAGAGCTGGATTAACTGTCCGTGTGTACAAGCTCATAGCCTGTGTTAACAGGAGTTAACACAACAAATATCGGCTCACACTGAGCGGGCGTTAGCCTGAATCAGCTACCTCTCACATGCTATAGTCTAAGAGCATGAAGGCACATTTCATCTACCAACTCAAGATAACATGACTGGGGTCTAAGCGTCTCATTACTTCACTCTAGCAGCTAGCGCTCCGCTCAACTTTTGCCTTGCAGCAACTGGGTGGACAAGGGCTGGAGACTGAGACACATTAACCACCTGGAACTTGAACATAAGCAGAAGAGAAGTTCCCAGGCTGCTAGAGGAGCACACGCTGTCACGAACTCTGACTTGAAAATAGGTACAGGTTCAGCGCTCCTCAGCTCCTCTGCAGATACCCTGTCCCTAGGCTGTCTTCCGGCGAGACTGCTGCAGACATACATGTGTACTTTGTAGACACTAATTACAGCTAATGAGCTGGGGACAAAGTCTTTTCAGTTACATACATGTAAACACAGAGCAAAGCTGTTCGCATCAGTGAGCGTACTGCTCCGCAGCAAATGCTCAGGTTGCTAGATTATTGGTGCTCCCGGTCATCTTGCAAGTTGGAGTGAGGACTTTTGCAGTCACATGAAGCACCCAGGTCTTTCTAATCCTGAATCTGCTTTCTGCAGCGTTTGGATTGTTCTTTAGCTGTTGGGTTCTGCAAGCACACCTGTCAATGCTGGACTTTCCTTTTGCTTCACACTTAAGCAGAGAATGGCTTCAAGCTCCAACAGGGTAGGTTTAGACTGAACATTAGGAAAGAATTTTTCACAGAAAGGGTGGTTGGGCATTGGAATAGACTGCCCAGGGAGGTCGTTGAGTCACCATCCCTGGATGTGTTTAAGAGACGTTTAGATGTGGTGTTGGCAGATATGGTGTAGGGGAGAACTTTGTAGAGTCGGGGGAGATGGTTGGACTCATTGATCCCAAGGGTCTCTTCCAACCTAGACAATTCTATGATTCTATAAGCGGAAAGACTGCTGAAGATCCGGCAAGAGCAGAAAAGCCCCAATGAGATGCGAGTCTCTGCAGCGTTCAGTGAGCCTTCCCAAATCCCTGCTGGCTGGCAGGGGTCCTGGGTGGCCCAGGCTGCTGGCAGCGGCCTGGCTATGGCAACTGTGGTGTGACATAAACAAACAGAGGTGCTGTGTTTGAAGATTAACGTAATCAGAGAAGACGGTGGAGACAATAAAATAAATGTATCAATAAGTACTTCTGAGGACTTGTGAAGACATATTTTGCCCAAGAGGGGAAAAATATTTTGATAGAAAGACCACCTCACAGGTAATGATCTAATATACAAGCTACCCCTGCATGCCATGCGCTAATTAGCCTCCCCCATCAGTGCATAGCAACTCGCAGCCGGTTCCGTTTCCTGCACTGCCTCTGTCTAAAGAGCCAAAAACCCATTTAGACATCATCAAAAGCATTATCTCCCAGAAACTCCCGGTCTCCAAGAACGCTGGCAAATTCTCTCCCAAATTTTGTGGGTACAACAGCCTATGAACAGTTCCCCTTTTTGCAGAAACGGGAAACAGAAGCCAAGCAATTCTCATAAGGTACCGCACTAATTCAAGCACAGAGCAAGGGATGATGTTCCAGGCAATGAAGTGCGATTCCAGTGACGACCGAAACATCTGACTGCTCAGACTGAAGTGCCTTATTCATTCTGATCATCTGTTTGGCCTCGCTCAGACATGTCCCAGTTGCAAGATCAGGATTTTTCTCTTTTTGTAAGATTCTTTTTGCCTCCTGATCAGATAGAAACTGAAGCAAGGACACCCCCAACACCCCCAGACCTCCACACTGCACGGGAGATGGCCTCCAGCAGTAACTGCCCGGTGCAGGTACACCTCAACACATTGACACGGTTTGCAACTGGCCTGTTAGGAAGGACTTTGACCACTGACGGACTGAGACACACTGAAGTCCGCTAGGCTGCAAAAGCCCAAAGTTGAAGCACTTCTGCGTTGCAGAAAAGTAGAATTTGTCAAAACCTGTCCCTGTAATCTCAGGGAAGAGAATGCTACAGAGGACACAGCAGCCACATTATTCCTCTAAGAAGCAGGAACCTCTTCAACCAGCCGTTAATCGCCTCCTGGACTGCGTCACTCCTCCCCGGTGTCACACCCACTCACGAGAGCAGGGCCTGGATGGCACAGGGATTCTGTGTGTTAGTTGATGGAACAAATAAAGAGCAGCAAGCCGGAGACGCAGCTTCAGGTTAACAAAAGGCAAGACGACAAAAGACAGCCTTTTGTACTAAGGTCATAAGAGCAAAGAAACACATGAAACTTAAGTCATTTGGTCCACTCCCTTGGGCTAGCTACAGTTCACCAAGTTCATCCATCAGCATTTCCACCTCTTTCTAGTATTTCCACCAGCATTTGACTTACCTCCCTCAGAAAAGCAGGCTCTCCATCAATCTCTTGCATGGCTTTGCCTCTTAAGTGGAGGGAAGATGCTTCCAAATTCACTCGTTCAACTAATCTCTCCAAAGGCACAGACCAAGCCTTAGCATTTGCTCTGTCAAGAATCAGTAGGGACTGAACTAAGAATAGTAGCTAAGGTGAAGGACAGAGCTTGTGAGTAGGATTAGCCGGTGCAATTACAGGTAGCAAATCCCTGCTACTCAAAGGCTTTATCGTTAAGCAGCGAGAGAAATGCTTCTTTTCTTGGTGAGGTGGTGGTGGTGGGGTTTTGTTTGTAGTGACACCAAAGCTGAAAGAGCCCAGAGCAGCTGAAGGCTGCATGACTGCAACTCGGTGAGCTTCTGCCTCCCTCTGCTGGGAGGCAGGCAGCCAGCAGACCCTGCAGAGGGGACACCTTGTCCTGGGAACAAGGTCTCCTGTCCTCCTCTAACCTGAAGTGCTAGCGGAGAGACATCCTCGCTCCACCTTGTGCAGCCACACAAGGTCACAGGGCCAAAGCAGCAAGGAGAGGTACGGATGGAAGAGTCTCCTTCAGAGGCGTGTGGGAGAAGCGCATTGCATTTTTCCTACTAGTTCACAGATGGAGACAAAGGGTCATTTTGGTCAACCAGTTTAAGAAAACTGTGCTTTTTGCTGTCACCTTTGCACACACACGGCCAACAGACCGCAGGTATTTTTATTTTGTTACATGCTTCACATCTGCAGAACCAAGAGAGTTTTCAGCAAGGAAAGGGGTCGAGTTCAGTTGTCTCATGTGCAGAGCTGCTTTGGGAGGGAAGCCTACGCTGCAGCAAGCATCCACCTTTGCACCCAAGGAGCAGCTCAAGGCCAGCAGAAACCTGGCAGCTCTGTTAACCTGGCCACGCTTTCTCTACCACTGCTGCAACCCCTTGATTCCTCTTGAAATGACTGCCATGGAACAAAGTACTTTGTCTAACCCATCCTTCTCCAAAATCCCTGCTGGTTCCTGCCTGGTGAGAAGCAGCTTTGAACCCATAGAGATGGCACTGCACGGAGCAGTCATGAAGAACAGCAATTCAAAGCTTTGGAGAACATGCATGCGCAGGTCTCCACATCCCTCCTGGCTGCTACTGCAGCTCTTCAGGACACGCGAGGAGAACACGGCAAAAAAGGGCAGCTTTAAATCAAGCTGCAGAGGCACACAAATGCCAGTTCCATGTGCACAGTTCAAATGGCTGGTTTTTAGATGTTGCGCCACGCGAGTTCTTTATACAGCTAAACACACCAACATGACTCCCAGTTAAGAGCTTTGTTACCAGAAACACTCATCACATGTAAATCTGAGTCAGTTTCTTAAAATAGAGAGTCTGAAAATAAACATCAGCTAAGCATTAATATTATGACTGCTACCTACCAACAGAAATAGATTCATCACATGGTATATTCTATTGGTGTGTTATACAGGAACGGTCAGAATAAGAACAATTTACCACTGCAAGGTTTTTCCGCATCTGAGGTCTCCTGCGAACTCCGCTTCTCCAGTGCTAAACTCTCCGTTCAGTCGCACCACAAGAAATGGCATATAAGGTAATCTAAGCAAGTGTCCCCACTCCTCTACCTCAAAATTATGACCGTAGCATAAGGAGTTAAGCTAACAGGTTAATTTTGAAACACAAAGTTAAAAAGCCTTACCATGCCCTCTTGCAACTCCTTCCAGAGCAAGGTGGCCAAATCCTGCTCGGCTAGCAGGTTGTGCGGCCAAGAGGTCCAGCTTGGAAGCAGCGCAGCAGGATGGCCCCTTTACGAGCACTGCTCTGAGTCCTTGGCAGCCCGTGGCCCGTAGACCAGCAGGGTCTTCTGCCACTTCGGGTGTAATTCTCTTAAGAGGGGCAGAACAGATCATCTGGCAGGGCGGCCTGCTGGTTGCAGTCTTCCTCTGCAGCACCAGTGTATTTGTTGGGGGGGG
>VZSZ01010248.1:1499015-1512680 GCA_013398815.1 Ibidorhyncha struthersii | reverse complement strand
CCCCCCCCCCCCCCCCCCCCCCCCCCCCCTTTTCCCTGCAATGTCCTTCTTTGCTGAAGAGTTTTCAGACAGGGCTTTTGCTGCAGTGCATCAAAGAGCGGGTGACTTGCCAGCAAACCACAAATTGTTCTCTCCTCATTGCTTCTCGCCCGTCTACCCAGGGCACGCTAGCTGCGAGGCGGTAATCGGACCCTGAGTGACTGCCTGGCCCGGCTGTAGCGCTGAGCAGGTCTTATTTGCACCACCCCTCCTTTAAACTCCTCCGGGTGTACGCAGGGATCCTGCTCCATTTTTACCCTCTGTGTGGCATAACCGCATTTATACAGCTTCTCTGCAGAGCACTTTTGCCTCTGCCCTGAGGCGTGCTGATCGTACCAGCTCTACAGGCACGGCAGCCTCCGAGCTCGGAATATTTCCTGGTATTCAGCCCAAGGTCCGTCTCCTCAGGACCGCAACCCACTGCTCTAACTTGCGTGCTTTTCCACAGTCCAGGTTAATTCCGAGAGAGGTTTCAGTGACCAGTTTCCTCCCGCCCTTCAGTTCAAGGACATTTGCTTCAGGCCCCTCTTTGCCCAGAGGGGTTCAGATGTTGCTCTCTGAAGCACAGCAGGCGCTCTCGGGCACTTCTACGGACTGCAAGGGAGCCAGGTTCGCCTCGCATGTTCTGCCACTGACAGTGCTGCTGCATTAGCACAACAATGACTTCTGTCAAATAAAAGTATGTTCTTTACATATAGTAAAGGTACAGTCAGGTATCCCCTGGAGGAAGGTACGTACGGGGAAGCATTTCACAGCCTGGAGCTCCACAGGAGCACAGCACCTTAGGCATGACCTCAACCAGCAACGTTCTCCCCCACTATCCCCAGTCTGACAGTGACCTTCAAAGTTGAAAAGGACTCTCCACATAATTCCCCTTCATTTAATCAGATGGTACTTAATCAGCCAACTCTCCATCTTTTTTGAATGACAGGACTGGCAGAGGACTTATGACTGATGCTACATTGCAATCCAGTGATATTTTAAACCTAAAAATTTCACCAACAATTCAAGGTCAACAGCTAGTTCAAGGCCATTTCCATGCTTTTCTTGAAGAGAAGAGGCTCTTGTCTGTGAGCTTTCTGGGGCAGGGACCTTATTTTGTTTTCACAGGATTCAACGCAACTTCTGCTGCTAAACCGAGTGAAAAGCATCTTTGATAAGCACATCCTCAATTTTATTCTTTAAGACAAGAGCAGAGTATTTTCTATTCACCACAGGTAAGCTTTTAAAATGAGGTAAGCTTTGCCCTCTGTTTGTAAGTGCACAGTTATTTGCTGCAGAATATTGATGCAAATTAAGACCCAGTTAGATTTGCCAAATTTTAGTTCTCCCTCGCTCAGCGGTAGGGACTCTCCCTTCTCAAAAGATCGGTTGTCTGAAAAGCAGGGGAAAGGCACAAGAAGGGTAGCCGAATGGCAACCCCGCTGCAGCTTAGCTCCCCCAGCATAATTAGAAATTCTGAAGGCTGAGCTGGAAAAATTACATCTTAAGGACATTTATGCCCATGCATAGAGGTAGGGAAAAAAAAAATAAAATTAAGATTCCTGGCACATGGGAATTCTTGTGTTCACGTGTCAGGCAGGGATGGGCAGAAAGCAATTTACAGCAGCTGGTAAGGCTTTTTAATACATCGGTGCATCACATCGCACAACTGAGACAGCCAACAATTCCCCCCACCCCTTGCACTCCTCATCTCTCTGGATTCTGCAGCGAAAGAGTCAAGTGGAAGAATCTGCAGAGGTTTTGCAAGAAGCAGCCTCTCTCCCTTGCCCCAGTCCAAATGTTTCAGGTCTGTGTGAAAATGGGCAAAACTGTTAAATGCTTGACGTTATTCAGGAAGGGAAAGCATATCTTCCCCAATTCCTCGCTGGAACAGGCATTACCAACGAGCCTTCCGCTGGGGTCCAGGAGCAATTTTTAAATCCCTCTGTTTAAGAGACCCTTCCTCACATCACTTATGTATTTTTTCACTCATAAAACCACCGGACCTCTTGGAAGAAAGAAACTTACACCATGTGAGTTTGCTGCAGCGCTAGGAAATACCCATGGAATATGTCATTCATTAAGGGGGGGGGCACAATATTAGTTTGTAAATAAGCTACATCCCTACAGCCTAGCTGTTGCACTACACTGCATTTGCCTCAGCAGCACAAAAGGCAAGAGTTAAAACTATAGACAAATCCAAATACTTAAAGGATATGTGCCTTTTGCAGTGGGGCATCAGGCAGAGAGTCCATGACCTTCTCCAAAAAAAAAAAAATAAATAAAAAAGCCAACCCAAAACCAATCCACCAACACTGTCATTTGATTCAAGTCCCCCTCATTAAAAATGTAGTGAAGCAAAGTCATCTGAGGTTCTGGTAGTGGTGCTGGCTATAACCACAGAGAATTTGGTATGGCATCTCTCTGTGCAAGCTCCTGAGCCCCAAGAGCAGGCACTAGGCATAAACCTCCTTACATTTTATAAAGTACTTTCTCAAGACACCTTACTCTTATGAAAAAAAAGACTCCAGCAGAAGCAAATACCCCAGGCAGCTCAAAACGCTAAAACTCACTCTAAAAATCAATCTGGCAGCCAGGAAAAGATCATTGCTTTCCAGATCAGAGACTGGCATTAAAAGAAGAAATCGGCTGAAATACAGTCTTTCAGACACAGCAAAGTCTAGATTTCAGAGGCATCAAATCCGTGCACTCAGGCTTTGCAGTACACTGGCTTACGTTGTACTCACACTATCTGGATATCTGTCATGTTGGATTGCTGTAGGCATAGCACAGAAGTTTAAGGTGGTACTGGAGGTGCTATGAACTCCAGTTAAGATTTAACGTGTAGTGAGGATGCCTTCCCAGGTGCACAAAGCAGGAACTGCTAGGGCAGCATAGGATGTGAAAGGATAGACAAAGTACATCTCCCCCACCACCACCACCCCCCCAACCCTGGCACTCTGGTGGTATTTTGTCTTTTGCAATTTTCCTCCCGTTGCTAGCACTGAAGGGTTCTTTGCCCTTAGTTTCCTGATCCTAGCACATATTCCGTTACGCCTCACCTGAACAGATTACCAGTATGATGACACTTCAATACATGGACTACTATTTGAAATCTGCAAGTCTTGGATTTGGCTCATTTTTGTCCTCTATAATCATTCTTATTTTCTGTATCTGGTAGACAGTCATCTTTCCAGGTTTTCAAGGAGACGTGAAGAGAACCCTTTCAAGGGGGGAATCCAGCAAACGTAGCCGCTCCCCTGCAGTTCCCACGCTTTCACCATTTGTATCACCGTTGGTGAAGTCTGTTCTTCTGTCCAGTTTTAGAGCAGTTGTTTTTTTCTTAAGGCAGAGACCGGTATGCTTTCATGCTGATTACCCTTCCACAATGCTCATGTGTTGGAACACCCTGTCACATTCACTACCCCTCGGTGACTGGCGTTAGCTCAGTTACTTGTGCTTTGTTCCTATTCTAGCAATTAGAGTGGTTCTGCATAAGTGCCACAAACATATGCGTAAGTATTCTACAAATGAAATTAAGTCTCTTTGCTCATTAATATGCTGATGTAAGGAAAACAGCAGTAACATAGTATTACTGGGCTGCATAAAATCTGCATCACAACCATTTGAGTTTCTTACTTTAAGTTGTTATTTACATCATGCAAGTGTCAAAGTTTCATCCTTACATCTGTGGCTCTCCTTGTGTCTTCAAGACTCAGGGCCAGAGATGTCTGATGGAAGATCTGAAAGTTTAATTGACTTTAGAAGAATGACTTTGCACTTGAGGGTGCCTGGGGGCTCGCCTCCACCATCGGCTCGCATGGCGTGACCTTGAGAGATCAAGCTTTGGTCCCAGCTCCCCTCCTCTGTGACGAGGATAACACTTACCTTTCCCACAGATCTGACTGACTTTTCTTAGTCCTTGTGCAAGCACACGATAAAAAAAGCTTCCACAATTACAGATCTAATCAATGTAAACATACTCTACTACTCTCCAATAAAGTTACAGCCGCAAATAATTGCCTCAGCAGAGACAAGAACACTTCCTGGTGTCAAGAGACACCACTAAAAAAGGGAAGTCAAATATTTAGTCGTTTCAGACACTGCTAATGTCATCCAGCACCAACTCCGCAGCAGCAGCAAGGATCTAACTTGGTATGTGCTGTACCAACCGACTGCTGAGTAGCACCCCCTCGTCCCCAGACACGTCACACGAAATCCGTATCTACAGGGATTTCGGCACAGCTGACTTCTCTGTTATTTCAACAGAACTGATAATTGCTCAAACCACATTTTTCCCCTTGCCCCATTCATTCATACAGCTACCAAGAGTCTGGAATTGGTGAGAAGCTACATTTCAATTAATATTGGTATTTTTATACTAGGAAAATACAAGTTCCTAGCAGACATTCCTAGCCACATTTTTTTTTGTTTTTACTTTAGAGTAAAAATTCAGTCCTCATGCCATTAACAAATTGTGTTCAGACCGCACATTTCTCCAGAAAATGCAAGTTAAAATTCTGCAGAAAAAGGCTGCACTACCACATTTCCAATGCAAATTCAACTTCTGAAGGCTGTAGAAAGGTGCTAAGGCGTGGAGGTCAGGAGACCACTTTTCCCAGATTCACAACATGCACTTTTTAAGCTCAGTTCACGCACAAGGACATGGCCTTTGGGGAGAAAGGCGCTGAAGCTGAGGTCTGAGGCTGGACATTTCAGGATTTTAACTGATTGCTTAAAAAAAAAAAAAATAAAAAACAGAGGTAAGGGCAAGACAGTTGGGGCTGCAAAAGCCCCGATTCCAGCTGGCAGCTCCGGAGAGCTCAGGACGAGCAGGGAAAGGGGAATCCCTGGCTGAGGCTGCTGCTTTGCGGATCACTTGAAGGAGAAAAGCTTGGCACTACTGCACTCTTAAAGCTGCAGCGCCCAATTCCTCCTCCGTCCTCCTGTGCCCTGCCACACAACCCCCAGTTTCTTTGGGGGGGGTGACAGGGTGCGAGAGTGGGGAGACGAGCCGAGAAGTGGGAAGGAAGGGGGAAAGGAGGGGAGATGCAGGAAGTTTCCTTCCCCGAAGTACTGCAGCAGCAGCACTGATGCTCTCCTGCAAAGGCTCTGCAGCTGAGCGCAGCGCTCGGACTGCAGCACAACTGCACCAGCCTGAAGGCAGTAAAAAACCCACCACCTGCTCGGAAAATCAGCAAGCGGAGGTAACGCAAAGCCGGAGCTCCTGACAAGTCATCTTAGTGGGTTTAATTCTGGGGTTGGGGGGCGTTGTTGGGGGTTTTGTTTGAAAAAAAAGCAGATTTAAAAAAAAAAAAGAGACTTCACTGATTCAGCCTCCCTCATATTGGTCCCAAGGAGAATTAAAAAGACGGAAAGGAAACGAACTGAATGAAGTTTCATTAGCAAGCACACACCAGAAGTTGGGACTTTTAAATCTTTTATCAATTACAAAAGCCAACCCTGCAGGAGGAAGGACCACAGCTTCTTTAAAATGCCCCCCTCCCTAAAAGAGCATGCAAAGGGAAAGACCTTCCATTAAGCCGGGTTAGGAAACCCACCCTCCCTCCCAAAGTTCTCTTCTTACCCCAAATCCACTCTGTAGAGCTCTGCTTTTCTCAGAGATGAAGCGTTTTCCAGAGCAGCAAAAGTTGCAGACTGCTCCTCCTGAGAGGGAGGCAGGACCTGGCATAAGTAGTGTCAGACGGGTCCTTGCACTGAAGTGATGCCGGGAGAGCCCAGNTAAAAAGCAAGCGCTCGCTCGCTGTACAGCCGTGTTTCCTGACAAGGTGGAGACTGAGCCATTTGCTCGCCTGCTGGGTTCTCTCACCTGGTGATGCTGCTCTTGCAGGAGCAAAAAAGGAAAAGCAAATCACACAGCTGCAGAAGCCCCTCAAACATACTCTTGCTCCCACCTGAGCTGGGCTAAATTTGGGGTGCAGGCTGGAACTTATTCAGAAGTCAGCAGTGGCTTCTCAGGCAAAAAGAAGCCAGAAAGATGCAGGGAGAGTGCTCTGTGACTTTGATCAGTAAGGATCAAAAAGTGACAAAAGAACAGGGAGAAATCTCATTCTCCAGGGTATTGCTAACACCAGCTTTATATCAAGAACTCAGACAGAAGCTGCAAGTATAAATATTAAATTTAAGAAGAACAACAAGCTCACACCTTCCATGAGCATTTAACAGGTCCAATTTTTTTTCCTGATGCACAGAACACTGTAAAGCCTCATCCAAAGACCTATCACCAACTTCAGCAAAGCTACGTTGTTTTAAACCAGCTCAGGCCTAGAAAAGCTTTTTGCCCTGCGTACAGTTAATTGGTTTTACAGAATGCAGTTTATCCCTCAACTATTGCATTGATTAAGCCATCGGAAGGCTCCCTGTAATGAAGCTGCGCAGACCCCTGCGTTTCCGGGTGGATTCAGCCCGTTTCATGGCAGAGAGATTCGATGAGCACAGAGACAAGGCACACCAGGCCGTTCTCCTCCCACGTCATGGCAGTGAGTGTCAGCGCTATGGAACGAAAGAACCAGCGTCCAGAGAAGAGACTTCGCTTTACATCCTAGAGTTACCAATTAGTAATGATTTCTGGTTCTGTTATTCTAGTGTCCAGTGCTAAGTGAGACTGAGGAAGGGGAAACCAGTTTAAACTGAAGGTTATTGAAGGTTATTGTTGGGGGACAGTAGAACCAGGCAGCATTTAAAGTATGTGAGCAAGAGCTCTACAGCAAACTGGCTCTGGAACCAACAGTTGCAGAGTGATCGTTTTGAAACATGGTAATTTTTCATCCACATACTTCAATGCACCAGAGGAAAATGCCAAGTGTACATCAGGGTCAATCTAAATTTATTATTGCCTTTTGGTACCACCCTTGAAAGCTTTTAGATCAAGTTTTCAGATATACTGATTATCTGCATCCAAAAGAGTCCTGGCACTGACTGGAAAGCCTTTTCCTTCCTTTTCACCTTCATTGCTCTTCCATTTGAAGATTAGCTTTTTTGACTGGACCACTTATACCTGCCTGCCAGTTGCGTAACCCAGACACACTGGGTACCTGTTCTTTGCCAGGTGAGAAGTAGTACGTGCAGATTAAGATCGGCATCCAGCACGCCAGTCAGTACCACCCACTCGCCAGAGGTCTGGCCGAGGATTCAGGGGACTGGGTCAGTTTTCACTCCTTTATACCTGTTGCGTAAGATAGCATACTCAGTTCTCCCGGGTTTACACCACCGCAGAAGAGCACAGAGAGACAAAGCTGAGAATTCAGCTTTGTACCGATGGTTACTTGTGTCTTGCTACCAGCATTGTATTGCTGCAGCTATAGCGCTAACTCTGCCACGCTGACAGGCAGGGTGTTGTCCGTGTAAGGAAGCCCACACCTCTGCAGGCCTCCAGCGACGCCTGGGAGTAGGATAAAACCAGCAGCAAGAAGAGTCTCCCCTGAATGTCAAAATGTTTTACTGACATTTTACACATCTTTGCCAAGGCTTTGAAAAATATTGATTTACTGAAGTGTTTCGCAATACTTCAAGGCCACTCACTCTACAAACCAGAAACACATAGTTAATCTATAGTAGATAAGATGAGAAAAAGCACTGCTTCAATGAAACAAAGCCCCAGTGCACAGCCTGTATGCAACACGCCACGGAATGCACTGAACACCATCCCAAACTCGGCACCAATATGCTGCTGCACCACAGTCCATTAATAGTAACACAGTTATGCATTTTTGGTGCATTTCACTTTGTTATGATGAAGGGTTTTGGTTTTCAACTGTATCAGTCTAACCTTAACGTGGCATTGAGATAAGGGCAGAGGGATCTCTTTTCAACTTTGCTCTCCCATTCAGCTGTCAGATGCTCAGAGAAAACCTTTGACTTTCCGCAGCTGTATTCATGCAGTGCAGCAGTCCTGGGCTGATCAGCTTTCCGACGTGCCATGCAACACAGCTCTGCTGCAGTATTATGCCATCAGATACTGCCTAGGCCGCTATTTATATTAGAAATAGAAGCAAAACCACTATCTACCAACCATCTTTATTACAGTTTCCAAAACTTCTTGGATAGAAGAAATAACCCTAATGCAATGGTTAAACCTGTATCACTCAATAAGAATTCAATATGAAGGGGGACACTGGCATTCAGTGTTGCACTGTCCACTCAGAATGATAAAAACCTAGGACTGAAGATGCGAAAGTCAAAGCAAGAGCTAAGATATTCCTAGGCTAGGAAGGCTCCATGTATTTGAAGTTTTTTTTCTCACAAGTGTACTATTTATATACTATTAAATTTTGGGGTTTTTTTTTTTTTTTTTTTTTTTTTTTTTAAATCTAGGACAATATGTTGAATACTGATTAGTCAGGAAACTGATTACCAGCACAACAATATCCATTGTTATTTTCAGAAACTCAGTATGTCGACCTTCATCAATCAATATGTACCTAAGATACAGTAATTATTACATTCCGATCAAGTACATTTTGGGGAACTTCAGGTAGCTCAGTGATTACAGTGCTCCCTACATGCCTGTCCTCTGTCCACCTTTTACATCACAAGGCAAGAAAAGTAATTTCTTACTTGCTGAGCCCCAAAGAGTTTGGAGAAAGCCAGCATTGTTCAGTGGACAAAGTCCTGCCACAGTATAGCTAAGCCTTCAAAGGCTTGCAGTTTCAGTTCCTGAGCACTCCAGAAGCTGTCAGCGCCAACCAGACAGCAACACAACAAGCAAGCTGCCTTGTGCTTCTTTCTGAAGCAAACGAACAATTACAATACCGACTCAAAACAGCTGAAGCTCTGAATCCATTTGGATCACAGTGAGATCAGTTCAAGTTAGAGAACAAGCAAGGAAAGATGATTACTCATGCCAGGGCAGAGAGGAGGCAACGGCTTCATCAGTGAAACTACCTTTGCTTATCTTGAGCAGACAGATTTTAGTCCTTCTCCACATATCTCTAAAAATGAGAATCAGTAGTTGCTTTACGATTTTATTTCTCTTACTAAAAGTCTTACTTTTAGTTAATGCACAAAGAGATCCTCAAGAGCCACAAGTAATGTCTTTGACTCCTGAGAGCTAAACAAAGCTGCTTAGCTTCCTTTGTCCTCGTGCACAGGAGGAAGTTAATATTTCGCTACATTACAATAAAGAAACAGTATGCTTAGCCTATAACTCCCGTTTCCTTCCTCATTTAGCCCAAGACTGAACAGGGGACTGGAGGCAGCTTGTCCCAGTGCAGGAATTCCTGGGGAAGATGCCAACACTTTAATCTGCTGATCAGGCTGATGAGAGCATCACTTTGTTAGAACAAAAGGCAGAAAGCAGGCACAGCTCACTTGATTGATCAGCTCTGTTTTGATTCAGGTAGAGGACTTGGTGAANTCACTGCTTTTATAGAGTATTTGCGTTGCGGCTGCATCCTGGTTGCTGAGGGACAGCAGACTGCATCGTTACTGCAGCAGTGCTGCTGAAGGACTCATCTAGTCTCGGTGACAGAACTTCACAGTGGGGCACTGAGTCATATTTTAGTCCCTTGGCTGGTTGGGGATAGCAGCAGAGAGGTAATTGAATTAGCTAGTAACGCCATTCACTCAGGCACCACAGCAACTCAGCCGCGGTAAGACACTTTCCTGCCCCACTCAAGTTGCACACCTGTGAGGCATTCACTGGACGTGATTTCTACAGCTTAAAAGCTACAGTTTAAAAAGGAAAGTCGACAAACAATAGAAACAGAAGCTCTTAAGAGGCAGTATTACTGTAATACTCTCTCACCTTGGAGTGTCTCCGCTTTACTTTGATGCTAAGCTCTTTAGGAGCCAAGCTGTCCAGGCAGAACACCAGAGCAGGCGGGTCTCAGGAACATCACCTGCCATCACTACAACAGGGCTCCCGCGTAGATCAGCTTTCCAGCCTCTAAACATAGTTAGTCGGGACGCATGGAGATGGCATTGTTTGATACCAAACAGGCATAAGTATTTAAATCTAAACTTCTTAAACTGGATTGGCGATTCCCCCCCATCAGGTCCCCTCAAGGCCTGAAGCGAGCACGCTTAACCACAAACCGACTTCAAGCACAACTGCAGCTCCAGAACTCATCGAGTAGCCAAGTCATTGACTTGCCCCAATAGCCAAAAAAGAGCCCCTCTTTCTTACTCTCTCCCACACCAGCTTAAGAACTGCTGTTACGATTTTTACAGTCTGGTTTTCCAGGAGCCACAAAACAGTAATTTTATTTTCTAAGAACCCCAGCTGCTGTACAGCTGTTCTTTATTGCTTCACAGCAGAAGTTAACAGCCTTACTCAAAATCATGTGGACTTGATAGTCTAGAACTTCGGAGCTTTCCTGGAAGCTTGTCAGCACAGCACCTGACCGAGCTCCACCAGGCTCTGCGGCAGCATGACCAAGCAGGGCTCCCAGCTCATGAAACAACACACCAAAACCGAGGAATGATAAAGCACCCACAGAAATTCCTCAGTCATTTCCAGCCACATCTATAGATCATTGGCAGTAGATGCCTTTGCAGAGGCTAATAAATTTGGCAGACAGCAGGCAAGCTCCCTCTAGCTTACTTCATCAAAAGCTTGCCGTACTGAAGCACACCTGACCGCTTCGAAGCGGTACAAACCCAGTCCTGGCTCAGTTTCACCTCCCCACACCTCGAGGCTAGCCTGTGACTGCAGCGCCAAAGGGCAACAAACTCCCACTACACCGCACTCACTTTGGATATCGTTTTCCCTAAGACTCCTAACTAAAGGACCACTCGCTATGGAACTGCTTTCAGCTGCTTTGCCAAAGCACAGCCTTTACCCAGGATTTATAGGCTAGAGCCTCGCCACTGATAAGCTGTTCTCTCCAGCTCAATGCTTCCTCCTCTGAAACACCATCTTTAAATACCACCTAGAACAGCTCCTTTTCCTACAGAGCTTTTATTTGCCCGTAGAACATCCTGCTCCTTAATGCCCCTTCCCTTGCTAATTACCTTTTATTTCTTTATTGGCATCACATGTCTCATCTGTCACGCTGGACCTTTTTCCCTTAAAGGAGCACGCAACTGAGTAAGTCTGAAAAGGCACTGACAAAAGCACACTCCTGACAAAAGCACATTCTGATCCAAACCATCATCCTGATAAAATCTTACTTGCCCCAAATTATGAGATGTTAGAGCTCCTTAATGAAACAGCTGAGATATTTTTAACATGGTCAAAAAACCTATTTTATCTTCTGACCTTCAGCTCAGAAATAGCTGCACCATTTTTTTTCAGAGACTTCAAAAAAATGACTGCACAGGGTGAGCACCCCCCCTACAATCTCAGCCTCAATATTTAGTTTGGCATCATATAACTAGCTGAAAACATGGTCTCTCAACGGAAGATGTTGAACAACTGCTGCTACTCCCAACTTCCAGCTCTGTCTATAATAATAACAGGCTCAAGTGACCAGGACTCAGCTGTTCGTCTCTTTCAATGTGCCAGAAATATGCAGCAGGGAGATTTGCGCTTTAATGATTTCTGCTAAAGTAGATGGCAAACCCCTTTTTCTTCCAGAAGAGAAAACAGAGTGTAAAAGGGGACTCCTATTTACCTCTTCTCACAGTCTGGTATACCCAAACAGACCCAGATTAGCTTTGAGAGCTCAAAAAAGCTTTGTCATCAGGTCATTAATGGGTTAAATACACAGCTGTGGGATATAGCACTGATTCCCCTAAGCTTCTTGCTAAATGTTCTGTGTAGTAATGTCACAGAGTGGTAAGGGGAGATCTCTGGAGCTGGATTATTTGTGCAGCTGGCTCGTTCAGACGAGTTATTTACCCCCTCACCAAGTTTAATTTGTTCAATTTCATCACTTGAGTTACGCTTGTGATCTGCCCTCCGCTGGGTTTCAGAAACAGGGCCACTGTTTGAAGCATTCAGGCTTTACCCAATCCGAAGCTGCATTAGCAACATGGTCGGAATCATAAAGCGCTGTGTAACGTGAAGCAGGGTAGACTGCAGTCTCCCCTCATCCCTAATTTGGACCCGCGCCTTGCAGACAAACCCAGCTGCTAACGCTCTCTGTCGCTCTGGCACCTTTGCAATGCCGTAAAGGGTCCCTTTGAGACCAGGCACACATGCTGATGGAAGAACCTCCAGAACCCACTGGTGAAGAAGGTTATGGCATCAAGAAATTATACTGTAAATATAAAGTTATATCACAAATATAATGCAAAGCTTGTCTTACATATCCTGTCATTGCTAGATTACGGCCTGAGCAGCAAGGTACCCCAATTCTGTTCTCAGTTCTGCCAACGTGACTCAGTTTCTCCATCTGTAAAGTAGTTGTGGTAAAGCGTGTCTAGTTGCGTAAAATAATTTGAGACCTTTGAGTGAAAAAAACAACGGGAATGGTGTTTAGTCTTACCATATAACGTAATGCCATTTATTATGTGGTACAGTTGTAGCTCTTTAACTCTGTAAGTCTGCTTTACAACTCCGTGCTATTTCCATACAAGTCATGATTTGCAAAGCCACAGCATCTTCTGAAGTCCAAGATGGTATCTGTGAAGTCTGGCTGGCCAGGGCTCTTAACAAAGGAGTTTTTAATATCCATTTTAATTTTATCTGCTGCTTTATGGGGAGCTACTGGAATCCATAATTACTGCCCTGACGTAGCCGTGAGCCCAATGCCAGCAGAGACCCCGGGCCTCACTACGGCCTGTGGAGATCTTAGAGCCAGCAGTGGTAAAGATTTTTGTACGTTAATGCACCTAGTGGAGCCAACTGTGGAGCTGGTACCGATGACGTTGTTCACCCCAGTGAATTTGAAGACAACAGCTGAGCTCCAGTGAAAGCCTTACACCAGGACAGTTTACACGGGTGCTCTGCTGTGTGCATTCTTGGGCGAAGGGGTGGAGGGGACGTTTGTGGAGTTTTGCTTCTCTTGTGTCTGCCTCGCATCACTCCACCTGCCTTCCCGAGACTTGATGTGTCTAAAAGCACTGTCAAGCTGAACTGAGATGCACTGCGGGAGGATCACAAGGTAATTCCTTTGCTTAGAAACCACAGGACTGGCGCTGTGGATGCACATGCGTCGTTAGAAGGTAGTGTGCTGGAGTCACAGTAACTTCAGGACACAAAGCAATGCAAGGGCTGCAGGCAAATATGCCAAACACACACCACTCCCCCCATATATATATATAAATTAGACGAGCCAATGCAACTGGGGAAAATAGAGACTTTCTTTTGGTTACTGAGACTCCTGGCCTCGGTAAAGGTTTTGCTCCCCTGGTGCGTTACGAACCTCTCCATCCCAAACGCGCTACAAGACAACGCACCATGTGCCCATGCGTGCAGGTGCGCCTGATGCAACCGCCGGCTGTCGAAAGGGTGCAAGCGCCGGTGCCCAGGGCGCAGCCGCAGCGCCGGTGCCGGGCTGGGGCTGCGCAAGGCCGCCGTTCTCCCCCAGGAAGAAGGGCCTGCGCGCCCGGAGCCCCCCGCCCCCCTTACCACTGAGATTTTCGCCCCTCCCGACCGCCGCTCCCCGGCGAGAGCCGACGCCAACCGCAGACTCTCCCGGCGGTGGGAGGAGCGCTCCGGCGGGCGGCGCGCTGTGCCGGGCCCGCCCGCAGCCGCCGCCGCCGCCCCCCCGGCGTGCGCCGGGGGGGGGGGGGGGG
>VZSZ01010248.1:1476474-1492172 GCA_013398815.1 Ibidorhyncha struthersii | reverse complement strand
CTCCCTCCCTCCCTTCCTCAGCCACCACAAACTCAATTAATGCAACTTTATCAAACTTGTAGTCATATTTGGTTTGGCAGCTCGGACCTTACCTGCGCCTGTTTGTGGGAGAGCGATGCACTGCAGAGAGGTTTAGGGAGAACAGTGTTGCCTGTGCGTAGCCCCAGCTACACCCTGTACCCTCCCCGCTCTGAACAACTTTGTAATTTTTCATTTGACGTCTTTTTTCCCCTGTGCGGCTTCAACTGGCAGCCTGGCTCCCAGCAAGCCTGCAGCATTGATTACGTTAATGAATGTGCCTTTGGATTAGAGCAAGGGAGATAAATGTATCAATCGATAGGGGAAGCCTATGGCTGTGACGTAGTCTGCAGTGTGCGGCCTGCTGCTGCTGGACCACAGAAAGGCGTCTGGTTGAGTCACTTTCTTCATAAGTGTGTTGTCCTCCTCCCCCTGTTCCCACCTGCATGAGCAGTCAGGCAGGGAAAGAGAAGCAGGGCTTCGTGCATGAAATTTTGTCTCTCGAGGGCTTGGCTTGGCCAGAGCCTTCTGAGGACATGAAAAACAGGAGAAAAGAGGCAGTGAAGGCAGTGCTTATTGCCACGGCCCAGCTTCAGCTGTTCCGGGGACCTGCTGTGTAGCTATAGAGCTGCGGGGGTCCCTGCTGTGACCCCACTTTCCAGCTACACTGTCAAAGCTTTTACGTAGAACTGCACGTTGTGTGGAGTCCCAGGACCAGGCGCTGTGACCAGTGGGACGGGAGTGTCAGGGCGAGAGGTGTACGGGAGCCCTGCATCGTGCTGCACGTGGGAGGTTTGAGCTGGATATTGCTGCCAGTCACTGACTGCAGCTTCTGAAAGCACAAGCAGTCCAAGAAAGCAAGCTGCCTTCCGCTCTGGAAGTGTCAGGCAAGAGCATTACTCCTGCTGGGTTTAGGCCTTGTAAGCACCCAAAAGGAGGATTATGTCTGGCTTTGTGGAGGACAATCAATCCCATGGGAATCTTTAATCTTTATTTTAGTAGCAGAGACACTTTGGAAGCCCCTCTGGAGGGAGAGGAAAGGCTTCGAATCAGAATTGTAGAATGGTTTGGGTTGAAAAGGACCTTTGAAGATCATCTAGTCCAACCCCCCTTCCATAGGCAGAGACATCTTTCACTAGGTCAGGTTGCTCAAAGCCCCGTCCAACCAGACCTTGAACATGTCCAGTGATGGGACATCCGCAGCTTCTCTTAGCTTGATAGCTTCAAGTTAATTGTTCGTCCAGGAGAAGAGGGGCTTGGTCCAAACCGATTATGCTCTTTGTTCTCTTTGGCACACGCGTTATACATGCAGAGGGCAAGGCTGCAAGAAAACCACATCAGTTTACCAGCATCTTACCTCCTCTTTGTGCTCAGGCCGCACCAGCTTCTACGAGCAGTATGGAGTCATTCGGGACGTGCTGCAGAACCACCTCACGGAGGCCCTGATGTTCCTGACCATGGAGCTCCCAGCCAACGTGAGCAGGGCTGAAGAGGTTTTGCAGTGCAAGCTGCAGGCCTTCCAGTCCTTGCGGGGCCTGGAGAAAAACAGTGCCGTGTTGGGTCAGTATCAGGCATATGCCAGCCAAGTACAGGAGGAACTGCAGAAGGCACAAGACTACGTCAGCACAACACCAACCTTTGCAGGTGAGTTTGGTCTGGGCCCTGGAGAGGGGAGTAGTCTATTGCTGAGGAGAGCAGGAGATGTGAGTCCTTGCATGCTGATACCAGCTCCATGACTCTGGACCTCACTGCTGGCACAGGGATGTCTCCAGGCATCCACTGACATGGCTACTGGGAGCTGTAACAAGATAATGCTGTTGTCATGTTAGTTAACAAACAATCCGGTGAATGGGAAGCATTGCATAAGCGCTAAGTCCCATTATTCTTGATAAGATCTCTGTGTTATATTTAGAAGTGGCCTGCAAACTCCTTTGCCTTTTCATAAAGTTGAGTTGCTCTCTGCATCTGAGGGGTAAAGCATTGGCAGTTCCGTGTGATTAGTAGACCACAAGGCCATCTCTGGCCATGCCGTGTCTTCTGAACATTAAAGATTTTGTCTGAATGACATTCATGCTCAGGAACTGGTTTCCTGCAAGATGAAAGGAGGGTAATCGAGTAGGATAGCTGGGAGGAACCACAGCAGGGTAGCTGGAGAGCAGTTAGTCCAGTGATGTCGTGAAAGGGCTGAATGTGCAGCAAGAGACAGAGTGGATGCCGAGATTTCTGGGAGCTAAGGAAGGAGAATGATGGGTAGGTGGTAGGGATCCCCTCAGATCTGCTCGCTGTTCAGGTTTAATTTGGTAGCTGAGATCAATATCGTTTCAGGTGTGCTGATTCACAGTGACAACCTGCGTTGGGAAGGGGTCCCTTTCCTCCTCGCTTCTGGGAAAGCTCTGGATGAACGGGTAGGTTATGTCCGCGTTCTCTTCAAGAACCGGGCCTACTGCACTCAGAGCGAGACTCTGAGGGATGCGGGGCACAGCCAATGTAAAGCCAAGCAGATCATCTTCTACATTGGGCACGGCGCACTCAACACCCCTGCGGTGCTTGTGAGCAGGAACCTTTTCAGGCCTGTTATGCCAGAAGGCAGTTGGAGGGAAGCAGTGGGTCAGTCAGACCTGCACATTTTTGGACAGCCATTGTCTGATTACTATGTGTACAGCCCTGTAAAAGAGAGAGATGCGTATTCTGTCCTCATCTCCAACATCTACCATGCCAGGAAAGACTTCTTCATTACTACTGAGAACCTGCTGGCCTCCTGGGGGTTCTGGACACCACTGTTGGACAGCATTTCCCACCAGCCCCTGCGTCTCTACCCTGGGGGTGTGGAGAACCAGCACCTCTTAGACTTTGAGATGGTGAGCGGGGAAGTGGCATTCACACTGGCAGAACCAGTGGAACTACTGAACCCCAACAGGCTGATGCCAAGTGATTTCAGAACGATCCAGTCCAAATTTCGGCAAAGTCCCCTGGTCTCAGCATGGTCTGAGGATCTGATTTCCCTGCTGGCTTCTGACATCGAGAAGACAGCAAGCAGGAGTGTGGCACATTCTGGGCAGTTCCACCTGGCCCTCTCAGGTGGCTCAAGCCCAGTGGTCCTGTTCCAGCGGCTAGCAAGACACCATTATGCCTTCCCATGGAAGCACACCCACATCTGGCTGGTAGATGAACGCTGTGTCCCTCTCACTGACACCGAGTCCAACTTCTTCAGCTTGCATAACCACCTTCTCCAGAGTGTCAGGGTGCCCTACTTCAATGTCCACCCCATGCCTGTGCACCTGAACCAGCGGCTCTGTGTGGAAGAAGACAGAGGCACAGAGCTGTATGCCAAGGAGATCATGGCCCTGGTGGCCAATGCCAGCTTTGACCTGGTGCTGCTGGGGGTGGGCACTGATGGGCACACTGCCTCGCTCTTCCCCCAGTCTGAAAATGGCTTGGAGGGGGCTCAGACTGTGGTGCTGACTGAAAGCCCTGTCAAACCTCACCAAAGGATGAGCCTTAGCCTGCCCCTCATCAACAAGGCCAGGCAGGTGTTTGTCCTGGTTTTGGGGAAGGGTAAGCACGACATCACCACCCTGCTCAGCAGAGTGGGCCATGAGCCGAGAAAATGGCCTATCTCGGGCGTCAGTCCCAGCTCCGGACAGCTGGTGTGGTATGTGGACTATGAAGCTCTGCTTGGGTGATGTCTTCACGGTGTCCCTCCTCCCTTGTCTGCGTGGCCCTTACAGCCTGGATTTTCCTACACAATGTCCATGTTTTTCTGTTGCCAGCAGCAGCTTCATCTCTGACAGACTCTTCTAACCTTCTGGGAAATCCGTGGCCTGCAGTGCCTCTGACATTTGAGCCCGGAAAGGAGCTCGGCTCAGTGATCAGAGCTAAGCAGGAGCCAAGAGCCCGGTGCAGCATTTCTGGCTCTGCTGGGGAATTCTGACTGTGACTTTGGACAAATTACCTCACCTTGAAGTGCCTCAGTTTTCCCTGTCAGGCCTTTGTGGTTACTAGCGTTTAACTACCTCGCAGGCACTACAGGAGATTTGTTAAATTAAGTACCTGCCAATTTATTTTTTTAATTTTTTTTTTTTTTTAATTCTCAGGCTAGAAGACAGTAATAACGTGTTCATCCCCTGCCCTGCTCCGTCTGGTTGGGACAGAGTTGTTGTCTCAGTAAAAGGATGGTTCTGTGCACCTGGGTCTGTAGTCTTGTACGTGCAGCCCGTGGTGGTGGCAGCCAGCCGCTGGCCATGGCTGCGCTCTCCTGGGAGCACAGACACCCATTTGCTTTTGTGGCACGTGGCCCCTAAATGCTGACACTGATTTGCGAGCTCACTGCAGTCCTGAGTCTTTGCAAATTGCCCAGCAGCAGAGGCTGAGTTTATAAGCAGTAATTTGCTGCTTTCATTAAGCGGATAGCTGATACCATGGGGGATGGAGAAGGAAGACACATCACTTTTTAGGCTGTTAGAATAATGGGGACAGGGTGAGGAATATGGCAGTTCACAGAGCTGTTATGTGCCTGCAGTGCAATAATTATAGGGGGAAAAGCTTGGCGTTCCGAGGAGTTGTTTGTGTTTAGCTAGCAAAGACATGTTTTCTTTAACTGTCTTTCTGTGTCTCATTCTCTGAAATGAACTTTTCTCTGTCCTCCGAATTGAAGCTTGCACTGTCATTCAGTGGCTTATAAAATTTATGTGGGAAGCAGCTTTATAAACTATCAACGTACCCATCATTACAGCACACATTAAGGTAGTTACAGTATTTGTGGATGGTGGTGGTGGGGTTTGACCTCAAGGGCACTGACTTACAAGGGGAGGAAGTTTTCTCTGTCCATACCTCTTGGGCACACAGAACTAGCAAATTGCGTCTCTGTGTTGTCAGGACACCGTTAAGCAGTTACAGAAATGTATAGTGCTGTTGCTCACAGGAAGGGTTGCAGGCATCTCGTCCTACCTCAGGACCCCGCTCTCCCCTTCCTGATTTTCACCTTCCCGGAATGCTGCCACACACAATGGGTATCTCTCTGCTTTCATGATATCCCCAAGTGCTCCATGATCTTCTCTAATGGGTAATTTTTCGCAGCACACCAGAGTGCAGCTTTTGGTGAGGAAAAATTGAGACAGCACAAGAGGGGAGAATCTGGGCCAATGGTCCATGTGGAAGCTAGAGACAAACCCACTCCCCCGGAGTGGCACCAGGATGAGACATGGATGTGGTACTGGCTGCCGGCAGGGAGGATTCTGCATAGGAGCGAAGGCCACTGCCAACGGGATTTCTGTCTTCTTCCTGTGGGTGCTGGCCCTGTTTCCACAGAGAAGTAGCTGCGTGTGGCGGGGTTTGAGGTGACCCAGGGACTGAGGGCTCGGCGGGGACCCCGATGCTGACAGGAGATGGCGCCCCGACCCGGAGCAGCAGCAGTAAGTTGTGTGCTGTTCTTGCAACAGGGCTGGTCTGAGGCTGTGCCAGGCTTGGCCACCCTTCACAGCCCTGGAGCATCACAAGGGAAAAATGGGATCCTCGGGAGTTGGACCTGGGGGTCTGGTGACCCCTTCGGGACCTGAAATTCTGCAGTACAGGGAAGGAAGGAGACTGCTTTAGCAAGCAGGGTGATAGGCATTGGTTTCAAATCCTTCTCTGCACAGGGATCTGCTGAATCATAGAACCATAGAATGGTTTGGGTTGGAAGGGACCTTGAAGATCATCGCATTCCACTCCCCCTTACCCAGGGCAGGGACACCTCCCCCCAGCCCAGGTTGCTCCCAGCCCCGTCCAACCTGGCCTTGAACACCTCCAGGGATGGGGCAGCCACAGCTTCTCGGGGCAACCTGCGCCAGGGGCTCACCGCCTGCACAGGGAAAAATTTCTTCCTAGGTGATGAAGATGCAAATCGGGGCACAACTAGGTGCTAGGGTCTGATAGCACATGAAGCAAGGTGGGCAGTGTATACAGCCTGTGCTCCCAGGTTCCCAAGTTGTTGCCTTGCAGCGTAATGCTTATCTTAATGCAGAAATCAGAATTGTTGTCCTCTGCTAATTGCACGGATAAAAGTGCACTGAGCGAGCTCTAGAGAGCCTGTTACTCGCCAGCAGTCCCAGGGCAAACAGAGCCAGGGAGAACGTAACCTGGCAGAAGCTATGTGCAGCAGGAAAAGGCCAGATTCTCAGGGACTGGCGGTGATTTCTGGCAGACACCCTCCCCCACCTTGCAGATGGTCCAGAAAAGCTGCGTTTTACATACCGTGTTTGCCTAAGCTGAGCTGAGTCGCACTGATTGCGCATCACTTGGCTCTTGCATGGGAAAGGAGGGGAGTTGTGGTGGTGTAGCTTTCTCAAAAGCTCAAATGCAGAAGAGACACGAGTGCCTTAACTGGTCTGATTTGACAACCTGGTTATCCATCTTCTGTGGGCGTTCGTGAATAAGTTTGCTGCTGCCTGTTTCATGGTTACAGGCAGGTTTAACTACCAGCACAAACACCAACGCGTGAAAATAAATGACGGGGGAAGAGAGTAGCACAGAAAAGCGGGAGGAAGGTGAGCACCGCGGGTTCCTTGCTGCAGGACTTGCTTGTCAAGTGGATATGCTGACGGTGGAGTCTGGAATAAGAGCATACGCCTAGGAGTTAACTGGAAAAAATCTTCTGGAATAACTCTCTTCATAGATGAGTGCTAGCAAACACTGCTCCAAAATATACCATAGTGGCTGAAACAGCTGTGCAGAGGAAGATGGTTTAGGTCTGGTACGTCCATAAATTCAAACATCATTTTTCGTTTTTAAACAAAAACAGCCATGTTAACTTCATCCCCGTCCTTTTGTATTTGGTGTGAGGGAACAAGCTTTAATGAAAAGTTGACCTGTGTGAGAATAAATATATTGTTATGAATGACAGAATTTCTTACTACTTTACAGATGACTGTGGCATTGGTGTTTTCTTATTTCTGCACACTTTCTTGTTAATATTTGGCTGGCACCTTTTGAAATAAACACTGATTTAGAGAGGTTTATTTGCACTTTTAAATAAGCATGTAGGGTTGTTTTTTTTTTCCCCAGAGAGCCGCTGTTCTTTCCAGCTGAAAATAGGGTTCATTTGCAAAGTCTCTAATGGGTCACCCCAAAATTAATCCTAGATTTTATTAAAATCCAGTGAAAGCTTACACGTTTTCCTCAGTGAACATAGCTGTCTAGGTTCTTTGGGTATTTTTTTAGACTATGTTCTTTTTACACAGACAATTCCTGTTAAACTCTTTAATACTTAGCATTTGCCAAATGAAAATAAAATATTTTTAAATATATAAAATTTGTGACTGGCAAGAGAGAGACTGCGCGGATGAGAAGAAGGGTTAAACGAGCAACAAATCTGATGAAGAAGAATGGTAGAAATCCACTGGGCTATAGGCCAAGGAAGCAGTGCTATTTTTATTTTGTGAAAGCTATTAATAGGAGGTGTGCACCTTCTTGAGAGCTTGTATTAACCTTTCTTTGCAAAAGCAACTCCATGGAGTAACTTCTTATAGACTGTTTCTACCATAAGTGATTATTGATACCGATTTAACTATTTTTTTAAATGGCAAGTGCATTCCTAGAATTTAATGGTATGATTATTTATATGTTTTACAGAAAACTAACACTGGAAGTAATTAATTTTTCACTTCAACTTTTATAAATCAAGTTGTAAAACCTTATTTTCCCATGAATAAAGTTTTGTGATTCCTTTCATGTTGTGTAATGAATAGAGAATTATATTTATAAAGAATAAATAGTTTTTAACAAAAGTGCCTTTTAATTTCTTTCACAGATTGGTGGTCATTCTGTTTTTTTCCTGTCCTCTGGGTGAGTGAAGTTTTAAAGTTCTAGTTGTACAGAGGACAGTGTTGAATTTTCTGTAGTGTGAAACCAGCAGTCTTAAATGTTTGCTCTGACTCTCTTTTTTTTGTGTGTCATCCAAACAAGGCCAGGACTTTTCAAAACGGAGGAGCAGCCAAAGCCCTTTTAAGGTGAGAAGATGGAATCACCCAATACTATGCAGGGTCCTGCCTTAGGAAAGTCTCCGCTGATCCGCATTTACTCCCTGAGTTGCATTTCCATAGATACTATCACCATAGTACACAGTTGCTTAATAACATAGACTTTATAGAGCTGCATTTTTAACCGTAATCTTTTCAAGATCTGTGAGCTGAGATTATGCAGTTGAACTTCAAGAATGAGCTGTGCTGTGACTCTGGCTAGGAAGACATTACGCACGGTCCCAGTGCAGAGGCCCGGCCTCCGCTTTAGCTGATACCTGAGCGTTCCTGTCCAGAACCAGCCACCTCCTCCTCGGTGAAAGGAACGTCTCACCTGGCACCTCCATTACACAGAAAGAAAAAGCGCAGTGTGCCCCGGAAAGGGGAGGAGGAGCACGGCGATTTCATCCTATTGCCGCAGGATAAGGCTTCATTTTCCTGGCAAGAGGAGGATAGGAGGATTTAAGTCAGATGTTTTCTTGCTGCGATCTTGCTGATTCACAACTGCTAGCTCCCCTGAATGCGGTTGAAAGGGCACTGTCATTCACGGACTCTTCTGGGTTCCCTGTGGCTGCTAATGTAGCAGAGCATTTCTATACTACCAAGCGATGTGGGTCTTCTCCTCTTCAGTGTCCAAATCCTCTCCAGTGCTCCCTTGGGTGTGCAGGCACATTGCTATGGCGTGTGTACGGTACTTTCTGATGCTGTTGGTGATGCTGAATTATCTAAGGGATCCCATACATCTGAAGATGGCTGCGCAAGTGAGATTTAACAGTCACGTCATAGGGCTGGGATAGCATTTTCCCATCCAGGTCAGAAGTGTTTTAATTCTAGTTGAGAGAGGGTTTTGTTCTAGTTTAGAGACCATTGCACGTCACTGATGAGAGATACTCCAGGCAGTTACAGGATTAGCGAATCCTCCCCAAACACAGGCAGCAGAGGCAGTGGTGGTAAAAGCAGCAGAATTTTCAGTGTCTTAACGCTTTTCAAAACAAATCTTTTGGTGCTGTGCTTGACTTCTCCTTTGGCCACAGCTCAGGGCAATCCTTAGTAGGATTTGTTCCTCCGGATGCGTTGCCTGCCTTAGTAGGGATTTGGTTTATAGCCTTCCTTTCCCCAAACAAATGGCTGAAAACGTGGCTGTTGCCTAAAAAGGGGCAAGAAAGGAGATGGAGGGGAGGGAGTGCAAAACAGTACATTTCAGGAGCCAGAGTGATGCTGAAAGAAGCTGCCTTGTGAAATGTCTGTGGGTAATGTGCATCAATCCAGCTCATTCCAGCTGCTCCCCCTGCAGAGAGCTGGCATGATGTCCTGTAGCAATGCAGCACCGGGTTCTCCTGCGAGCACCACTGCAGAGCCTGCCAGGCCTGTGCCCTCAAGCTGCTCCCTGCGGCGGGACATGTTGGCTCTCCTTTGACAGATTGCTCTACAGAGAGGAATTTCCCGCAGAAACTATGTCCCGGTGGCGCTCTGACCAGACATCGCCTCATTTTTTCCTTAAAACAGGGCTTCCTTTTTGTAGGCATCTCCTTATCCACAAAACAATCTGGGTCTTGTGTGAATGATGTTTGGCTCTGAGCAGTGTCGCTGTTGCTGAAATGAGACCTGTGCGCAGACAAAAACTGTTAAGCAGGTTCTTTTCTGTAGATCCCAGACTATTTTTAATGGGATTCAGGCATTTTTTTCATGCTTTGCTTTTCTCACATGGGCATATTTTATGGGCGGGCACAGTACTGCGTGTGTTTGAAGATTTGGGGAGGCTCCCCCCTGCTGCTTGCAGGGAGGCAGAGGGGAAGATCGTGAGATGGAGGGGACGGAGTGGGAGCTCAGATATACATCTCTGGCTGAGCTGGGGGGGACTGGAGGTGCAGCTGGCACCAAGCTTAGCTTATTTCCCCACATGAAGGAGGGAAATCTGGGGTCGGATGCTGGGGAAGAGGGCAGCCTGCATTCGGGGAGGGAGGAAATAGGAGGAAGAGGGCCAATACTCTGTATCTGTCTGAGGTGTGCGTATCCTGTGGGGAATGTGCTTGTGGGATACACCTGACTGATGTTAAACAGCTGAATTTGGGAAAAGCGAAAAGTCCTTAGCAAAAGGGTGGGAAAAAACATGGGCGACTAGGATTCATCTGACTGCATGGGTCCTGCATCATCCCACAGCTTTCTGGAGAGCCAGTTTGGTAGTGACACAGCATCATGGCTGCGTTGCTGTATCCATGGTAGGGTTGCTTAGGGGTGGGAGAAGTCGGGACTCCTTCCTTGTGTTCCCAGCCTTGGGAATCGCTGGTCCATGGTTAGCAGGAGAGAGCTGAAGGGGCAGGACTCTGCCACTGACTCACTGTGGGCAAGTCACGTTGCTTGCCTGAGCTCCCCTTCCCTCTTGCTATGCAGCAATAGTAAATTAGCTGCCTCACGGGGATGTGAAATGTTTGGAAGAGGCTGGAGGAAGGCTGCTGGAGGAATGGAGAGCTTTATCCTACAGTGTCCCTGTTGTACATATCGAATCATGTTCATCAAACAATACCAGCCAAAGTACTTGCTGGGAAAAGCAGCAGTCAAAATCTTTTCAGCACAAAGCCAAGGCCTGTTCTTATTGCTAATTATCTGCTGCAAGCAGATGCTGCCTGGCATCTCCTTTCCCAGCAGCAGTATTTTGACACGACAGAACTGGCTGACAAACAGACCACCCACACGCTGCAGTGTTTTGACTTGCAGAGGGACATTGCTGTAGATGCTTTTCCTGAGCTGTTCTCTGGAAGTACTTAGGCGTCTGTAACTAAAAAGGTGCTTTGGAGGCAAGCATGCCAGCAGCAGAGGGTGCTGCTTCCTCATGCTGTGGGAGCTGGCGGGAACCACTTTTCCCAGCCCTGTCCTGCAAAGGGAGCTTTTCCTAGAGGCACAGACCAGCACAGATGGGCCTCTGACACCAGCTCTTTCGCTGCTGTGCCTTGAGCCACACACAGCACGGAGATGAGCACTGATCTCCTGTGGCACAGAGAGCTCTCCGGTCAGCCTGCTCTCCCAGGAGCTACTGCACAGCTGCTATTCCTCTGTTATCCTGGTTGCTACTGTTTTCCATTCGTGGCGCCCCTATCAAAAAGACAAAGAATTCATTTTTCTGCTTCCCCACTCCCAGTGGCTTTTCATGCGCAGACCGTGACCACGTGTTTAGCCCACTACGTACAAACTTGCGGCATACAGTGCAATAAGCAAAAGGAGTGTTGTGATGTGTCCTTTTTACTGCAGGCAGCTGTGTAAGCCACTGAAGTTACGGTGATTTTAAGGGGGTGCTCCTGGCATGTGCTCTCATTAAGAGGTAGTCACTCAGAGGTACCTGGGCAACCAGCCGGTAACATTGCTCCGAATAAAACTGGAAGTTTGTAGAGTATCTTCCGCATCCAAGTGCTCCAGAGTTACATATAACCCATTCTTTAAGGCAGGCTGCTTCGCATCCAGCACCCTGTGCTGAAGTGGAGAGGCAAAGGAGCAGCGACAGGAAACATCACAGCGAGCCCCTGCTTCCCAGGCGAATGTAAAACAAAATACCTGGATTCCACTTTGTTTCCAACAAAGAGTTTCATTTCATTCAACAGCCTCGTTTATTTGTGTTCCGGTGCGCGCAGTGTTGTGTTGACTGTGCTGAGATCTGAATTCACAAGAAGAGACTAAAAGGAAGATGACTTTTTTTTCCTGCAAAGGGCCTCTTGGGGATGCCTCTTTTTTCCTCCTCCATCCCACTCTCTTTGACTCCCTTTTGCACCACACTGAGCCATCTTCCAGCTGAGGAGGACTCGTTGATTGTCCTCTAAGCAGGCTTGGCAGGATTTCTAGCTCATGAGGCTGCTGTTTTAACAGTCTCTTTCTCTGTTCCGCGGCACACTGGGTTACTTTGGCTTTGTTGCTGTACATTACAGACGCTCATTGTTCACTATCTGTTGCATTGTCTCCCTTAATTCCCACAGGCAGAGCCTGCATGCAGCACGTACATGTTTCCGGGCAGAGCGTTTACTCTTTCTCTCTCCCCCCTCTCCGGGGCATAGAAAGCTACATGTTTTCTGCCTGCCTGTCTTTAGAGACGTGTGTGTGTGTCCCCAAATGCAAAGCAAAAGGATCCCCTTTTTTGCTACAGTCTACCAGCCTACCGCTGCAAGGTTAGTATCAGTCAGGCATAAAGCACATCTACAAAGTCTGTACCAGCCTAAGAGACTGTGCTCTTAAGAAGGATTTAGATGCTTAATTTCAGACATTCAGAGGGACCCATTTTTCAGAAGGTGGGTACTCACCCACTTCCAGACCCCATATAATTTACAGTACTGAATGCTGACCACAAAAAAGGAGGCATGCCAAATCATTCCTCCTCCCACCTCCCTTTTAATAATCTTAGCATAAATTCACAAGGATGAGAGCTGGAAAAGTCTCTTCTAATCCAAGCTCCATCCCCAGTTAGTTTTCCAAACAGGCTTAGAGGGATTCCATCGCAGGCCATAAACACTGGCATTTGTCAGCCACCCCCCTCTGCCACTGTTTGCGCTGTGTTTGAGATGTAGACAGTATTCAAAGCAAATGATTTAAGATTAGCAATCCCTGCTTCTTAAGGAAGCAAGAAAGTCAAATACTAAGGAAATAAAAGGAGACAGGATTCCACAGGAGCTGTGACCTCATCTGGCGAGAAGCCACCACGAAGCTGAAAAGCTCTGCTTCAGCATTTGTCACGTCTGGTTTCCTCCAACTTCCCCGCTGCTTGTATACCTCCTCCACCCCATTTCTCCCTCTCACTGTACAGAACTGGCATCTCTGTTAGAGCAGGAAACCCTTGCACACCTGGATCTGGTGCACAAGAAAATGCAAGGCTGTGAGTAGCCCTCAGACAAAGAAGCTCACGTCTGGCAATGGCAACGTGCTGCGGGGCGCTCAGGGAGAGGCAGTGGGTCGTGGTGCTGAGCAGCGCTGGGAGACAGGTAACGAGACTGTGGTGGAGTTAGCAGAGCAGCTGAATTCACAGGCAGACTAAAGCCTGCTGAGTTTCCTGTGCAGTTCTCAGACATCATTCACAAGTTTCTTGGACTCAGTGATGACATGTCTCTGCTGCTGCAGAAGGCGCTCATGCTGTGCTGACCATTTAATACGTGCTGGGGAGCTACGGTAGGCAGGCCAAGGAGAACCTGCTTTTAAGTCTCCACAAGCGAGATCTTGGGCTTCCCGCAGGACCCTGGCCCTGGCCATTGCCCTGTTACTCCCCTGGGTCACAGCAGCTGGGCAGGAAAAGGTCTCAGGGTAAGAGGGAAATTCCCCATCCACATCATTAGGCATCAAGAGGTACTGTCAGCCAACTAATTAACCACTGCCTCCCCTCTGCCTTTTTAGATTATGAATCCACACCAACCTTTGTCCCCCTGCCACCAGTCAGGTTCTCACGTTACAGCAATTTCCCACCTTGGCAGTTAACGAAACGAAGCATTTAAAGTAGGTGTACTTTAGTAGGTGTAGTAGATTGATTTACTGTAAGGGAGAATCTGGTCCACAGAGCTCCAATTCGAAGCAGTTTTGGAGTTTCCCTAGACAACACTTCAGTTTGTCTTGCTCTCCAGCTAACATATGCCTGGCACGTTTCCTCTAGCGTGTTTGGCATTGGCAGAAGAGACAGGAGTCGATCTTCCGAACAGTGGAGATCAACTGGGAGAACTGTCCACAAACAAAGTTGGATTCACACGACAAGCTGCAAGCGTGCCGACAGAAAACACTGGAGCCAGTCTGCAGTGTCAGAATCCTTCCTCGGCTCCCTCGGGGCAATATTGACAGGGTCTCCAGCTGAGTATGGGCCCCCCAAGGTTTGGCTAACTGTCCAAGAACTGAACAGTAATCTGCAGGAAAAGCTTAAAGGGGAGATTTTCACAACACGCTGAGGGGACTATTGCTGAAGAACTTCTGCTGAAATTAGTGTGGAGTGGGAGCAGGACTAGGTCGAAGCAAAGGAGTTTTGAAAAAGCTACTCAAATGTGTATCTATTTAGCATAAAATTTCTCCTGTTTCTGTCTTGCAGGGTGTGAAAGAACATATTTGTGCGGTATCTACAAACTCCCTGGTGTTTCTGGTCAGCTAGAGTAATAAATTTAATCTAATGTGAATGTGTTTTTTTAATGAGCCACAATGGCTGGCATAGAGCAAATGTTCCCCAAGGACTTCAAAATACGCTTAACAAGTCAGTGCCTCGGTCCTGCAAAGATATGAATGCACGTATGAACAACTTCACATGCATGCATTGTCCCATGGAGTTCAACAGTTTCTTTCCCCGCACTAGCTGAAGCCCTCTTTCAGGATTTTTTTGAGTGCACAGCCTGAAAGGGGTGAAGAGGAGGGGAGCATTCAGCAGGCTGGCTACCCCACCTTGGCCTGCGCATTATATTCATTTCTTCTGACTTCTTCTGACAGTTCCGCATGTTCAGCGCTGGACCCTGCCCCATTCTATGTCACTGAATGTCCTGCTGTGGCCACCTCACTGAAGGAATAACCTAGCAGCCCCTGGGGACCATGCAATTTCATTTCATCCCATCTGCCGCTGCCGGACTTTTTTCATTGCAAGCACTGGTATAACTAAGTTGTACACTAACGCATGGCCCATGAAACATGACAGTTCAGCTCTCAGCAGAGTTCACCTCCTCCCACCAGCCTCCCCAGAGATCCAGCACGTGTACGCACCCAGGAATCACCTTCCCCACTACTCACCTCCCTGCTCCCCAAGAGGAGCACAGCCAGGAGAAAGATGGCTGAGTATCCCATCTAATTAAAAGGTAGGTAAGGAGAATGCACTTGCACATTTATGGTTGAACTTTGTCTGAATTAAGGCCCTGGGCTGGAAATGAAGTTCAGCCGAGATGAAAGCAAAGTCCTCTGGAAATAGACACATAAAAATGAGGACACACAAATTAACCCTGCTCTGTTTTTAACATGTGCCCCATGACCATTATTAGCGATGAGAACTGGTCAAGGCCCAATGTGAGTGTCCAATCCCACAGAACAATAACCTCAGCAGCACGCAGGGGCATTTGTTCCGTACTGACTCAGATGGCAGGCTGCCACCTCCTGAATCATTCATACCACTTCCTGCAGCGCTAAGGTGGTCCTTGGAGGTAGCCCATGCAATATGGCTTGCTTAATTTATGACAATCCGCTGGTTTATAGCTCCAAGCAGTACTGCTACAAACAGACTCTTTTTGTCTGGGAATACTGAAAAATGAATCATCTCCAAAGAGACATTACTGGGTCAAATTTGTCCAAAAAGTTGCTTTTTGAAAAAAACAACACACAACAACCCAAAACCAACGACTGAAATGAACAGGATTGTATTTCCCAGATTTATTTTGGTAAACAAATCCGTTTTTAAAAAAAAGCAAACACACGTTCCCTGGAGTGTTGGCAACGCAAGTATTGCAACGTCGCCTCAACGCGTGAGGACCCCCAGGACGCAATTCATTAAAAAGCGACTAGATCGTCCACAAAGAAATAAACCGGCTGCTATTTTCAGCCCTTCTCGGCGCAGGCAGGGCAGTAACGAATTAACCAAGCCCCACTTCACCCAGAAACACCGCCGGCCGCTGAGGCTTCACCTCCGCCCGCCGGCTCTGCTGGGGACGGGGGTGCCGCGGCGCGGCCAGACGCCGCCGTTCTCCCCCCGCTCCGGTCCCCGCC